>CM060592.1:6598428-7031275 GCA_030578255.1 Tiaroga cobitis
AACTCAGCAAACAATGCCTAGTGTACTGCGCTCAATCCTGCTCTGACTTTCAGCGCTTCTACCGCAACCTGTGAGAATTCATTCTCCTCTCTGCACAATGTTTTTATGGACCACAGATGCTCAATTCTTCACAAACCGAAGGCCCAGTTAGTTCAGCTAGCTTTGAGAGGGATCTTACTCTTAATGGAAAGACACCATATTAAGGAGGTTTAATGTTCGCACACGTTCGGTTAATGTTAATGTTCGGTATTATGCCTTGTTGTTGCAAGTTAATGAGCCTGATGGTGTGCCCGACAGTTGGGAGCCGCTTCTCCTCCTGTTATTTTGTTCTGGACAATCCTACTATATAAAACATAGCGTTTTTTTAGCGGTTGTGAAAATTTCTTATTCAAAATAAGTACCTACTCAAGAGAGTATGTGATTTTAGACACAGCCTGTGTGTAAATAATGAGGTGATGATGAACAGGTGTGGAAGGCAGTGCATGATGGGATTTGTAGTCCATGATAGTCAATATATGGAGAGGAGTGTGACACCTGAACAGAGACACAAGAAAAAATATTCTTTGGCTTTTTTTTCTCGATTAAGGCATATCATTTTATTCTGTAACGTCACTCCAGCAGACAGATGCTGTGGAAAAGGTACCATCTAATTGTATTCATTGTTTTTGCCAATGTATTGTTAAATGTCACTTGTGTGTGTGTGTGTGTGTGTGTGTACAAAGGAACACAGCAAGACAATAAAGAAATTCCCTATATTTCCCACACTATATTTGGACTCTACTTCTCTCAGAACTTTCTCACGTCTTTCTTTGTGTCTATCTTTATTTCTCCTGGGGAATTTTAGGAGAAACATCACTGTTGATACTAAAATATGAGATATCTGAGAATCACCACTAAGGAAAAGCAATACAATTTTCCCTCCGTGTTACTACCAGAATAAAATCAGCAACCTGCAGGCACCCTCAAACTGTTTACAACAATCTCTGTCTCTCCATTTATACAACCTCACTGAATCATAAAGGCACATGGCTTCTCTTATCACTACTATGCAGATCATATAGCTCTGCCTTTCGTTACAACCCAACAACCCCGTCCTCTCAGATTATATCTCTTTCTGCCTTTCAGATATCTCAGTTTGGATGAAGAAACTTTACTTTCAGCTCAACCTTGTTTAGTCACTGTCCAGTTGAGTTCTACAGCACTGGGAACCTAGTGGTTATGTTTGATGACATGTTAAGCTTCACTAACCCCGTCTCAACAGTGGCCTGGTCGTGCAGGTTCACAATTTCAACATCAGGAAAATCAGTACACTTTGCAGCTTCTTGTGCAAGTTCTACTCAATTCAAGAATGGGCAACTGGAAATCTATATTGTCCAGCATGACTAAGTCTTCTTTCAGCCTCAATCAGTCACACCTCTCCTGGTCAAATCAACCTTAAAGTTGATGGGACCAGTTGATAAAAATCAACTTTTTATGCCTTTCAAGATGGCGCCTGTGTGTTTGGTTTGCCGTCTGTTCCTCTCGTGGTTTCTTCTCTGGTTGTTTGCTGTGTCTCTAACCTGCTAAACACGTCTAGTCTACGTCCATCAAGCTCTCCCAGACATCCGCTTCTCTGTTGTGGACTCGTTCACGAACTCTCACACCTTGACGTGGACTGCCCCTTCTACAAATCGCACGAGTCGCTCCGAACGGTCATCCTGCAGGATACCTTATAATCCAACAGTGTACAAAACAATCGTTGCAAAGTGGCAGCATCTGCGTTTGTATGAAACAAGAGAGAGCGAGTCCACTATACTGGATAGCATAATTAAATAACTGTACACAAAATGTTGATTTTAATATTTTAATTAGCTCACCAAACGCAAAACTTTGATGAGTAAAAAACCTTCATAGCAAGCGTTACGCAGCGACTTCAGTTACCTACGCCTGTGTTATCAGTTTTTACCAGTTGTTATTGGGGAATAGTATATTCGCAATATTCGCGGCGATTGAAGGTACTGTACATATGTCTACTCTTGTCTTTTAAGAGACAGTTCATTGATAAGATATTATATATATTACACACTCCTGGGTAGTGATGGGGACGAGACCGCCTATGCCGAGTCCGAGTCAAGACCGAGTCTTTGAAGGGTCGAGTCCGAGTCGAGACCGAGTCCGTTGGGTTTCAAAAACAGTCGAGTCCGAGTCAAGGCCGAGTCTTTGAAGGGTCGAGTCCGAGTCAAGGCCGAGTCTTTGAGGAAGCAAGTCCGAGTCGAGATTTTGTCCCGACATCTCAGTTTTGATATTCATGATTTAATATCACCCCAGTTAATGATCAACAGTTAAGCCTACAGACTAAGCTAGATTGGGAATTGTTTAGAGCAGTCGTCTTAAAGGGATAGTTCACTTTGAAATTAATTTTTGGTATGTTTTAGCATACCTCAAGGGCATCCAAGATGTAGGTGTCTTTGTTTCTGCAGTAGTTTCAATTTTGATATTTTTAGGCCAAACTGTTCTTGTCGGTCAGTCATATAATGCAGGTGTATGGTCACCAACGGTTTGTGGTTCTGAAAGGCGAATTTGATGATGGCAGACTCGTTGCTCATCTTGCCGCCTCTCACACCAGGCAGCAACTGAAGACACTGATGGCTCTGACGGCAGTATCTTTGCATTGCACAACGGGATGTCATATTCAAATAATGCCCGTCAACATTGCATTTTATTATTATTGTAGTTATGTGTTGTGTGTTTTTTTTTATATGAACATTTTTATATGAAAAAAAAATCTCAAGGACTCGGTCTGAAAATTACGAGTCCTTCTCCTCCCACTGTGGTCCGAGTCCGAGTCAAGGCCGAGTCTTTGAAGGGTCGAGTCCGAGTCAAGACCGAGTCTTTGAAGGAACAAGTCCGAGTCGAGTCCGAGAAAGCAGAAATCGGTCTCGAGACCGGTCTCGGACTCGAGTACTACATCACTACTCCTGGGCAAAAGCAAATGGACCAAGCCCAAAAATGGCTAAACACTAAGCTTTTAAGTGTCTAAACCACAAATTATTAGTCAGGAAATTATCTAAATTTAAGCAAATGCACAACTTAAAAAGCCATTGCTGTCTCAAAATATCAAAAGGCAAATTCACACCACACAGACAAACGCCAACAAACAAGTTGGCTGTTGGATTCATAATTTTATGAGAAATAACTGTAATGTTCACACTGCCCTAACAGACACTGTCAAATACTGATTGAACATGGTCATTCGGGTGAAAACAAACCCCAACCAACGCCAACAGACACAGACAGGGGGTAACACACTGATCCTGCAAAAACCCAACAAACATGTTTCTTGGAGTTCGTCTGTGAGGTGTGAATTGGCTTAAAGACAGAACGAAGTTTTTGGCAGAATATGGGAAGTTGTGTGTGGAGTTTATGAATCACAATGAAACACGAGTTGCATGGTGATGCTCCAGAGCGGTGTCTTTGAAAATCTGCTGATAACTATAATAATAAATGCATCTCTAGCACAGTATAGCATGGAGGAAGGACAGGCCTTTTAAGCTGCTGGTGTTGCTGAGCTACTTCACTGTGAAAAGTCATTTAATGCATTGGAGGATAGGATAATATTGCAGGATGGCTTGCTTCCCACAAAAGAAAAGTTGTAATCTAAAGAGGAATTATCAGATGATATTTTTCAATCCTCCTGCTTAAAGTGCAAAGACAACCAAGAAAGAGTCTTGAGAACAAGTCCATCAGGCTCATGTTATGGCCAGATTTGACCACTATGGTGAATATTTAAACTCAAATGGACGGGGAAACATTTTTCTGTCTGTTTGAAGCCATTAGCATTGAGTGGAACAACACCGACTCTCCTTCTCAACTAAGCAAGCCAAAAGCCAATGGCGACAAAGGCGAAGAAAGGCGTTAAATATTTTGCCATGACCCGGTTTTCTTTTTCTTAGCTCAGGAATGTATAACCTTAACTAAGAGACCAAGAGATTCAGCTCAGCGCATTCTATGAATAGTTAAAAGTGAACGCACTGCAGCTGTCGGGAGATAAACAGCTGGAAGGAAAGTGCAGAAAGACTAATTTTGCCTAATTTGCACAAGAATATAAATGCTGTCATGAATATAAATGCTACTCCTTTTCGTGTCGTTCCAAACCAAATATGAATAAAACACAATTTTCATTTAGGGCACAGCTGCAGCATGTAGAGAAAAATAAATAAACAATAAATAACATGGCAAACATGGAAGGGTAACACTGAACTGACATAAAGGGAATAGCTGTAGCTGTGCCAACTTTTATGTATTCCATTAAATCACTGAACATATGTGGATATATATCAAACATGCTTTAAATATGCTCTTAATATTATTTTTTTTTTTTTCATATCTTATTTAATACTTTTTTTCAAAACCTGCTCAACACTAAAACTAAAACCCATTAATTAATGAGATACATTTATTAGGATGAGAACATATAGGTGAACCTAAAGGAGAAATGCCAAGGCCATATTTCCTCCATAAATAAAAACAAAGACAATATAGCTTATTTTAGGACAATTCAAACCATTGTCTTGTTTTTAACAAGACCATTGGTATTAACATTATTTTCAAACAAACAAAATTATGTGATTCCTCCATATAAACTGTGCTACGCTTTGAAATATTTTGTTCCGTGCTCACATGAAAATGCATAATCCTATTGGTTCCACAGTAGTGAAAGTAGATCAGTGGCTCTCCTAGAGGACCATGTGTCAGCAATCAACTGTTCAACCGTTCTGTGAGAGCGGGACAGATGGCAGCATATGGGGAGGAGGAAGACACTCTCTAGACGCCCCAATCTGTCAACAGACTGTTTAGTTTTTGTGAGGCCTGACACAGAAACTCATTGACCTTTTTAAACCCCCAAGAGACAAATTACCAGGTATTCCTCATATTCAATGCAGAATATTCAGCACAGTTTTATAACCAATCAGCTGGGCTCCAGAGAGAAGTTAGGACATCAAATCATGTTTTGATTATTACTGGTGGCATCATAGACAGCGTGAGATCCGATAAGCTGTGTTCACACTAATGCACGGATCTCTTTTGAAATATAAGATGTGGTTTGTCCTGTCTGTTTAATCCCTTAATATAGTGTTTACATTCATTCCACATCCTAAAAGCATTTTTAAACTCAAGTACATTTAACAACACGAAGTCGCTCTTCACAAAGCGCACATGAGTATTTGAAATTGAAAGCAGCCTCCTGTCAGTGAGTTTCATAATTTTAACATACTATAAATTATATCATGCCCACTGCATTCCAAACGACATAAATGATGCTTTGGTAGAGCATGTGTAAAAAAAGCAGGTGTGTGAGACAACACACTGCAAGAGTAACATCAAGCATGGGCTTTCTCACAGCGCATATCCTGTGCAATGAACCCTGCGAATGTCCTTGCAATTCGCTTCAACCTTTCTGAACTTTATGAAACATTATTTTACGAAAGGTTCGAGTGGTGTGTGTGTGTGTGTGTGTGTGTGTGTGAGGAATTGGAAGCAAGCAGAAAATGGGTGTTTCTATAGCACACACAGCGTCATCGCGCACCTGTGGTTAAAAACTGCTCAGAATGGAGAGAGAATCTTTTCTCCCACACTATTGTATAGTATGACCAACACAATATTAGATAGATTAAACATAAACTGTTCTTTCCTGTAGGCCAGGCCTATATACATAACGTGCCAAGTTGATGTTTCCTCTGCACACTGCTTTACTCTCACGTGTCATGTGACCAGAGTGTAATCGCAGCCTTTGCGGTTAAATAATCTAATTTTATCATATCCCCATATTGACGCTAATGCAATTAATCGTTCAGCTCTAGTAGCGTATCACTGAGAAACGTTCTGCTCGAGTCCTCCTTGCGATGGAGGTTCGGGTTGAATAAGTTCCTCCAATGTTTCATCATCGGACTCGCGCTCGGATTGATATGGTAAAATCGACGTCATCGACAGTTGATGGTAATGGGTGTTGTTTCCAACATGCACTGTAAGCGGTCGACCAATCACAACAGACTGGGCCATCTGACCAATCAGAGGAGAGTAAACCAATCACAACAAACTGGACCATCTGACCAATCAGAGCAGAGTAAACCAATCACAACAGACTGGGCCATCTGACCAATCAGAGCAGACCAACCACAACAGACTGGGCCATCTGACCAATCAGAGCAGAGTAGACCAATCACAACAGACTGGGCATCTGACCAATCAGAGCAGAGTAGACCAATCACAACAGACTAGGTCATCTGACCAATCAGAGCAGAGTAAACCAATCACAACAGACTGGGCATCTGACCAATCAGAGCAGAGTAAACCAATCACAACAGACTGGGAAATCTGACCAATCAGAGCAGAGTAGACCAATCACAACAGACTGGGTCATCTGACCAATCAGAGCAGAGTAAACCAATCACAACAGACTGGGAAATCTGACCAATCAGAGCAGAGAAACCAACCACAACAGACTGATCCATCTGACCAATCAGAGCAGAGTAGACCAATCAAAACAGACTGGACCATCTGACCAATCAGAGCAGAGTAGACCAATCACAACAGACTGGGTCATCTGACCAATCAGAGCAGAGTAAACCAACCACAACAGACTGGGTCATCTGACCAATCAGAGCAGAGTAGACCAATCACAGCAGACTGGGTCATCTGACCAATCAGAGCAGAGTAGACCAACCACAACAGACTAGGTCATCTGACCAATCAGAGCAGAGTAAACCAATCACAACAGACTGAGCCATATAAACCAATCAGAGCAGAGTAGACCAACCACAACAGACTGATCCATCTGACCAATCAGAGCAGAGTAGACCAATCACAACAGAGTCAAGTCAAGTCAAGTCAAGTCATCTTCATTTATATAGCGCTTTTAACAATGGATTGTTTCAAAGCAGCTTTACAGAGATAAACATATAATTTAAGGTAACAGATTGTTTTGGCATTATAGCGGTTCTTGAATAATGTTATTTCCAGCTAAAGTTAACTTTGATTGATTCACCTCCGTCGAAATGATCAGACTTTAAACGCGAACCTGTGATTAACGCTGACGGCGTTCACATGCTCATTCAGAATTGATTCTATAGTTATGTGCTTTTAAAATATGTGCGCAGGTTTATAATTCATACAACCCAGCCTAAACAAACTACTTTTCTTGCCTATAAATTTTGATACAGAATTTTGTTTTATTTTATCACTTCGGGGTACGCGAGCCGGAATTCACAACGCTTTATCTGTAGAGTGGGGAAGGGATCCTCCATAGGGAGAGGATAGTGGATACTCCAGCACTGCATTGTCATCGGGTCCAGGCGGATCTCCTTCGTCAGATCTGGACACGGCCTGGATCCGGCAGGCTGCGGGAAAACCTCGGGATAAACAAAGACACTAATATTAGCGTAGATCCCATTCTTCTTATGATGTAGCGAGTACATCAAGATTTAAGGGAAGTGTTCCCAGTTCCGGCTGACCTAATCTATGCAGCCTAACATTGAATTATAGAAGTCTATAGTGTGTTATGTGTATGCTAGGTCAAAGAGATGTGTTTTTAGTCTAGCTTTGAACTGACAGAGTGTGTCTGCTTCCCGGACAATGGTAGGAAGACTGTTCCAAAGTTTTGGTGCTAAATAGGAAAAGAATCTACCGCCTGCAGTCGATTTAGATATTCTAGGTATTATCAACTGGCCGGAATTTTGAGATCGCAATAGACGTGAAGGACTATAATGCGTTAAGAGCTCGCTCAAGTACTGCGGAGCTAAACCATTTAGTGCTTTGTAGGTAATCAACAATATTTTAAAATTTATACGATGTTTAATAGGGAGCCAATGCAGTGTTGACAGAACCGGGCTAATATGGTCATATTTCCTGGTTCTGGTAAGAACTCGAGCTGCGGCGTTTTGAACTAGCTGTAGTTTATTTATTAAGCATGCAGGGCAACCGCCCAGTAGAGCATTACAATAATCTAGCCTTGAGGTCATGAACGCATGAACTAATTGTTCCGCATTTCCCAATGAGAGCATATGGCGTATTTTAGATATATTTTTAAGATGGAAAAATGCAGTTTTACAGATACTAGACACGTGGCTTTCAAAGGAAAGGTTGGTATCAAAGAGCACACCCAGGTTCCTAACCGACGACGAAGACTTGACAGAGCAGCCATCAAGTGTTAGACAGTATTCTGGGTTATTACGTGTGGAAGTTTTTTGTCCAATAATTAGAATCTCTGTTTTTTCAGAATTTAGTAGTAGGAAATTACTAGTCATCCAATTTTTTATATCAGCTATGCATTCCGTTAATTTTGTGAATTGGTAAGTTTCGTTGGGTTTTGAAGAAATATACAGCTGAGTATCATCGGCATAACAGTGAAAGGTAACTCCATGTTTCCTAATAATATTTCCTAATGGTAGCATGTACAAAGTGAACAGCAGCGGCCCTAGTACTGAGCCTTGTGGTACGCCATACTGAACTTGTGATCGATAAGACATCTCTTCATTTACTGCTACAAACTGATAACGGTCAGTTAAGTATGATTTAAACCATGCTAGTGCAATTCCACTAATGCCCACATAGTTTTCTAGTCTATTTAAAAGAATGTTGTGGTCAATTGTGTCAAATGCAGCACTAAGATCGAGTAACACTAATAGAGAGATACAACCACGATCGGATGATAAGAGCAAATCATTTGTGACTCTAATGAGAGCGGTCTCAGTACTATGGTACGGTCTAAATCCGGACTGAAAATCCTCGCAGATATCATTTCTTTCTAGAAAGGAACACAGTTGTGAAGATACTGCTTTCTCTAATATCTTTGACAGAAAAGGCAGATTCGAGATCGGCCTGTAATTGACTAATTCTGTAGGATCAAGTTGTGTTTTTTTAACAAGCGGTTTTATCATAGCCAGTTTAAAGGTTTTTGGTACGTATCCTAGAGACAAAGATGAATTAATGATATTAAGAAGAGGATATATGACCTCTGGAAACATCTCTTTCAGTAGCTTAGGATCTAACATACAAGTTGTCGATTTAGATGAATTAACGAGTTTGCAGAATTCTTCCTCTCCTATAGCAACAAATGAATCAAATTTTTCCTCAGGGAGACTACAATGCACTTCCTGATGCGATGCTGTGGTAGACGGTTGCATAGTTATAATTTTGTCCCTGATATTATCAATCTTATAAGTGAAGAAGTTCATAAAGTCATCACTGCTGTGTTGCTTGGACACTTCTGAGCTTGAAGCTTTCTTTTTTGTTAGTTTAGCCACTGTTTCAAATAAATACCTTGGATTATGTTTATTTTCTTCTAATAGGTTTGAAAAATAAGCAGATCTAGCAGCTTTTAAAGCCTCTCTGTAAGCAATCGAGCTCTCTTTCCACGAAATCCGAAATACCTCTAGTTTAGTTTTCTTCCAGTTGCGCTCCATTTTTCTGGCTGCTCTCTTAAGGGCCTGAGTGTCCTCGCTGTACCACGGCGTTGGGCTATTTTCTTTAATCTTCTTTAAGCGCAACGGAGCAACTGCGTCTAAAGTGCTGGAAAAGAGAGAGTTAAACGTTTCTGTTGCAATATCAAGTTCTTCTAAGCTATCCGGGATGCTGAGATGATGAAACTGATTAGGAAGATTATTGATAAAGCAATCTTTAGTGGCAGAAGTTATAGGTCTAACGTATTTATAACACGGAGTCGGCTTTGCAGCCTTGGCAAAATGTAATTTACATGAGACTAGATAATGATCTGAGATGTCATCGCTCTGCTGCAGAATTTCAACGGCATCAACATCTATTCCATGTGATAATATTAGATCTAGAGTATGATTACGACAATGAGTAGGTCCTGACACGTGTTGTCTAACTCCAATTGAGTTTACAATGTCTTTAAATGCCAATCCCAATGCATCTTTTTCATTATCTACATGTATATTAAAATCACCAACAATTAGTACTTTATCTGCAGCCGATACTAATTCTGATAGAAAGTCCGCAAATTCTTTGATAAAATCTTTATGGTGCCCTGGTGGCCTGTATACAGTAGCCAGCATAATTCTCAAATGTGATTTATCGTTTACACTATATATTTTTACATTAAGCACCAATACTTCAAAAGAAGTATATTTAAAGCTAGATTTCTTAGTGGTTTTGAAAATATTACTATACATTACAGCAACACCTCCCCCTTTGCCTTTCAGACGAGGTTCATGTTTATAACTGTAATCTTGTGGGGTTGACTCATTTAAAATAATGTAATCGTTTGGTTTTAGCCAGGTTTCTGTCAAACACAGCATATCAAGATTATAATCTGAAATCATATCATTAACTATGAGAGATTTTGAAGTAAGGGATCGAATATTCAGCAACCCAAGCTTTATCATTTGCTCATCTGTATTATATCTGTTTTTTATTTGTTGAACATCAATTAAATTTTTAACCTGACGTTTTTTGGATTTCCAAATTCGGGGAACAGACACAGTCTCTATATGATGACATCTAGGTGAAAGAGACTCTATGTGATGGGATTTATCTGACCTTGGTGACGTGAGGCCGCTAGCAGACGGTCGGTTTAGCCAGTCTGTCTGCTTCCTGACCTGAGCCCCAGATTGTCATGTTTTATCTCTAAGACTATGAGCCATTACTAGAGAGAAGAGCAGCACCAGCCCAGGAGGGATGGATACCATCTCTTTTCAACAGATCAGGCTTGCCCCAAAAACTTTTCCAATTGTCTATGAATTTTATATTATTCTGCGGACACCACTTCGACAGCCAACCGTTCAGTGAGGCCAATCGGCTAACTATCTCATCACTCCTGCGTACAGGAAGGGGGCCAGAGTAAATTACAGTGCCTGACATCGTACTTGCGAGTTCACACACCTCTTTAATATTAATTTTGGTGATCTCCGACTGGCGGAGTCGAACATCATTAGTGCCGACATGAATAATGATCTTAGAGAATTTACGATTAGCATTAGCCAGCACTTTTAAATTTGCTTTGATGTCAGGCGCTCTGGCTCCCGGCAAACATGTGACTATGGTGGCTGGTGTCTCTATTTTCACGTTCCGTGTGATCGAATCACCAATTACCAGGGCACAATCAACAGAATTCTCAGTGGGTGTTTCACTAAGTGGGGCAAATCGGTTTGTTATGGGAATCGGAACGGAAGAGTGGTTCTTTGATCCGCGACTAGAACGATCTCTCACGGTCACCCATCTGCCCTGCTGCACGGGCTCTACTTCAGCCGGAACCGATATCATGTAAAGAGTTCACTATGCTAGGCGCATCCAAAACACTATCTAAAGATCTAGCATTCTTACCATCCTCAATTAAAGTTTGGATGCGTGTCTCTAGTTCTGAAATCTTCTCCGTCAGCCTGACTGTCTCCTTGCATTTATCACATATAAATCCTATATTGCCATCGGAGAAGGCTATACTAAACATATGACATGTGACACAGGTGACAATAACAGGACAAGAAGACATTACTCACCGTGTTTGTTGACTGATTTCTTACTTACCTGGACTTTATGAACTCAAAGGCGCGGGCGCGGGCGCGGGCGCGCGAGAGAAAATAAATAAATAAATGAGCGCACGGGTGGCGCGTTAGCAGGCTAACGTTAGCGAGTTACTAGCGTGCTGTGTTAACAATAACGGAAGCTAGAGATGTAAGGTTAATCTGAGATGTTGGGTAAGCTGTATTTAGTAGTATAAACAACTAGATAGTAAATGATGGCTCAAAACATAAAGAAATACGAGGCTCAGGCGAAGCTTACAGCCTCGAAGCAAACAAACACACAGCAGGCAGCGAGGCAGACAGGAGCAATCGATCAGCGATCAGACAGGAGCAGGGAACAGACTGGACCAGTCTACTCTGCTCTGATTGGTCAGATGGTCCAGTCTGTTGTGATTGGTCTACTCTGCTCTAATTGGTCAGATGACCCAGTCTGTTGTGATTGGTCTACTCTGCTCTGATTGGTCAGATGGCCCAGTCTGTTGTGGTTGGTCTACTCTGCTCTGGTCTACTCTGCTCTGCTTGGTTTACTCAGAGCAGAGTAAACCAATCACAACAGACTGGGAAATCTGACCAATCAGAGCAGAGTAGACCAATCACAACAGACTGGGTCATCTGACCAATCAGGAACAGACTGGACCATCTGACCAATCAGAGCAGAGTAGACCAATCACAACAGACTGATCCATCTGACCAATCAGAGCAGAGTAGACCAACCACAACAGACTGGACCATCTGACCAATCAGAGCAGAGTAGACCAATCACAGCAGACTGGGTCATCTGACCAATCAGAGCAGAGTAGACCAACCACAACAGACTGGGCCATCTGACCAATTAGAGCAGAGTAGACCAATCACAACAGACTGGACCATCTCACCAATCAGAGCAGAGTAAACCAATCACAACAGACTGGGAAATCTGACCAATCAGAGCAGAGTAGACCAATCACAACAGACTGGGTCATCTGACCAATCAGAGCAGAGTAAACCAACCACAACAGACTGATCCATCTGACCAATCAGAGCAGAGTAGACCAATCACAACAGACTGGACCATCTGACCAATCAGAGCAGAGTAGACTAATCACAACAGACTGGGTCATCTGACCAATCAGAGCAGAGTAGACCAACCACAACAGACTGGGCCATCTGACCAATCAGAGCAGAGTAGACCAATCACAGCAGACTGGGTCATCTGACCAATCAGAGCAGAGTAGACCAACCACAACAGACTGGGCCATCTGACCAATTAGAGCAGAGTAGACCAATCACAACAGACTGGACCATCTCACCAATCAGAGCAGAGTAAACCAATCACAACAGACTGGGAAATCTGACCAATCAGAGCAGAGTAGACCAATCACAACAGACTGGGTCATCTGACCAATCAGAGCAGAGTAAACCAACCACAACAGACTGATCCATCTGACCAATCAGAGCAGAGTAGACCAATCACAACAGACTGGACCATCTGACCAATCAGAGCAGAGTAGACTAATCACAACAGACTGGGTCATCTGACCAATCAGAGCAGAGTAAACCAACCACAACAGACTGGGTCATCTGACCAATCAGAGCAGAGTAGACCAATCACAACAGACTAGGTCATCTGACCAATCAGAGCAGAGTAAACCAATCACAACAGACTGAGCCATCTGACCAATCAGAGCAGAGTAGACCAATCACAACAGACTGGGTCATCTGACCAATCAGAGCAGAGTAAACCAACCACAACAGACTGATCCATCTGACCAATCAGAGCAGAGTAGACCAATCACAACAGACTGGACCATCTGACCAATCAGAGCAGAGTAGACCAATCACAACAGACTGGGCCATCTGACCAATCAGAGCAGAGTAGACCAATCACAGCAGACTGGGTCATCTGACCAATCAGAGCAGAGTAGACCAACCACAACAGACTAGGTCATCTGACCAATCAGAGCAGAGTAAACCAATCACAATAGACTGAGCCATCTGACCAATCAGAGCAGAGTAGACCAACCACAACAGACTGATCCATCTGACCAATCAGAGCAGAGTAGACCAATCACAACAGACTGGGTCATCTGACCAATCAGAGCAGAGTAGACCAACCAATGATGCTTTGGTAGAGCATGTGTAAAAAAAGCAGGTGTGTGAGACAACACACTGCAAGAGTAACATCAAGCATGGGCTTTCTCACAGCGCATATCCTGTGCAATGAACCCTGCGAATGTCCTTGCAATTCGCTTCAACCTTTCTGAACTTTATGAAACATTATTTTACGAAAGGTTCGAGTGGTGTGTGTGTGTGTGTGTGTGTGTGTGTGTGAGGAATTGGAAGCAAGCAGAAAATGGGTGTTTCTATAGCACACACAGCGTCATCGCGCACCTGTGGTTAAAAACTGCTCAGAATGGAGAGAGAATCTTTTCTCCCACACTATTGTATAGTATGACCAACACAATATTAGATAGATTAAACATAAACTGTTCTTTCCTGTAGGCCAGGCCTATATACATAACGTGCCAAGTTGATGTTTCCTCTGCACACTGCTTTACTCTCACGTGTCATGTGACCAGAGTGTAAACGCAGCCTTTGCTGTTAAATAATCTAATTTTATCATATCCCCATATTGACGCTAATGCAATTAATCGTTCAGCTCTAGTAGCGTATCACTGAGAAACGTTCTGCTCGAGTCCTCCTTGCGATGGAGGTTCGGGTTGAATAAGTTCCTCCAATGTTTCATCATCGGACTCGCGCTCGGATTGATATGGTAAAATCGACGTCATCGACAGTTGATGGTAATGGGTGTTGTTTCCAACATGCACTGTAAGCGGTCGACCAATCACAACAGACTGGGCCATCTGACCAATCAGAGGAGAGTAAACCAATCACAACAGACTGGACCATCTGACCAATCAGAGCAGAGTAAACCAATCACAACAGACTGGGCATCTGACCAATCAGAGCAGAGTAGACCAATCACAACAGACTGGACCATCTGACCAATCAGAGCAGAGTAGACCAACCACAACAGACTGGGCCATCTGACCAATCAGAGCAGAGTAGACCAATCACAACAGACTGGGCATCTGACCAATCAGAGCAGAGTAGACCAATCACAACAGACTGGACCATCTGACCAATCAGAGCAGAGTAGACCAATCACAACAGACTGGGCCATCTGACCAATCAGAGCAGAGTAGACCAATCACAACAGACTGGGCCATCTGACCAATCAGAGCAGAGTAGACCAATCACAACAGACTGGGCATCTGACCAATCAGAGCAGAGTAGACCAATCACAACAGACTGGGCCATCTGACCAATCAGAGCAGAGTAAACCAATCACAACAGACTGGGCATCTGACAAATCAGAGCAGAGTAGACCAATCACAGCAGACTGGGTCATCTGACCAATCAGAGCAGAGCAGAGTAGACCAATCACAGCAGACTGGGTCATCTGACCAATTAGAGCAGAGTAGACCAATCACAGCAGACTGGGTCATCTGACCAATTAGAGCAGAGTAGACCAATCACAGCAGACTGGGTCATCTGACCAATCAGAGCAGAGCAGAGTAGACCAATCACAACAGACTGGGCCATCTGACCAATCAGAGCAGAGTAGACCAATCACAGCAGACTGGGTCATCTGACCAATCAGAGCAGAGTAGACCAATCACAGCAGACTGGGTCATCTGGCCAATTAGAGCAGAGTAGACCAATCACAGCAGACTGGGCCATCTGACCAATCAGAGCAGAGTAGACCAACCACAGCAGACTGGACCATCTGACCAATCAGAGCAGAGTAGACCAACCACAGCAGACTGGACCATCTGACCAATCAGAGCAGAGTAGACCAATCACAGCAGACTGGGTCATCTGACCAATCAGAGCAGAGTAGACCAATCACAACAGACTGGGCCATCTGACCAATCAGAGCAGAGTAGACCAATCACAGCAGACTGGGTCATCTGACCAATTAGAGCAGAGTAGACCAATCACAGCAGACTGGGTCATCTGACCAATTAGAGCAGAGTAGACCAATCACAACAGACTGGGTCATCTGACCAATCAGAGCAGAGTAGACCAATCACAGCAGACTGGGTCATCTGACCAATCAGAGCAGAGTAGACCAATCACAGCAGACTGGGTCATCTGACCAATTAGAGCAGAGTAGACCAATCACAGCAGACTGGGTCATCTGACCAATTAGAGCAGAGTAAACCAATCACAACAGACTGGGCATCTGACCAATCAGAGCAGAGTAGACCAATCACAACAGACTGGACCATCTGACCAATCAGAGCAGAGTAGACCAACCACAACAGACTGGGCCATCTGACCAATCAGAGCAGAGTAGACCAATCACAACAGACTGGGCATCTGACCAATCAGAGCAGAGTAGACCAATCACAACAGACTGGACCATCTGACCAATCAGAGCAGAGTAGACCAATCACAGCAGACTGGGTCATCTGACCAATCAGAGCAGAGTAGACCAATCACAGCAGACTGGGTCATGTGGCCAATTAGAGCAGAGTAGACCAATCACAGCAGACTGGGCCATCTGACCAATCAGAGCAGAGTAGACCAACCACAGCAGACTGGGGCATCTGACCAATCAGAGCAGAGTAGACCAATCACAGCAGACTGGGTCATCTGACCAATTAGAGCAGAGTAGACCAATCACAGCAGGCTGGGTCATCTGACCAATCAGAGCAGAGTAGCTCTCGGAAAGGAGGGATTTGGAGAGACTGATTCATCAATTGAGTCGTTTGAGAATCATTGAAAAATTAGGTGATGTGCAACAATGTTTATTATGAGAAAATTATTTTTTATTTTTTTAATCTTTGATGCATGTAAACCTAATGTTAATCAATATTAGGCATTATGCCGCTATCGCATTCATTGACTTTGCAAGCAACGAAATTGCTCAATCAATAAATAAATAAATAAATAAATGTCATTGTCACTTTGTGGTTCTTGGATATTCTGATTTGATCAAAGGAGGCCTGAAAGCTTTGAGAACCTCTGCTCAGGAGGAAGAGGTCACCAACTGACCATGGTGTACATCTGGACACTAGTTGCATAAATGAATATTCATGAGGACTGATTCACACTTTCACTTTCCTGCAGAGTTTAGCTCTAACCCTGATCAAACACACATGCCTCGCAATGGGTTGTGGGCAATATTAGCCATTACAGTGTGAGCATCCATAGATATGCATAGATATATTCTGGTTGTAAAAACCACAGAGATTTCAAATCCTGAAGAAACGGGATAACCTTTCACAGGTTTGAATGTGATGGTTTGTGTATTAACTCAGTATTACAGGGTTTTAAACTATGGTAACTTAGCTGATGCCTTTGTCTTGTTGTATTGTCTTAGATTAGCAAAATCATCTGCTGAAGTCTATTGCAGATATAGATATTCATATGCGTCTGTCTAACTGGGGTTGGAGCCGAACTCTGCAGGAAAGTGGACGTCGAGGGCCGGTGTTTCCCACAATCTGTGACTTCTGCTCTACTATGTAAGTGTTATTTTTAAAGCACCTTTTAAAACGGTTTTATAAAGTGCTTTACTGAAAACACATGAATATCATATAATATTATTAACATTAAAATGTAAATAAGAAATATAAGACAGTAAATTAGAATGGAATTTCTGTATGGAAAAGAGCAGTGTGAATATTCCGCGTAATATCTCATTTTATAATAACAAAAGTTTTGTTTTTTTCCATTCATATGGCACTTTGGAATTAATAAATACAATTCTTCAAAATGTATACTAATGGTACCAAAAACTACCACTTAGTAGCAGAAATGTTTCACTCATTTTTCAAGTGCATTGCAGACAACATGATTTTGTATCGCAGGTTTAAAGAACATTGATAAGAGTGTCAACCCAGAATGTCATTTCTGTCGCCATTATTTCACAGGCCGTGTTCATTTTATACACGTTTGACATCTGCCATAGGTTACTATGTGTGTGTTACTATGTGTGTGTTTGTGTAGCTTGCATGACAGCTGTGTTTGAGAATCAGTTTTCACATGGATTTTTGTCAGTGAGCTGCAGTTGCTATGGAGATGGAAAAATTCAAGGATGAGGCCATTTAATTGATAATTTATGGGCAGTGAGAGCAGGACACAGATATACTAAATCTCTCATCAGAGACAATATCAAAACATGATGGCTAACAACCAATCGTAAAATGTTCCCTTTCAAAGTGGAACTCAACAATGCATCTTGTATTGATGCAACGAGGAACGTCCTCGGCGCGACCGGTGTCTGAAGCACCTGTGAAAACACGGCAGATATCATTGGCCGACGACGGTCCATGACGTCATTAGAGTATAGTGAGTATAGAGGGAATGCATTGACGTCACTTTCCCTCAGCCGGACTGAGTGGCAGAAGAGCTGCTGTGTGACTGGATTTAACAGGGGAAAGTGTGAAAACGCCAGTAAAACAAACGATTATTAGTTTAAACTAAACTTTGAGGTGCAGCACAACTCTGCTGATAGGGTTAAACGACATAGAGGTGAGAAAATAATGCCAGTGTTTCGTATTTTCTATAAAATGACTTCACAAGTTCACACGTACATGAAATCGGATGTAGTAATTTATGCGTATTTGGCGTGCTGTCCGGGAGAGGGCTCCGAGCTCGAAACTTGGCCCGAACCCAGAGTACTCCCCCTTTTACTGGGATAGACACCAGCCGAGAGTGAGGTGATGGGGTGGTGGAGGGATGCTGTGAAACTGTCACGGGCCAGAGGTGAGGGAAGGCTATTTTTATACCGGCTTCCTCTTGTGCTGATTGGTTGATTACCTGAACGTGCTCCTCCCGAACTTTGTTACATAAAATTTAATTTATACAAAAATCTGTGTACAGGAATCTTAAAGAATGAGAAAATTATTGAAATAATGGTAAAAATGGTGAGAGAAATATTTGTAGATAATAAACAGTTAGATTTCCGGAGGCTGGAATGTTTGCCTTAATCGATCACGAAAGGAAA
The DNA here is from genome assembly GCA_030578255.1 of Tiaroga cobitis. Taxonomy (NCBI): domain Eukaryota; kingdom Metazoa; phylum Chordata; class Actinopteri; order Cypriniformes; family Leuciscidae; genus Tiaroga; species Tiaroga cobitis. The sequence continues at coordinate 6,616,942 of CM060592.1, forward strand.
GAGACTGTGGTGGCACTATGTTTGCACAACGACATTAAAGAAACACTTAAAGTCCGCCTGTAGTCAATGATTTTATCGCTTAAAACTCATCTTTGGTCACCAAAATTACATATTTAAACATATTTTTCCTGTGGTAAAAAAATCTTCATGCCTTAAAATATATTGAATGCAACTCTTCACCCTTGCCTCATTTAGTATATGCAGATCCATTAATATGCTAATGAGCCCCGCCTCCACTCACTCACTCAGCTCAGAGATCCACTCGGCCAACTTACTGAGGTAAACGCTGCACGATGGTGTCGCTCTTTACAACGTCGGACACAAAACGGTAATTAATGTGATTAGCCTTTTGCTTGATTAAACCGCTAATAATGTGTTGCTAATGTTACACAAACCATGTTTCCGTTCGCCATCTCAGTCTGCCTGCGAACAATCATCAGAAACGCTTTTGAAAAACATCAGTGGAGCAAGGCATAACACTATATTGCTAAATATTCGCGATTTATCAACCGAAAAATATACTGGGATAACCTGGCTTCTCTCGAGACTCCCCTGCTAGCTCGCTGTTAATGATACAGTATGCTAAAGCCCGCCGGCATGTACGTGATTGGTTACAAGGTTGTTTGTGACGTCAGAAACACCAGCGATTTCAAACCGTGTTTTTGTGTCTTTGGTTCACTGCAGTTTTAAGCAGAAAACACTCAGCAATGCTGTCGACTTATGAACTTACACATGGTGTGTCTTAAAGCGTATTAAAAACACCACATAGATAGACACATAAACAACATTAAAAGCTTGATTTTAACCACAGGGGGACTTTAAAGTTAATGTCGCAACCCCGCCACTGAACTGACCTTTCCTCCTGGACTCCTTCTTAACAGTGAGTTTGACGTCTGCTTGACGGTCTGCCTCTGTTGACATCCTCCTGTGTCTCTGTTCCTCTCAGAAGCATGGAGATGGTTGTCTCGTAGTTTCCTCTAGTCATCGGAGGCTAATTGAAAACGCTGCATTATTGTCCCAGTCGTCTGAGGTTTATGTCCAGTATTCAAACACAAGGATCTGCTCCAGTTAATGCGATTGTATATTTCTTTCCTGCATATAATTTAACGGTGTTCCTCTGGTGTGTGTTCGCGGCTGATCCGCTGGCATTCACATTATTTCATTATTCTTCATCTGCGTCCAAACCGCTTGGCTGTGACACTATGGAGAGAGACAGAAATAGAAGAGGTTTTCATCACAGATTGTACAAATGCTGCTATTAATCATCATTGTACTGCCATGCATTTCGTGTTTTCAAACTACAGATCTTTGATCATAAAACTAAGCATTAAATATCATCTTACTAAGACATATTATTGGCAGATATAGAGTGACTATATGCATTTTATGTAAGCTATACCGTTATAAAGATCTTGTTGATCTTCAAGTATTTTCCCATTGAAATTAAATGAAAATCCTATTTTCTTTCTTAACTCTATGAAGCATACTCAAATTTCTAACAAGGCCTCTAAATTATCAACCTAATCAAAACTTTGCTGAAAGATGTGTTGCACAAAATCCACCTGACCGATGAAGCAAAGTAAAAGGCCTTTTAGTGTAATTGCACAAATGTTCCCATTCAGGTCATTGTTCGCATCTCTCCTTGCTGTGAAATCTTTACGGATTTTTATAAAGTAAATGTAAGAATAACTTATATTGTTAGATGAACACTTACTGGACTGAAATAACTTTGGTTTACTTGATTATCCAGACATCATTTATTAGAAAAATCATGAGTATCAAATATGATCATCAGGCTTTTGAGGAAGTTTTATTTGTTCATCTCTCAATCATCATTGTATTGCATTGTATGTTCTAAAAGTACATTTGATCATAAAACTAAGCATTTAAATATCATCTCACAAAGACATACAGTATTATTGGCAGATATAGAGACGACTGATATTTATATGTATTTTATGTAAGTAGTTGCTATACTGTTATAAAAGTCTTGTTGATTTACAGTACAAGCATCAAAATTTCCTCTTACATTTTAGCCATAGAAATATTCAATACCAAATTGCATATTTTTGCTTGGTTTGAGTGTGATTCATTTCACACGGCGACCATCTTTGAAACGCCTCTCGGGCAATGACTTCATCTTGTTGAATGGGGAAGCATCAAATTCTCCAAAGCTGTTCAACAAGCTTACGATTAAAATTATTTGAAATCACCAATAAAATCTGACATGAACTGCCTTATAAAATGTGTTTTTTTTTTGCACTCGAATGGCATTAAAAAAGCGTATGTTTCAGGTTGGTCAAGCCAATGCGAACGGCAGTGGTGTAATGACTTTACCAACTGCTGATTGGCTCTTTTATTCAGAAGGCGGGACTTGTTTCCGCCATATTGTGCGTTGCAGTTTCCCCCATTCAAAGTAACACGAGTGCACCGTCTTTGTATATCTATAATCTTTGGTATCATAAAAGAATAATGTATCGAATTTGATAAAAAAAAAAAAAAACTTTTGCATTGTTATTAATAGATTTTGAATAAAGTTTCACTAAACATTTCTGTTTCAAAAAATGTGATTACTGTGAACAATTCATCAGTGCACCAAAGAAAAAAAATTAATTAAAACATAAAACTTTTAGAATTTAAAGTCCCTGTGTCAATAATTTGATCCCTTAAAAACTCATCTGTGATGATCACCACAATTACATATTTAAAATAGCCTTAAAATAGCTTGAATGTAACTCGAAACCCTTGCCTCATTTAGTATGTGCGGTTCTATGAATATGCAAATGAGCAGAGGTGTCAAAAGTATTCACATTCATTACTCAGGCAGAAGTATAGATACTAGGGTTCAAAAAGACTTCTGTAGAAGTTGAAGTATTAACTTAAGCTTTTTACTCAAGTAAAAGTGTAAAAGTAACTGGTTTCAAAACTACTTAAAGTATAAAAGTAAAAGTAATGTAAGGAAAAAAATGGCATTAAGGACAAAAGTTTAGGCCGCGCCACAGGGGCATATAGTGCACTGCCACCTCCTCAAAAAAAATAAAAATTCTAAAGGCCATAATGTTATATTAAAATGTTAATGTTGAAAAATGTGGGGTGCACTAGGCTACTTGTTTCAGCCGTATATATGCCCATTGAAAATGAATGCATTTTAGTACAATGCACATACATTATAGAACAATATACTACTGAGCATTAACGTGTTTCACGGAGCGGAAGATATGATGACTAGTTGCCTATAAGTATTGTAATGGTGCAAAAAGTCAAACTTTAGAGGCACGTTGTCAATAACCTTTATTGGAATATAAATGTACATAAGCTTAGCTGCGAATCTGTAAAGGCAACGGACAAGAAAATTGGTGTACCCAGGGCAGGCTTGGTAACAAATACCCTTGTATGGTTGTCTATATACACTAAATATTAGTGCTGTCAAAATTAATGATTAATCCAAGTGATTAATCAAAAAATAAAAAATAAAAATAACTCATAATCCTGGTTGATACCTTCCTGGTATGTACTATGCTCAATTATATAGCAGGGCTCTAAAGTTTTGAAGACAGGCAAGAGTGACAGAATCACGTGAACAATTCCAGGATATGCTTTTTTTTCTTTGGTTGTTGCGTTGAATCTTACCCAGATACAATAGTGCTATTTTCTGATTTGCTATTGTGTAGCCCCTTTCTTTTTTTTGATTGGGTGATAAATGGCAGGATCGACTAAGAACTCCAGGGGAGACGCACTTGATTCCTGCCGTTTCCAGTGAGAGCGGCACGGCCAGAGAAATCTTGGGCGCTGCGGCATATTAAATATATTATAAACATTTTTTATAGTGACAGTGAGAAATACAAAAGGCCGAAATGAGTGACTGTCACGCTCAATGTGTGACACTTGAGAGCCCTGATATAGCTGATGGCAAAAATGTCACATTGCTGGTGCGATGGACGGCGTACAAACCAATAGGGTGTCAAATTCATTCTATCTGGATGGCACGATTTATCTGGATATGTTTTTTTATTTAATTTTTTTTAACGATGACAAGCCGGAATGAAAATAAGCCGAAATGAAATAGGAGTAACGAGGCTATTTTTAAAATGTAAGGAGTAGAAAGTACAGATAATTGCGTGAAAACTTAAGGAGTAGAAGTAAAAAGTCGGCTGAAAAATAATTACTCCAGTAAAGTATAGATACCCAAAATTTCTACTTAAGTAAGGTAACAAACTATTTGTACTTCGTTACTTGACACCTCTGCAAATGAGCCCCGCCTCCAATCACTCACTCACTCAGCTCAGAGATCCACTGGTTAGGGCTGGGTATCGTAACAAAATGTTCGATACCGATACCGATACCTTGACTTCGATACCGGTTCCTGAACGATACTTTTTTCGATACCAATTTTATGTAACCAGTTTTTACAATATAACATTACCTAATTTTTTTTTCTTTCAGTTTGTTGACTTTTTTACACTCATATTTTGAGTAGCCTATGTAAAAAAACACCAATGCTAAAGTTTTCTATGTTTCCTAATCATTTAACAACATGTATTCTTTACTTCAATGAGCTCATTGTTTCTGCCTTAACGTAATGCATTGTTTAACAATGAAACTGAATGAAAATTAATTGAAATGTATTACACTGTCACCTTGGCATTTTCTAAAGCTGCTTTGAAACGATATGTATTGTGAAAAATGCTATACAAATAAATGTGAATTAAATTAGATATAGGCTACTGGGGGGCGGGATATATGCCTCGCGCTCCGCACACATGAAGCTGCCGCAAAGCACTGGCAAAAGTAGCCTAATGATTATAGATGTGTCGGGAAACAATAGCAAGGAGATATTTTAATTGTTTATTAATGAACAAGTGTTTATTAATGGTGTGTTCACACCGAACGCGAATTTAATTATTTCCGCGAGTAGATTACATAAAAAGCCAATGCAAAGACGCGAATAGACGCATCAATGACGCGAATTGGGCGACGCGTTCGCCGCGAAAGTCTTCCGCGCAAGTTGAAAAATTTGAACTCGAGCGGAAGATTCAACTTAAGCGTCTAACTAGACGCGTATTTGACGCTCTATTCGCGTTCGGTGTGAACACACCATTACTCTCAAGTGTATTCTGTGCGCTTTTAAGTGCCTTATCAGATTTACCGTGTTACCGGTCTTGGCAGCAATTATCTTGTCGAAAATATTGCATCGTGTGCTTCTGGCATCGAGTCTGGCACATAGGTACACTTTGGATCATTTCCACATATTTTCTATCTATCTGGGGTGGGACGCTTACACACACACACACACACACACTACAGCCTCACGTGCGACGAGCCACGTCTCTGGGCAGCCGCGTAAACTAGAGTTTTTCCGCCACAGCCAATCATGCTGCATGCTTATTGTTTCACTGACGTTGACGAGATTAACCACTTAGGTACCGAAATTTGGTACTGAAAAACAAGACATGTTTCGATACTCGGTAGTACCGAAGCAATTCGGTCGGTACCTAAAAAGTACCGAACTCGGTACACAGCCCTAACGATCACTCGTTGATCTGATTGGTTACAAGGTCGTTTGTGACGTCAGAAACACCAGCGATTTCACACCGTGTGTTTGAGACTGTCTTTGGTTCACTGCAGTTTTAAGCAGAAAACACTCAGCAATGCTGTCGACTTATGAATTTACACATGGTTTGCCTTAAAGCATATTAAAAACACCACATAGACACATAAACAACATTAAAAGCTGGACTTTAAGTTGTATTCAATTTATTCCTAATACATTCCAAGGGATCTAACAATTCTGGCCAGTCACATGTAGAACATTCTTCTCTATCCTCAAAGACTGGAGCGCTTCGGCTGGTGAAGTCATGCATCATTCATAAACACGCTTTCATCCGCACAGAACTGATGAAGGTTAGGAACGTGTGCATGTCCATCTTTGCATCAAAAAAGGAAAAGGCCGGCATTGTCAATCTGGGACAATGCATTTTTCATTATGAACATGCCTGTGTCTGACAAAAGCATGATTTAATGTAATAAATGACTGCTCTTCTAAGTAGGTCACCACAGCGCTCAATCTGCTGTGTGGTGAAAGAGCTCCAGCACTGCCTCTCATCTGGGTCAGAAGCTCAGAAGCTTTGCTATTGCCCAAACCGTCTCACAAATATGCTTGCGTACATTTTTCATTCGAGGCAAATTTGACAGGATCGTAATCTGCTATCCGACCGTCACACGTCTTCAGGTTTTGTTATCGTCTCATTTTGATTCATGCCATGTGCTTTTCATTCCTCTGTCTTGGTTGTCTCTTGTTGTAGGCTATCATTTGTCTCCTGTGTATCTATAGCCATCATGTTTTGAATATTGATCAAGTTTATCCATTTCATGTCTAGTTTTTCTTCATTTGTACATTTTCTTTATTTGTAGACGTCTGTAAACTTTTCCCTTAGAAGGCAGCTGGAGGAAAACCACCGTCTCAAGAGACTGATAGCTTTGAGGGAATGCTGAAGACAACAGGAAGACGAGGAGAGAAAAGGTTTCAAAAAAGCAAGCAAGAGCGCACTGTAGTAAACCAAGCATAGTCGTAGTCTTTCTTTACCGTGACATCGCTAACTACTTATCTGGCATGCAGAATACAGCGTCATTAGTCGTTTAACACTTTACTTGAAGGGGTGTGCATGAGACTGACATGACACCTTCATAATCATGACATGACACATGACATGAATATGAAGGAGGGTTTATGCATGTTTATGACAACTGTCATTAAGTGTCATTCGCTCAATTATGACATTTTTTTAATCCAAATATGACATTGTTTGAGATGTCTTTGTAATGACAAATTGACATAAACCAATACAGCATAACCTGTCAGTGTCTTGGTCATGACAACTTGACATTTCTAAGACGACACAACCTGTCATAAATATGTCATAAACATGACATAGCAGAATAATTGATGTATTGGTTTATGTCAAGTTGTCATAACAAAGACATCTCAAACAATGTCATATTTGCACAAAAAATGTCATAATTGAGCGAATGACACTTAATGACAGTTGTCATAAACATGCATAATATGTCATGTGTCCTGTCATGATTATGAAGGTGTAATGTCAGTCTTATGCACACCCCTTCAAGTAAAGTGTTACCGTAGTTTTCACAGATCCGTGTGAACGGGGAGCGTTTTGATAACATTGTCATCTTATTAAAGAAAAAAACAGGCCGTTTTTAGCTCATCGTTGTTGTGTAAACGTACCCTAAAACAAGACGGAACGAATCCTGACACTAGTCAGCACATGTCGCTGTGAATCTGCGTGTCTCTGTGTAAATGAACGGCACAGCTGAGTCTGATACACACACTCACACACACACGTGACGCTCTGAGAGATTTCACTGAGTCATTTGAGGAAAATCTGCCGTCACACACACACTGAAACTGAAAGATCTTCTCGACAAACCGTTTGGTTTAACTTCAAGAAATTATGACAGAAATACATCACCACTTTATACTAAAATGTACTTCACAAAGTATTATTAATAATTCTAAGGAATATCATACAACCAAGATTTTTTTTGTTGTACAGCAAATGCAATATTTTGTTGTAAATTGCATTTTAAATTCAGCTTGACGAATATCTTGATGAAACCTTAACAAAGTTTATATAAATTTGTATTAAATTATAAAACACATAATCCCCATACCGAATTCTGTAGGTTATATCTTTTGAAATTGACAACAGGTTTTCAACAAATGTTTAACTGAAAGTGACATAATAACATATGTGCATTTCTTGTTTTATACTGCCAACATTAAAAAAATAAGGACAATTATTTGGCTAAAAACTGAACGTATAAGCCTTTAAAGAAAGACACATATTTATAAAAATGAATTGCATCAGGACATAGCAGTCATTTTTATTTGTTCCTATGCCTGGTTTTCTACATATTTAACTCTATATGAAGTATTCAGTTATGGTCTTCAGTTTCAGTGATGCCGGTGAATATTACATTTGATTGCAATTTTACAATTTGAAAGAGGTTAATATGCATGCATGGCTATTTGTATTCAGCAATTATAAATTGTCCAGATCTAATAAGAGGTGAGTGAGTTTACTGTAACGAGTCTACAGTGAGTCGTATTAGAGGAGAATTATTTTATATACAGTCGCGCTCAAAAGTGCACATACACCTTGCAGAATCTGCCCAAAAATGTTTTTTTAAATAAGAGGGATCATACAAATGCATGTTATTTTTTATTTAGTACTGTCCTGAATAAGATGATTTACATAAAATATGTTTACATATAGTCCACAAGACAAAAAAATGGCTGAGTTTATAAAAATGACCCAGTTAAAAAGTTTAACTGCTTAATGTTCTTCAGAAAAAAAACCCTGCAAACTCTTCAGTTTTTCACACTGAGGGACTCAAACACAAGTATTAAAAAAGGTTCAGACATTAACTGATGCTCCAGAAGGAAACACCATGCATTAGGAGCATCAACGGTTTTTGAATTTGAAGATCAAGGTAAATTGTACTTAATTTGTCTTCCAGGAAACATGTAAGTATCTTCTGTTACTTCCGGAGGAAAGTACTAAATTAAAAAATAGACAATTTTTTGGACATCTTCATACTGTTCAAAGCTTTTCAAATTCTTCAACTAAATGTGCTGAATGACATTATTGCTTAATAGTTTTGTAAAGTCATGTCTCCAGTAATTATACAGCATGCAGTATTGTGCTCTTATTACTGCATGAATAATAGTCAAGTCAAGTCATCTTCATTTATATAGCGCTTTTAGCAATGGATTGTTTCAAAGCAGCTTTACAGAGATAAACATATAATTTAAGGTACCAGATTGTTTTGGCGTTATAGCGGTTCTTGAATAATGTTATTTCCAGCTAAAGTTACTTTTGATTGATTCACCTCCATTGAAATGATCAGACTTTAAACGCGAACCTGTGATTAATGCTGACGGCGTTCAGATGCTCATTCAGAATTGATTCTATAGTTATGTGCTTTTGAAAATATGTGCGCAGGTTTATAATTCATACAACCCAGCCTAAACAAACTACTTTTCTTGCCTATAAATTTTGACACAGAATTTTGTTTTATTTTATGACTTCGGGGTACGCGAGCCGGAATTCACAACGCTTCATCTGTAGAGTGGGAAAGGGATCCTCCATAGGGAGAGGATAGTGGACACTTCAGCACTGCATTGTCATCGGGTCCAGGCGGATCTCCTTCGTCAGATCTGGACACGGCCTGGATCCGGCAGGCTGCGGGAAAACCTCGGGATAACCAAAGACACTAATATTAGCGTAGATGCCATTCTTCTTATGATGTAGCGAGTACATCAAGATTTAAGGGAAGTGTTCCCAGTTCCGGCTGACCTAATCTATGCAGCCTAACATTGAATTATAGAAGTCTATAGTGTGTTATGTGTATGCTAGGTCAAAGAGATGTGTTTTTAGTCTAGCTTTGAACTGACAGAGTGTGTCTGCTTCCCGGACAATGGTAGGAAGAATGTTCCAAAGTTTTGGTGCTAAATAGAAAAAGGATCTACCGCCAGCAGTCGATTTAGATATTCTAGGTATTATCAACTGGCCGGAGTTTTGAGATCGCAATAGACGTGAAAGACTATAATACGTTAAGAGCTCGCTCAAGTACTGCGGGGCTAAACCATTTAGTGCTTTGTAGGTAATCAACAATATTTTAAAATGTATATGATGTTTAATAGGGAGCCAATGCAGTGTTGACAGAACCGGGCTAATATGGTCATATTTCCTGGTTCTGGTAAGAACTCGAGCTGCGGCGTTTTGAACTAGCTGTAGTTTATTTATTAAGCGTGCAGGGCAACCACCCAGTAGAGCATTACAATAATCCAGCCTTGAGGTCATGAACGCATGAACTAATTGTTCCGCATTTCCCAATGAGAGCATATGGCGTTTTTAGATATATTTTTAAGATGGAAAAATGCAGTTTTACAGATACTAGACACGTGGCTTTTGAAAGAAAGGTTGGTATCATGTTGTAATACTCCATGTTGTATCAGTCGTGAAGAGAGCGCCTGAACCGAGGTCATGTGGTGCGCTTCAGTAGTAATGAGATCAAGCGTGATGTCGCTCCCCTGCAGGGTCTTCTGCTCACTATGCATCATATCTATCTGTGCTTCACTGTTCCTAAGAGGTCATTGTACTAAACAACACTGTAAGTTAAATCAACTATCAGTTAAAATCAAGCTCCCAAAACAACTACTTTTCTACTTCCTCCACTTGGTAATGTCATGCTAGATATTTTAATAGAGAGGTGCGCACAAAGATTATGATGTTGGGGAATATCAGAGAAGAAGAAGCTCGTGTTTTGGTCATGGATGTGGAAAATATGACATGAACTATGAGTCATGAGTATGAAATATGAAAAGACATGACACATGAGTCACGTCAAAAGCAAAGAGTACCCATTGTAATCAATGACGCTGATACGGACAAATACTCACTTCAGTTCTGTACTATCGAGAAAACTCCCATTAACAATCAATGAAGCTTCATAAACTGCACAACATGTACCTTGCTTACAGTGTGTCTAAATGTTTGTAGTTTGTGAGAGTGCAGAACTCACTCAGTGTCGATGCATGAACACAACTCTGGCTTTTTGAGTGGAATTGCGCTGTGACTAATTTAAACACTTCTGATTGGTCATTGCATTTATGTGCTCAACAGACACGTCTGTGATTGGCTACAATGTTTAACGCTGCAAAAAAAAGTTATAAACAGAAACCAGTGACACTGGAGGCCTGTTGCATGAAGCCGGTTTCAGTTGATACCCAGGGGTGTGTTTCCCGTACAACGCCGTAACTCGCTGCTCAACTACGATAGTGCGATGCAGCGTTTAGGAAATCAACTCGCTAGTCACGACTGTTTCCCCAAACCATTTTGTCGCAAAGTGGTCGCTCAACCACGTTGGTTAATGATAATGATAAAAGATATAGATTGTACTGAATGTCAGCTTGCTTATTTTGCTCAAGATAAGGATTTATCGAGTCCACATGTGATGCACACAAGAACCACAGGTCGAGGTCTGTCGTTCCAAACACACAACATTAAGATGATGTTTGCGAATGTTCGTTAGAACTATAGTTTCGGGAAACACCGACTCGTTGAACTGCTGATAACGACCATAGTTGGCTAACGCTGCTTTCGGGAAACGCACCCCAGGTAAGGTTGAGATTAGTTTGAGCAAACTCTGATTTTCAGGCTTAAGGAGGTATATTGGTCTTTAGCTCCGGAGAAGGTTTTATTCTGGGTTAGAGATCACAGACCAAAACTGATGCAATAAAGCCACTCCCCCTGTGTCTCTTGCTTTAAAATAAAGCAGTTTGTAGTGAAAACTTTTAATAATATTAATAATAATTATATGAATTGATAATATTAAACCTTGCATTTAAATTAATACATGTATAAATACAAGCTTTAATACATCAAGTTTTTAAATAACTAAGCTTAAGTGTTTACTTTTGAGCATTTTGTGAACCTACATTCATTATTAATTAAATTTCATTGATTCACATCATGCATTGATATAGTCAGATATTTTCTTTCGGCTGCCTCCTCAAACTTTTTATTTATTTTACAGTTTTTATTCCTGCCTTTTCCAAATGATCTCTTAATCTTCAGGAGGAGAAGTGAATTGCGCCGTCTCTCTGTTCTGTGTGATTGACAGTTTCAGCTGCACACGCTTCAGAGTTAATCACACACTCTGGATCAAACTTTTAGTTGACAGAAAGTTTATACCGAGCTTTTGAGAGCCTGTTTAACCTGATCTAAACCAGTTTGTATGGTTTTTCCAAATCTAAGCCTACTCTAAAACGTGGCTAGCTTCATGCAACAGGCCTCGGGTGAGTTTATATTTATTAAATAAGATTAGTTAGTTGCAGTAGCCCTAAGCGTAATCTTGATTTATGCAGCCCTTTTTTAATTACTGTGCAAGGAAAAGCCATCCGATCAGTTATCGGGATACAGGGGCTATTTGACGTGGATATCTGTAAACAAGATGTGTTTTGATGTTGGCTGATGTCTGTGTTGATCGGATCACGGGGATCATGTGCTAATGCCAAGTGTGCTGTAAACCAGGCCAGTGGAACCAGCTATGAAATATCTGAAACATTTAATGTCAAATATAAAAGTGTCAGTATCAAATATCATGAATTGAACATCTATGAACCTCAAAGGATCAGCAAACTTTTTTATATCTCTAAAATGCATTTTGCTCTGCATTTGACATGGTACGTTTTATCCATTCATCTCTTCTCCAGACGGCAGTGATGCTGGAGCCTATCCCAGCGTCTCGGGCCGTAGGCAGGGAAACACCTGGATGCAAGGACTAACACATTCACACAACTAAGCACAATTGCTCCATTTCACCTATGCTGCATGTCTTTGGATTGTGGGAAAACAGGAGGAGCCTCACAACAAAACAGGGAGACTGGAAGAACTCTTGGATCTGCAGTGAATTGAACCCTCTTGCTGTAATGTGATAGTGCTCCTACTGAGGCACCTTTCAGGGTTTACGCCAATGTACAAAAATGCATGTGGTCTAAAAACACTCTTTGTATATAAAAACCTATGCACACTAATGAGATCACATTGGCCCCCTATAAAGACAGATTGCGGACCGAAACAATAGATATGAGGTCTTTTAATCATCTATGGAGTGGAGATACAGATTTTTTGAGTTGACTTAAAGTGGCATTAATGCCTACTGGTCAACAACTCTTTAGTACAGCAGATAAAAAAGTATACACACCCCTGTTAAAGTCCCCCTGTGGTGAAAATCCATCCATCCACAAACCATGTGTAAGTTCATAAGTCGACAGCATTGCTGAGTGTTTTCTGCTTAAAACTGCAGTGAACCAAAGACACAAAAACACGGTTTGAAATCGCTGGTGTTTCTGACGTCACACACTACCTTGTAACCAATCAGATCAACGTGTGATCGTCAACCAGTGGATCTCTGAGCTGAGTGAGTGAGTGGAGGCGGGACAAATCATGCAAGATTCATGGCAGTGGTTTCATTTTGAGTTTATATCCAGACCGCTAGATAGCAGTCTTGTAATCTCTGATCTTAAACAGTGACGTCGCGGGGGGTGGTGATGGCGCAGTGGATAAGACACATGCCTTTGGTGTGAGAGACCCGGGTTCGAATCCACTGCGAGACACCAATGTGTCCCTGAGCAAGACAAAGGCTCCAGAGGCATGCGACCTCTGACATATATAGCAATTGTAAGTCGCTTTGAATAAAAGCGTCAGCTAAATGAATAAATGTAAATGTAAATGCCAATGTTAGCGTTAACAAACATAGTTCGCTTCTAGTAATGGACGAATCGTTCAAGCTCCCGCCGCGATGTACAAGTGTGGCGTCATTTCAGCTTCATTTCATAAACGCGTGCTACCAAAATAACTCACTCAATAAGATTGCAAAGAAATGTGCCCTCTCAGTGTCGTAGCGAACGAAGGCTTGCGTAATATGGTGAAAACACTGGTGCCTCGCTACACAATACCATGCTGACAGCACATTATTGACATCGCTGTGCTCAAGGTAAAAATGAGAATCTCTAGACAGTCGCTTTGACGTGATGCTTGGACATCACGGGCCACTGAATCATTCGTAGAGATAACAGCGCATTGCATAGCGACTGAGAGGAATCAGATCTCGTATGTGCTACAGACAAGAGCGATGCATGACAGACACATGGGATTACACTGCAGAATTACTAAAGGAGGCTGTTACTAATTGTAGTTTGGAAGAGAAACATTCCAGGATTGTAACAAACAATGCATCCAATATGAATGGACTTGCAGACATGACCCAATTACAATGTTTTGCTCACAGTCTGAATCTCACCTCACAGAAAGCACTGAAATGGCCAGCAGTGGACCGACGACTCGGCAGGATCAGACAAACACGATGCTCCAGCTACCAAAACACAGCTTAACACAAGGTGAAATAGTTCTTATGACATGATAGAATGATTTTTAGAGCAACAACCAGTCATCAATGCAGCACTACTGTCAACCGAGGTCAGAAAGAGTGGAAAGCATGTCTTCCCACTGAACGAGGCTGACATCGCATGTGCCGAGGAAGTGCCCAAGGCACCGGAGCCAATGATGGGTGCAACACTGGTAATGTCACAAGAGAGCAAGTGTCACAGCACCACTTTATTCCAAGCTCATCGTGGGCACAGACGAACGCCTGGATGATACAAAGATATTAAAGGACATCAAGGCTGCTATCGTCGAAGATTGTGAAAGAGATATGCCAATGAGAGGGAGACCCTGTGCATGGCATCAGCTCTGGATCCGAGGTTTAAGCATCTACCCTTTCTCTCTGAAACGAAGACTTACTCCAAAATAACTGATGCTGTAGTGGCTGCCATAGAGAAAAAACAGAATTTAAGTAAATAAATACATTAATACATTAGGCTACTTGTTTACATACATGTTTTTAAGTGTATCAATTAATACAGATAAAGGCCCCTATCATATATCCGGTGCAATGCAGCGCCAGGCGCGACACAAGTGTGTTTTGCTAGTTTCAGTCCGCTGCACGTCCTGCGCCACGTTGTTTAAAGAGCAAATGCATTTGCGCCCAATTGAACAAACCAGGTGTGTGTTCAGGAGCATTGTTGGTGTGTTGCTATTTTGAGGAACTAAAATAGACTGAGCCATTGACTAACTGAAACCTGCTCTAAAGTCAATAGCGAAATATTTTTTCCGCTGCATTAGTAATGTGTGCTTTTAGGCGGGTCCACAACGCACGTACACTCTGCTTATGACACACACAGGGACGTGCAGCAGCACACAAACATGCCAGTAAAAGATGTAAAAGATTAATATTGTGTACATAAAGATATGGTGGAATCCGGCTTGTCCCGGAGATGGTCTGCTTGTGCACTTTAACCTCACGCACGAGCAGATCCGTTTCTTAGCTGGAGACACGTTCAGTCTTTCCGCTTGCTAATTCCTCCGTATAAATAGCGAATCCGCCATGGCGTGAGCGCAACTGGCTTTTAAAGGGAATGGGAGATGAGACTTTTTTTGCACGTTACGCCTATAACACACCCATTACTCATTAAGAGAATAGGGACGACCCTTTTAGACCATGCGCCGGGAGCGCCATCGTTAAACTAGCAAAAGTGGATTCGGACGCCCTAAGTGCACTTGCGCTGTGTGCTTTAGACCATGCGCTTAAAATAGGGCCCAATGTCAGAGGATGTTGATGATCATCTACCTGACTATGAAGATGGCCCTGCCTTCACCTCTTTGCAACCTATAAAGAGACCAAGGAGATCGTGTGCATTGGCCGACCTGCTTGGAACGGTATTTGCCACTTCTAAAGATCCACATGATGCTGCCGCACCTGAGATTAAGAGGTTTAGAGAAGAAAAACCTTTGCCTCACCCAGAAAACCCAATCAGTTGGTGGAACACGAGTATCCTGAGCTATCCAAACCAGCAAAGCGTTTCCTGTGCATTCCTGGCTCAAGCGTTTCTGCAGAAAGAGTTTCTCCACTGCATGAGACCCTGTAGCTGCACATAGACGTGCCCTGAAATCTGAGCATGCTGACCAGCTCATCCTCCTCCAACCTTGACAGACAGAAATACAGTAGCCTACATACTGAAAAACCTGTGAAATCAAGTTAAAAGCTTCTGAGAATGTTCAGCATCTGCATTTGTTTTATTGTTTGCATTTGTTTGTTGTCTTTAGCAATTTTTCTTTAAGATTGTGCTTTGATATAAAGCAGATGTAATTCTTTTGATCAGATCACAGAAAAAGGTAGGACATTGTATGTTACAATTGTAAACTTGCACTGTGAACTTTTAAAGCAGGATCTGAAAATACATATGGTCTGTTTATAACAGTTTACATTTTTATCTATTTAATTTATCTAAAGAATCCTGCAAGCACTTTATTTTTTTCCATTTCCGTCAATTACCCGTATTGCACAGAAAGTAGTTCCATGACGTTGAATGTTTACAGAGACTGATGAATGCAAATGTAAATCCCACTGTTCTGGGTAAATACATTTTTAATGCTAAATACAGGTTTTATGCATATAGTGGTGTTTTCTTAATGACAGCTAGAAATATCGCAAAATATCGTATCGCAACCCCTATATCGTGATACGCATCGTATCACCAGATTCTTGCTGATACACAGCCCTACTGGTTCTTGTGATATAAAAAAATTTAACGAAGATAAATCATTTCAGAACTTTATTTTAAAAATGACAATCTATGCAATGCCACCCCAGACAACAAAGTAGTGTCGGCCCAGATCCGGCCCACATCTGTGTGGAATCCACGTGTACCAGATGTGAACCAGATCTGGGCCGACACTATGTTACTGACTGGGACTGAAAACCAAAGTTTCACATTTCAGAGAAAAAAAAAGGTAAAAATAAACTAACTGCATAAATCTGCACACTCTTTTATAATCAGTTATGTGGCTGTGTTCATAATGGACTAATCAAGCTCATGTGACATAGTCCACTACTAGGGGTGTTACGATTCTCCAAATCCTCGATTCGATTAAGTTTCGATTCTAAGGTCACGATTCGATTCGATTCTCGATTTAAAAAAAAAAAATTAAAGCGCAGATTGCTATGCAATTTTTAGACTACACGTTTATGCATTATGCAATATAAATTTGTTCACAATGTACACTACACCATTGCCAAATTTAAAATATAACAAAAACAAGTAACATCATAAATGTAACAATAACTTTATTAAGTCAATTGGAAACTTAAGAGAAACTAAATGGCAGGTTACTTTGCTTTTGTAACTGCAGTCTTCTCAGAAGATGACATTTATGTTCACAATCACAACAAAACAAACAAAAGCAATAAAACAGCAATGTCCATACACGCACATAGCAGAGCTTACAAACTGTGGCTTTTTTGTCGACAACGCGAACGTTGTCAACATACCGCACTGCAAATCCAAAATACCTCCACACCGGCGACTTCAGAGAAGCAGGAGGGTGTTCAAGTTCCGTTGATGGGTCTTCGATATCTGCAGTTGCCATGATGTGTCAGTTAGAGGACTCGCAGCCTTTCAACAGGTTTTCCGCACCGTGATGAGTCGTTCATCATGAATGAGTCATTCATCATAAACGATCTGTTCATTGCCTCAGTCACGCGACAAATGAACAAAAGACTCGGAAGGTAAAGTAATTATTTGTTCCCTGTAGTGTAAATTATTTTTCACTGCATTCATTATGTACATCTTCTTAATGTTCGGGGAATTTGCATGTTAATAGTATAACATTTAAAGCCCCTGAAATGACTAGAAAAAAAGTTTAGTTAATTTTGATGAACGAGATTGAACAATAGAGTCTGTAAAACGATCCGAACTTTCCATCACGGACGCGACATGGGGCGTAGCAGTATCGACGATATCATTTTTTATTTCGATTTCGATACCATTGAATTAATTTCGATCGATTTCGATTTAATATCGAAATCGTGACACCCTTATCCACTACACACCTGTCTTCACCCGAAGAGACACTGATTAACTCCAAAAGATCTCAGCTTTGTTTGGTTGTTGCTCCTACAAGAGCCATGGGCCACAAAGCTTACGAAGCATCAACGGGATCTCATTGTTGAAAGGTTTCGCTCAGGTAAGGGCTACGGAAACATTTTCAAGGCATTAGATACACCATGGAACACAGTGAAGACAATAAGTGGAGTAAGTATGACAGGGACATTATCAAGAACAGGGCATCCCTCCAAAACTGAGGAGAAGACACAGAGAAAAATTGGTCAGGGAGGCTGTCAAGAGGCCCACAACAACATTAAAAGAGTTGGAGGTCTTTCTGGCAAGGACTGGTAGCTCCCTACATGTAAAAACGAACAATATTCTCCATCTGTCTGGGATTTGAGGCAGGGAGACAAAACATCCCTTTAGAAGTCAGCCAGCAGAGTTTAAAAACTCATGACAAAAACGAGTTCTCTTACGAGAGGTTCTCTCGTATTGCGTAAGTTTAGCTTACGCTACGGGCAAGATTCATCTTCTCGAGATATTGAAGCCAAAAAATTATCCTTAATTTCGTATTCATTGTCAACGCAGTGCAGCAGCTAGCAGACCTAGAGCAGGCCATCTCGCGTGCTTATTGGCTGCCCTGCATGCATCTGCTGCAGCCTACCAGTGAGCCTCGCGTGACGTCACGCCCAATTGGAGGCGCTCGCGCCTTCATAGCGTCATAGCCCGCTAGGATGGGCGTGGCTTAGCGTATATAAGAAGGGGCTCGTAGGCTGAATCCCTGATTTTTCGACTCTTCAGCGAGCTCTCCGCATCGCTGAATCAGAGAGAAGCCACCGCCGCCGTCGAACAGCGAACAGCCAGCTCAGGACAGCGCTGAGGAAGCCGGCCGTCTTCGCCACCTTCAGCCGCCGTGCAATCTTTCTAAAGATGCCTCGCACTTCCTGTGGCTCGTGCAGAGCCCCGCTCAGCGTTGGAGACCGCCACGTGATCTGCGCTCTCTGCCTGGGCCTGGAACATGCAGAGCTCGCCCTCGCGTCCGGCGGCTGCGAGCTCTGCGAAGCGCTTCCGCTGTCGACCCTACGGGCTCGACTCGAGGCTTTCAATCCGGATGCAGCCGCTCCGCCCCCCGGGGGACCGCGCAGGAAGAAGCGCCGTTCCCTGAGGCAGCCGGAGCCCGTGGCCACAGCGACGCGCTCGCCGGAGGATCTCCCTCGAGCCTCGCTTTCGCCCTCCCCGCCTCCCCTCCCCGACGCGCAGCTGCCGCTCACGAGCCTCACTGCCGTCGCATCGGAGGGGGAGGCAGAGGAACACGCCACGAGAGATTGCTGCTCTATCCTGGCATCAGACAGCGAGGAATGGTCGCTTCATTCCGGCTCCTCGTCGATCCAGGAATCCAGCCGTTCCCGCGCTGGAGCTGACGCGGAACTTATGCGCCTGCTGACGCAGGCCGTCGACCGCCTCGGGCTCGAGTGGTCGCTACCGAAGGAACCCGCGCCGAACAGGCTCGACGGCTGTTTCCTTCAGAGTCGCCGCCGTGCA
Organism: Tiaroga cobitis; assembly: GCA_030578255.1. NCBI lineage: Eukaryota > Metazoa > Chordata > Actinopteri > Cypriniformes > Leuciscidae > Tiaroga > Tiaroga cobitis. The sequence goes on from CM060592.1 coordinate 6,636,014, forward strand.
GCTTCAGCGAGCAGGCCCGCTCCATTCCTGCCGGAACTTCACGCGGAGCTGACGAAGTCCTGGAATGCACCATTCTCCTCGAGACTTCAGTCCCAGGCCTCCGCGTCGCTCTCCCAGGTGGACGGCGCCGCCGAGAAGGGATACACGGCTATTCCCCCCGTGGAAGAGACGGTCGCAGCGCACCTTTGCCCGCCCACCGCGAGATGGCGGTCTCGGTCAGCCCTCCCGTCTAAAGCCTGCAGAGCCACGTCCGCCTTGGTCGGCCGCGCATATGCCGCCTCCGGCCAGGCCGCGTCTGCTCTCCACTCCATGGCTGTGTTGCAGATCTTGCAGGCCGACCTCCTCCGTGAATGGGACGAGAAGGGCCGGGATCCGGCTGCGGTTACAGATCTGAGAAGTGCGACGGATCTCTCTCTCCGTGCCACCAAGACCGCAGCTCAGGCTATCGGACGAGCCATGGCCGCGTTAACCGTGACAGAGAGGCATCTCTGGTTGACGCTCGCGGATATGAGGGAAGCTGAGCGGGCCACCTTTCTGAACGCGCCGCTCTCCCCCACTGGTCTCTTCGGCCCAGCGGTTAACGGGATCGTTGACCGTTTCTCGGAGGTACAAAAGACCACGCAGGCCATGAATCTCTTCCTGCCGCGACGCTCGAGCTCCGCTACAGGCCGCTCTCGCGAGAAACAAAGCCAGCCTCCTGTACGAGCTAACACCCAGCGTCCAGCACAACCGCAGCCTTCGCAGCGACGTCAGGGCGGCCGCCCTAGGTCGCGCTCGGACAGCCGTCACAGACCGCCGCCCCCCAGGGGGCCTCGGCAGAAGATTACGTTGAAGTCTGAGCATGCGAAATCCTCCTAACAAAGAGAGAAAAAAGACGCGCGTGTCCCGCCACGGCCGGACCGCCGTCAAAGCTCATTTCCCTGTCAGTCCCCTTCAGTCAGGCTACTGCAGTGGTTCATTTAGCAGCCAACGAGCCGGTTTGTTCACCCTCTCGCCTGCACACAAACGCCGTTTTTACGGCGACCCAGAGAAATCTCAAAAAGAGCATTATGTCTGGTCCGGCTCCCGCCGTCAGTGTTTTAAGTGTAGTGAAAGTGCCCACGCCCCAGTGTTCACCCCTACACACAAGCACATCAAATATCGTGTCACCCACAGAGCACACTCTCATAAAGCGCAGAAAAGCCGCTCGAGTGTTGAATGTAAGAAATGTGTCCACAGTGTTGTGCCCACTATCTGCCCGCTCTGTTGCACGGTCAAAACAGCAGGTTATGAATGTAAGTCCCGTGCCCGCCAGAGAGCGTTCACGCTTGCTATCACAAACCCCCCCCCGGGCGCCGCCCGCAAGTTTAAGTGTTATCATGAAACACAGGGCGATTATAAAACGCTCCCCATCTATTTTGATCGGGGCGTCACATGCATGTGTAAGTCTCGTGCCCGCGCAAACGCGCTCACGCTTACAGAACGCTTTTCTGCCCAAAGCGCCGCTCGCGCTTCAGAAAGTGAGGAAAAAGGGTTCCCCATCCCTTATGATTGGGACATCTCACACAAAGCAGCCGGTTTCGGCTTTCAGCGAGCAGCCGTTGCCCAGAACAGAGAGCGCGCGCGCCGCGCTCTCAGCTCCGGTTCAGTTTCACATGCCCGCGAATGGCGGCGATCTGAACCCGGAGGCCATTCGCCCCCTAGCGGCTCACATAGCTGCGTGGGAATCTATCCCGGGGGTTTCAGAATGGGTGCTGAGCACAGTAAAGCAGGGCTATACACTTCAATTCATTCACCGTCCCCCGCGCTTTCAAGCCCGGACCGCGACGATAGTGAATGCGGAAGTAGCACACCTACTTCACGCAGAAATAGCAAAGCTGCTGTGCAAAGGGGCTATAGAAAAGGTGCCGCCTTCTCTGAGCGAGTCAGGCTTTTACAGCCGTTATTTTCTCGTGCCCAAGAAGGACGGAGCCTTCAGACCGATCCTAGATCTGAGACATTTGAACAAGGTGCTTGCGAAAAGACCGTTCAAAATGCTGACGACCAGGAAAATCCTCGCGCACGTTCGCCCGAGGGACTGGTTTATTTCTCTAGATCTGAAGGATGCCTATTTCCAGATACAGATAATACCCCGTCACAGGCGATTTTTGACATTCGCCTTCGACGGTCAGGCATATCAATACACCGTCCTGCCGTTCGGCCTGTCTCTGGCACCCCGTACATTTACGAAGTGCATGGACGCAGCGCTCGCCCCCCTGAGAAGTCAGGGGCTGCGGATAATGAACTATCTGGACGATTGGCTGATTTTGGCACAGTCAGAGGCGGAGCTGCTGTCTCACAGAACAGTGCTTCTCAGTCACCTGGAAAGTTTGGGTCTCACGGTCAACTGGACCAAGAGCTCATTACTACCCAGCCAGTCAATCTCCTTTTTAGGAATAGAACTGGACTCGGTGACCATGTCGGCCCGTCTATCGGCGCAGCGCGCGCTCCGGGTTCGCCACTTAGCCGCGGGTTTCCAGAAGGGCAGCGTTCTCCCTTTGAAAACTTTTCAGAGGATGTTGGGCTGTATGGCTTCAGCTGCAGCGGTGCTTCAGCTGGGCCTACTGCGCATGCGCCCGCTCCAGCGCTGGCTGAATGCTCGCGTGCCCCGCCGAGCTTGGGTTTCTGGCGGTCAGAAAATCAGAGTGACTCAGACCTGCATAGCGGCTCTGCAGCCCTGGTTAGTGACCGACTGGTACCAGATGGGAGTGACGATGGGAACCGTCTCTTACCGGAAAGTCGTTTCGACAGACGCGTCCAACTGGGGTTGGGGCGCGCTGTTCGAGGGCAGACCGGTCTTCGGCCAGTGGTCAGACCAAGAGAGGGGGTTTCACATAAACTGTCTGGAGATGATAGCGGTCGAGAATGCGCTGAAGTGCTTTCTCCCGTTCATACAGGACCAACATGTTCTCGTCCGCTCGGACAACATGTCTGTGGTATCCTATGTAAACCGTCAGGGCGGTGTCAGATCCAGAAATCTCTGCAATCTGGCGGAGCGCCTCCTTATTTGGTCCCAGTTGCACCTGCGCTCGCTGAGGGCAGCGCATGTGCCGGGCCATTTGAACGACGGTCCAGACAAACTGTCCAGGGGCAACGTTCCCCCAGGGGAATGGTCCCTGCACCCCCAAACGGTCCAGAAACTGTGGCGCCTGTTCGGCAGGGCGGAAGTCGACCTATTTGCGTCAAAAGACAACGCTCAATGCCCGACGTTCTTCTCGAAGGACGAGGACGCGCTGGCCCAAGTCTGGCCCAGCCTCCGGCTATATGCTTTCCCTCCGGTCTCTCTGTTACCACAGGTAATCAAGAGAATCAGGGAAACGCGCCACTCGGTGCTCCTCATAGCCCCGCGTTGGGAGAATCAGATTTGGTTCCCGGAGCTGGCACGGCTGTCACACACAGCTCCGTGGCCGATTCCGGTGCGGGCAGATCTCCTCTCTCAGGCTCGCGGCACGATCTGGCATCCCCATCCAGAGCGCTGGTCTCTGCACGCATGGGTGATCAACGGGTACTCGTTGCCCTGCCAGAAGGAGTAATGAACACGATCACGCAGTCTAGAGCCCCTTCCACGAGAAGGCTCTACGCGTCTAAATGGTCGGTGTTCTCGGAATGGTGCACTGACAGAGGTCTGGACCCGCGGACATACGGGGTGGCGCAACTGCTCTCCTTCCTACAAGAGCTGTTGGAAAAGGGGAGGTCCCCATCCACGCTCAAAGTATATGTGGCGGCCGTGGCAGCGTTCGCAGAGTCGACGCACGGCCAGTCATTGGGAAGACATGAGCTGGTCATCCGCTTCCTTAGGGGAGCTAGGAGGTTGAACCCGCCGCGCCCCCCGTCGGTTCCCATGTGGGATCTATCTCTGGTCCTAGAGGCCCTGAAAGCCTTCCCTTTTGAACCACTGGATTCCGTGGAGTTGAAATATCTATCACTGAAAACCGTCTTTCTGACCGCACTGTCGTCAGTAAAGCGGGTGGGGGACCTACATGCGCTGTCTGTCAGCGCGTCGTGTCTTGAGTTCGGGCCGAATGACTCGAAAGTCATCCTCAGACCTAGACATGGCTATGTTCCGAAAGTGATGGGCACTCCGTTCAGAGCGCAAGTTATCTCGCTGTCAGCGCTCCCAGCATCTGACAGCGAAAGTGATGGGAGCCGCCTCTGCCCTGTCAGAGCGCTGAGGTCTTACATTACGCGCTCCGCGTCATTCAGGCGTTCGGATCAGCTGTTTGTTTCGTTCGGTGGGCGCGCCAAAGGTCTCGCCTCCTCGAAACAGAGTCTGTCCAGATGGATAGTGGACGCTATAGCAGCCGCTTATGCGTCAAAAGGTCTGCAATGCCCGCTGGGCATCAGGGCTCATTCCACGAGAGGCGTGGCCTCTTCGTGGGCATGGTCCAGTGGAATTTCTATCCATGACATATGTGTGGCGGCGGGCTGGAGCTCCCCGTCTACCTTTATCAGGTTTTATAACCTGGAAGTTCCTGCCTTGCAGGCTAAACTGTTGTCGGTTTAATAGAGAGGTGTATTCTGCCCAGGCTTCCTGCTCAGATCACTCTTACACGACCCAAGCTCTCCTGGTTGAGCTGCACTGAGTAGGGTATGTGCCATGTGCCTATACAGACCGGCGCGCTGCTCTGTATTCCCTATGTGTGCTTATGTACAAGTGATGGCCCGCTTGGCTGGCCACCTTATTCTCCACCTTATATGGGTTCCCTGAAAGTTCGGGGCTTCATGGTGGATGCTGGGCGCGCACGGCGTTGACAAAGTGTTCCCGTAGCGTAAGCTAAACTTACGCGATACGAGAGAACCTCTCGTAAGAGAACGATACTCGGTTACTGACGTAACCTCGGTTCTCTCTAGAGAGGGAACGAGTATTGCGTAACCGGCCGTGCTCGCGCCACGAGCGACTTCGCTTCAGTGGTCGAAAAACCAGGGATTCAGCCTACGAGCCCCTTCTTATATACGCTAAGCCACACCCATCCTAGCGGGCTATGACGCTATGAAGGCGCGAGCGCCTCCAATTGGGCGTGACGTCACGCGAGGCTCACTGGTAGGCTGCAGCAGATGCATGCAGGGCAGCCAATAAGCACGCGAGATGGCCTGCTCTAGGTCTGCTAGCTGCTGCACTGCGTTGACAATGAATACAAAATTAAGGATAATTTTTTGGCTTCAATATCTCGAGAAGATGAATCTTTCCCGTAGCGTAAGCTAAACTTACGCAATACTCGTTCCCTCTCTAGAGAGAACCGAGGTTACGTCAGTAACCGAGTATCGTTCTCGCCTAGTCTAACATGAAGAGTCCTGCCTTTTCTAACAGGTCTAGCTTCATTTATTTTCTTTCTTTTACTTTGTTTCTTTTCTTTTCTGTTGTGAGTCGATTTTTCCAAGTTAAGTTTTGCCACAAAGCTGTAGTCTCCGACTCTCTAGAGTTATCAGCTTCAAACTTTAATCCGGCTGCGAGACTGTGCATCTTTTCATCAGCCAACACACTATCGTCGCCACTCCGGATGTGAACAGACCAACATATTACTGAACCTGGAAAACCACTTTCAGCTTTCGGCACCACAGAAGGGAATCACCATTCAAAGACGCAGAGAAATACCTGCAAGATGCCAGCTGAACTGATGCATTGAGACGTTTCATAGCCTTGTTGAATACTCAATGCGAGGGGTAAATTAATGATTGAAGGTTGTTCAGGTCAGGTCGCAGAAATTGCATGTATTGATAGAAACTTCACTCTCTCATTTTGACCCGAAACAATTTTTTATTGAGTGTTCATCAGAGGGGTCCAAGACAGGACTTTTATCGCACTTGAACCACAAATACATACAAAAAATGTTATGGATTCGATGAGTTTTGTGGTTTAAATTTTAAAAAGTCACAAATCCTTCCCTCGCGGGATAATTTGACCCCCATATGAATGAAATGAATGCGAGGAATGCTTCAGTACACATAGAAAAATGCTAAAACGTTACCAAAGAATTATTGTATAATGTCTACATGTGTATCAGAACGCATACTGAAGAGAAACGGACTTTAGGACCCAGAGGAACAACAATCTAGTAATTTGCAGGTAAATAAAATAAAAACATCCGATCTTGTTACTGTAGAGCTTTCACAATACTTTGGATATTAATATGATATTAATAGTTATGGCCTGTTCAATTGATTGCTGGACGATTCCTTCGATCAGCCGTAAAACAGTGATTCTGAAATGTGTCTGCTTCCCTTACAGGTGAAAGGGTGAGACAAAAAAAGAGAACAATTGAGTACATGCGTTACTTAGCTTTATAAATGGGGACATTCCATAGCTTTTTATACAAAGCTGGTTATAAAAACTATAATCTAACACCCTATTGTGATGCAGCCATTTTACCTGGTTTAGTCAGTTAATTGGTAACTAATTAGTAACTTCATTTTTTTTTTCATCCATCTAGATCGCTAGATCATGCATTTGTTATATTTTGTGTGTCCCAAGATCCAGACCGCAACGTATGGGAGGCCGAGGCTTTGCAGTCGCCGGCCTCAAGCTGTGAAATATTATATAATTGAGTTGCTCCCAGCATGTCTGAGGATCCTGACTGGGACAAAAGCACTTTGTTTGTCCCTAAAATGCGGTTAAGTAGGCAAACACACACGCACACACCCACACACACACCGTGATTGTCTATAGACAGCCTCAGAACCTTTTTTGGCCCTTGGAAACATATTGCCATTTAACTGTGTGACTTTATTACATTTTCAAACACCTGGTCAATCCTCTCAATAGTATTAGTACTTATAGTCCAGATTACTACTAACAGTTAATGCTAGCCACAGAAAGTGAGGAAAAACGCTACAATAATTGCTTTAATTATTTTGAATGTGTGAAACAGCACACATTATGCAGGAATTCACATTAAGTGTAAAAATAAATAGATGTTCTTTAAAAAAATAGATGAACTAAAAAGCAACTTTATGTGTATAGCTGAAGCAAGCTGATGTTCAATTGGTGATAGGTCTTGGCTTGAATTTTTAAAACATATGGTGACATTAATACTGCTGTTTTGTCCAGAGCCTTTAATGCTTTTCTCCTCACTGGGAATTATGAACACACCAACAACATCTGGCATGTGCTGTAAGGTAGGGTGAACATATGTCATCTCTTCTCCCAGACATGTCCTCCTTTTCAGACCTTAGAAAAAGCACTAACTGGGATTTCTAATTTCATAAAATGTCCAGATTTTCAGTCATCATAGGCTAAATACATTTGAATGTGTAAAATAAGCATCAAAGATATATATATATATATATATATATATATATATATATATATATATATATATATATATATATATATATATATATATGGTAAGACTATAGTTTAGGGTCAAATTCTAACTATTAACTAGTTTATTAGCATGCATATTACTAGGATATTGGCTGCTTATTAGTACTTATAAAACACATATTAATGCCTTATTCTGCATGACCATATTCTACATCTCTTAATCACATATACCTAAATTTAACAACTACCTTACTAACTATTAATAAGAAGTAATTAAGAGTTTATTGAGGCAGAAGTCATATTAGTTGTATAACTCAATAACAATGACACGATAATTGTACACTAAAGTGTTACCAAAAATATTTTTTTTCTTGAATTGGACAGCAAGACTTCACATATTTGTTTAATGATGCATAATGAGATTTAGGGTTTGTTATAGCAGCTGGCTTGACCACACCGAATCACCAATCCTGTACAGACTGACTGATTTATAATATGACATCAGAACAAGGATCACACATCATCTGAAGTTTACAGAATCATTTCCCTGAAATATTCTCCATTTGTAATGTCAACAGAAATGAAGCGAAAATAAGAGGACTTTACCCAAATAAAGAGTTACATTTTTAAAAGTTCATGCCTGTAATCTCGCCGCCGATGCAGTGTATAGTGAAGCGCAGCGCACCTGTAACAGCAAACATCGCGTTACATTACTCACCTATCGACACGCGTCGCGATTACTGCCAATGAGTCGCGTTTATTCCAACAATCATCGGTGTCTAGCAGCTCCCATGGTCAAATCATGAGTTAAATCATAAGTTAAATCCAGTTTGTGCACATCGTTCAGCACATCTGCATGTGTGCCGGCAGTTCAGCCTCTCCGATCAAACCTTACCCTCGAAACCGATGATCGCAGTGACGCTAGACACATATAACATGTTTCTTCTCAGCCAGAATAATCAGCTATGAAGAGAAATGGGGCGATTGGGTGGGAGGAGAGAGAGAGAGAGAGAGAGAGAGAGAGAGAGAGAGAGAGAGAGAGAGAGAGAGAGAGAGAGAGAGAGAGAGAGAGAGAGAGAGAGAGAGAGAGAGAGAGAGAGAGAGAGAGACCCCCGTGACAAAATAATTCAAATGCACGGAGGATAATGCGGGGATGAGTGAAGGGGGATGGGAGAGGATTAAGTGGGAATGGGGAATCAGAAGCCCACCGTTACATGCATATAACAGATGCCCACTCTATTATTTGTGTAGTGCTTTTCACAGTCCGTGCTTTTCAAAACACGTTTGTTATGTGTGTAATGGTGTAATGTAGAAGCACAATGTGTGTGAACTGTGAGGATAATGTTTAGTTTGTTCTCCTGAAGGGTTGCAGACAGTGGCCAGTGAAGCAACACTCTCGGCTGGCTGTATAGTGCCAGTTGATCATAATGTTATTAGTCCACCATTAAAGACTGGATCAGATGCCTACTCTTATGCAAACATCAGTGACCTATTCTCACATACTGTGTACTGATTACATAGGCCTAGTATGTGTGTATTCAAATAAAAAGCCTGCAGGGTCACTGAGATCACAATGATTGGTCACCTCTGTTGTATGTATTTCTGAAGCCCTGTTTTCAAAGCAGACATCACTGACATGTGACTTGACATGACATATAATCATATAAACACTAATCCAGAAATGTAACAGATGGTTGCAGTCTCGGTTTTCTGTTGTCTCTCGCAGTGATGTCAGTGTCTTAAGCACATGTGTTGCTTTTATTGAGTGTTTTTACCTTTCGTTTGAAATTGTTGTTATTATAAATATAGTCTAAAATTTGTCTGATTTCTAAAACTGAAATATGGTCCTTTTGAAAAAAAATAAAACCATCTAAAATTTACTCTCAATAAGTGAACACATAAACAACCCATTTTTTAAATAAGCACATTATTCCTATTTTTACTTAATTCTTAAAATCCTGTTCCTTATGGTGTTTTTTTTTACAAACTTCTCACAGATTATATCAACATATAAAATACAGATCACCAATACCGGCCTGACCGCAACTGGCAAAATAACAAACTATGCTAAGAATGAAGGATTTCATTGAGAATAAAGAAAGAAATTACTTTTGTTTTTTTTAGAAATTTATTAAAAAAGCTGCCAAATCCATATGAAGGAGTCCTACGCTGTTCCATAAAGTTTATTTAGGCCCATTGTGAATGGTTTTTAGGCAACTTGAGCAATAACAGGATATTATGTCAAATAAATGATCAGTTTTCTCCCTTTGGCTGTTGTGTCACCATGTGAATAATCTGAGCCTGTTCAAATTCATCTCCATGTTAAATTGTCATTGATGGAAAGGAACTGACCCTTGACTCTGCCTCTTTACAATTCTGTCTGCTCTATTGCTCCAATTCAGAGTGCTAATAATGTTTACAAAAAACTAGGAAATGGCACATCTTCAGCTTGCTGTGCCACAGTTACATATCAGATACATAGAACCTTAAATATGTAATCAATATGTGCACAAAGCTATCACTATAGTCATGTTTGGGCCCTATATACCATTAGTATATACAAATGACCTCAACTATAGCATCATTATGAAGCACAAAATATTTTTAAAAAAAATTAAAATGCAATTAATATGTCTAGCCATGCTTTAATATGTCATGCCTAGACTAGTCAAAGTTTAGCAGTAATATTCAATAGTCATTAGAGTACAATACAATACAGGATGTGCTCTAGGCCTATTAGTTGGGAGAAGATCAAAACCCTTAAATAACACTGAGAAATAAAGCCAGAGATGAACAGTATTTTTTAAATGTATTGTCACGCGTCCTCTTATGTCAGATTTCTTAAATCTAATCAATAAATTCAACCAGACACATTTTTGGATTTACACATAGGCTACTGTTTAATTCTGCTCAGACATGGCATGTATGGATTTACACAGCAAATTATAATTGCATAAATTATGTTGAGATTAATGTTTTAAATGTAACATTTTAGTTTTGAACTTTTTTACTATGAAACAAGTCACCGTCTTAATGAGTGAATTGAATCCTTCATTCAACCGATTCGTTAAAAAAACGCTAAATAAATTAATTTATGTAGTATCCTGGAGTAACCACTAGGTGTCACACTCACTCCAGGCTCTCCCTACACGGCACACACACACACACAACCATCACAATCACCCGGGATAATCACCCGCACCTGTCCCTCATCACCACTGCGATCACTTCACTTCTCCTCAGCGTTTGCAACGTTTGCACAAAGGAGAAGTCGTGCAGCTTCTCGAAGATCTCGTCTTTGGAGAAGACTGTTGATTTTATAGGGTACTCTAAAAATGTAAGTTTTACTACATAAATTGAAATTACCCCAGAAGTAAATGCAATGCTAGCCCACATGTGTGATCCTGCGATGAGATGACTAAACGCCAGTGAAGAGACGACTCAACGCCGGCGATATGTTATGCCCTAAATTAATACATGATTAACCAACTGTATTTTTTCTATGTACATTTCTGAAATGCACTTTCTGTAAAGCTGCTTTGAAACAATATGTATTGTGAAAAGCGCTATACAAATACATTTGAATTGAATTGAACTGCACACTATATATACTATATATATATATACACTGAAAATTATATATTTTAGTTACACAGTGAGTCTGAATACTCTATTCTGATTGGCTTGAAGGTGTGGAGTATAAAACCATGTAATTCACAGGTAGTTCCAAGTCAGTTTAATCCCTGTTCCATATTAATGCACTGCTTTCATTGAACCACACACATTCATGTCAGTTGCACACAGAAAAGGGAGTACAAAAAATGGTCAACGCTGCCCGCGACTTTTAGTAATACTACATTATATTGCTCATCAACGAGGGGTTACATCGCTATTCTGAAGTAATTAAACTCACAGCTTCGCGGAGGCAACCACACTCCGCTTCACTCGCGGTTCTTTGCCTCCACGTCATGCATTAAAATAATTTGATGCACAGCTAGCCATTGATTATCCCTTACAAAACAAACAAAATATAATTTAATTCTATTAAAATGCAGCCAATGTGAATACATCCGTTTTCAGTCAAGCAATGAATTAATGCATGAATAAATAAAATGATTATATTTCTTATTTACCGACAACAACAGGAAACATGAATTAATGAATAAAAGTAACCATCAAAATAAATAAGTCAACACATAAAACAAAGTTATTGTTCTAACAATCATGTATTTACAGGCGGTGACCCCACATCCTACTGCCATCTTGACACAGCTGCTTTATTCTGATGAATCGGCTGACCACCGTCCCCACCTTCTGTCTGAGGGACGGCAGACTGGGATCTGATCATGGATGGGAAAGGGACATCGAAGTGCTTGTGTTCCTCTACTGGTTTGCCCATGCTGCCTCTTCCAGGTGTCACAGACCTTCCATATTCCCAAGTCTTCTGTGCATGATGTTGTGCACAGAGTGAGCAAGGTAATCATGGGGATTTTGAGAAGGGTGATTTGCTTTCTGACCAGAGAGGACGCAGAAGGAGCAGTATTTGCACAGCGCGCTGGTCACCAGCTTCAGCAGAGCAGTTGGTGCAATAGACGTCTGTCTATCTGAATTAAACGTTCCAGCTTTACAATCTCGCTGTTCTTAAAGGGGACATTGTTGATCCAGAGGTGGAGGAAGACCATGATAACAGGCCCCCTGAACCCCACAACATTGAAGCAAGAGTGGGAGAACGTGTGGGACAATCTGGCTGCCGCTGTGTCTGCTCCAAACATCCCTGTGCCGGCTCTTGATGAGCACGACTACCTGTAAAAAATTTAAGCAGATTAAAACGTTTCACAAATCATGTTGTCAGCATTCCATTTCTTGACAAATTTCATATGTCTACAATTGCTCATTTTCTTTTGTGGCGCAGTGGGCTAAACCACTGAACTGGTAAGCAGAAGGTTGCTGGTTCGATCTCCACAGCCGCCGCCACCAGTGTGTCCTTGAGCAAGGCGCTTCACCTTATCGCTTTGGATAGAAGCGTTTGCCAAATGCACAAATGTAAATGTGATTTTTGAAAATCCTTTAGTGAAAGTGTCCCGGGCACAAACGCTCAAAGCTGATTATTTATTAAAGTGTATTTCTTCAAGGTACTACTATAATATGTAAAAATATGAATATGAAATGCATACTTGCACCCCGCATCCCTGTATGCTAAACAGTTACAGCGGCTAGCTATGGCTATCAAAAAGATAGCCTACATCCTCTGAACAGGGAATTCCAGTATCTCTCCTCTAGACGGAGGCTAAAAGTTCCTGGTTACAGAACCACAAGATTTAAAAACAGTTTTGTACCAGCAGCAATCACTCTGTTAAACAAACGGTAAAATTATTTGCACAAAATGCATAAGCAATCTGGTCATGTACTGTTTTCTGTTCCTCTTTTCTTTTCTTTTTTTTTACTACCTGTTTTAATGTTTCTTATGTTGCATGCTATGTTGTGGTCAACAAAGTTTTAAGGAGGTCCTGCCTCTCAGACTGTAAAACTAGTTTACCTACAGGTACCAAAAAAGTAACCTAATCTAATACATTCCATAAAATTTGCAGCATTCCGCTTTATTAGCCAATCTCCACTGGATAAACACACGTTACGGCTCATCTGTCCCAGTAACATCCAGACAAGATTCAAGTTACCTCTGTGATTTATGTGCTCAATACTAGCCTACATTTACATGTTGAGGTTGTTGCTGATGTGTTAACTCACTTTTTATCTAACACAAATGTTCCTCAATTTATCAACAGTACTAATGGACAAATAAAATAGATAACTTATATTTAGCTACTTTAAGTAAATTTGTTTATTTACATTACTTTGATTTATCTAGCCATTAGTGTAAGCAGTGCTGACTACAGTGAATTCTCCATAATAGCACACATATATCACTCAGATGTCTATTTCATGTTGTGACGTGCTCATATGCAATTCTTATCGAAGACTTTCCTGTCAGATGCTAAATAGACATTTAGTAAGAGTCTTTAAGATGTGTAAGGTTTAGAACAGTGATTCTCAACCGGTGGGCCTCAGAGCGCCATCTGGTGGGCTGTGTAGGCAGTGCGAGACAACCCCCAAATTAAATGTTATTTATTTTTTATTTGACAAATCTTGGTATTTTCTAATTATCTAATTGTTCTTATGAATTTATATGATAAAAAACACTCAAGTCAATATGCATTATCTAAAAGCTAATTCTTCAGCTCTGCAGCATATTTTGAATTTTTTAGAGAATTAGGCATATGTGAATTTAAAAGAGCGTCCTGCCCACATACATTAGAGTAAATGGATAAAAATGGTCTCATTTTACAGAAAACACTCTAAATTTTAACACAGTGGTGGAATATTGCATATATTTTATTGTATTTATTCACAATGTTTTGATAAACACATATAAAATCTCATATTTTTATATATTTTTTAATTAATTTTTTATTTGAAAATCTGTAATTGTGGACCTGTCTCTTTTGAAAGTTTCTTTTGATTCCACTAGGTGGCAGTAAACAGGGGAAAAAATAATTTTCTTGATAACTCATTCTAAAATAAAGTTATTGATATTTATCTGAAAGGAGTCACAAGTGTACTTTCACAGTCTTTATTTTTGATTGCTAAAAGAATTGTGCATACCTGACTTTAAAATGGTGTCCTACCCACATACATTGGAGTAAATTGATAAAAATGGTCTCATTTTACAGAAAACACTCTAGATTTTGACACAGTGGTGGAATATTGCATATATCTTATTGAATTTATTCACAAGTTTATGATAAATAAGGATAAAAAAAAGATTTATTTTTAAATCAAGTTTTATTTTTAATGAAATTAAGAGTCTGTAATTTAGGATCTGTTTGGTCTATTTCCCTTCAGAAAGTTTCTTTTGATTCCACTAGGTGGCTGTAAACAGGGGCAAAAAGAATTTGTTTGATAACTTATTCTAAAAAAAAGTTATGGAGATTTATCTGGAAGGAGTCACTGGTGTCTCCAAGTGTACTCTTGAAGTCTCCATTTTTTGATTGCTAAAAGAATTGTGCATACCTGACTTTAAAATGGTGTCCTACCCAAATACATTGGAGTAAATGGATGCAAATGGTCTCATTTTATAAAAAACACTCTGAATTTTAACACAGTGGTGGAATATTGCATATATGTTATTGCATTCATTCACAATTTTATGATAAATAAGGATAAAAAGTCAGATTTTGATTGATTTTTAAATTAAGTTTTTAGTTGAGAGTCTGTAATTTAGGACCTGTTTGTTCTATTTCCCTGTGGAAGGTTTCTTTTGAATCCTCTATGTGGCAGTGAATATATAAAAAAAGAATTATCTTTCGATCACCTTCTTAACAAAAGTTATTGAGCTTTAATTGAAGGGAGGCAATGTCTTCTCTCCAAAAGTCTCCATGTTTACTCCATAAACCTAAATTATTGCACTTATTACAAAAGCAGGCTTATTATCTGTAAAATACTATTTTTACCATGTCACACTTAACAAGAGAATAAACACATTATCACCTAACTTAACCCATGTCATGTAATATATTAGCAAAATGAGTGAGGTATGAGAAAGTAGCAGTTCTTGTATTTTATTATACACAAAGATAAACTAAAATGTGCAAAAACACAATATACAATAGAAGAAAGATAGACAAACAAGCCCAACTAGGAGTTTTTTTTTATTGCAACCGTTGAAGTGTTGCAACTGTTGACGAAACAAGATATTATATTTTAGAGTGTCCATCAGTGTGCCATTTTCTAAAACAGTTTCTTGATGGCACCAAGCACAATGGTACATTGCACTTTGTACAATACATAGGAGTCTTTACTTTGAGCCCTGAAAGTTTGCACAAAGCACAAACTCTCCTCCCACTCGCGGCATCTGACCCAAAGTACTCCGGCCAACATTGCTCACCTGCTGATGTGGCAGATGTAGATGGCTCTGGGCCATGCGATGTGGATGCGGGCGGCTCTGGGGAATGCGATGTGGATGCAGGCGGCTCTGGGGAATGCGATGTGGATGTGGGCGGCTCTGGGGCATGCGATGTGGATGTAGGCGGCTCTGGGGCATGCGATGTGGATGCGGGCGGCTCTGGGGAATGCGATGTGGATGCGGGCGGCTCTGGGGCATGCGATGTGGATGTAGGCGGCTCTGGGGAATGCGATGTGGATGCGGGCGGCTCTGGGGAATGCGATGTGGATGCGGGCGGCTCTGGGGAATGCGATGTGGATGCGGGCGGCTCTGGGGAATGCGATGTGGATGCGGGCGGCTCTGGGGAATGCGATGTGGATGCGGGCGGCTCTGGGGCATGCGATGTGGATGTAGGCGGCTCTGGGGAATGCGATGTGGATGCGGGCGGCTCTGGGGCATGCGATGTGGATGCGGGCGGCTCTGGGGAATGCGATGTGGATGCGGGCGGCTCTGGGGCATGCGATGTGGATGTAGGCGGCTCTGGGGAATGCGATGTGGATGCGGGCGGCTCTGGGGAATGCGATGTGGATGCGGGCGGCTCTGGGGCATGCGATGTGGATGCGGGCGGCTCTGGGGCATGCGATGTGGATGTAGGCGGCTCTGGGGCATGCGATGTGGATGCGGGCGGCTCTGAGGCATGCGATGTGGATGAGGGCGGCTCTGGGGCATGCGATGTGGATGCGGGCGGCTCTGGGGCATGCGATGTGGATGCGGGCGGCTCTGGGGAATGCGATGTGGATGCGGGCGGCTCTGGGGCATGCGATGTGGATGCAGGCGGCTCTGGGGCATGGGATGTGGATGTAGACGGCTCTGGGGCATGCGATGTGGATGCGGGCGGCTCTGGGGCATGTGATGTGGATGCGGGCGGCTCTGGGGCATGCGATGTGGATGTAGGTGGCTCTGGGGCATGCGATGTGGATGCGGGCGGCTCTGGGGCATGCGATGTGGATGTAGGCGGCTCTGGGGCATGCGATGTGGATGCGGGCGGCTCTGGGGCATGCGATGTGGATGTGGGCGGCTCTGGGGCATGCGATGTGGATGCGGGCGGCTCTGGGGCATGCGATGTGGATGTGGGCGGCTCTGGGGCATGCGATGTGGATGCGGGCGGCTCTGGGGCATGCGATGTGGATGTAGGCGGCTCTGGGGCATGCGATGTGGATGCGGGCGGCTTTGGGGAATGCGATGAGGAAGCGGGCGGCTCTGGGGAATGCGATGTGGATGCGGGCGGCTCTGGGGAATGCGATGTGGATGCGGGCGGCTCTAGGGCATGCGATGTGGATGTAGGCGGCTCTGGGGCATGCGATGTGGATGCGGGCGGCTCTGGGGCATGCGATGTGGATGCGGGTGGCTCTGGGGCATGCGATGTGGATGCGGGCGGCTCTGGGGCATGCGATGTGGATGGTTCTGGGGCATCTGAGGTGCTGGACTGTGTGGGCAGCTCAGACACAAGTCTCTCTCTAAACTCCTTCTGGCTGAGAGGACTTTTGTTCTGAGATTTGCAGAGGTGCTGGTAAAGAATGAAACTGTTTACGATCGCAATGTCAACAAAATGAAAAAAAAAAGTCTTGTACCATTTGGTCGTTTTGTGCAGGACATTATAGTACCCAATGAGGGCATCTGACAGGTCCACACCTCCCATATGTTTGTTATAGTCTTTCACTGCCGCTGGAATCGGGACTCTGTGCCTTTCCCATACACCCTCGGGATTCTTGACACGCCGGAGGACCTCATCACCGTCATATGCCTTGTGCATTGTGGAACACATTGTCACCTCTCGTGTGTCCATCCACCTTACAAACAGAAGCTTCCCGTCTCGGAGCCATCGAATGGTTCCCCTTTGGGCTCTGCGGCTGATGTCATTTACCTTGGTTTTGGGGAAGCCCCGCCGGTTGGTGCGTTTAGTGCCACATGCTAGTGCCACGTTTAGTGCCACATGAGTCTTCTTTGTGAGCAAGTCCATAAAAAGGCATGGGCTCGTGTAGAAGTTGTCCATAAAAAGCTGGTAGCCTTTGCCGAGAAGTGACAGATCCAGGAGCTGCATGACAGAATCATAACTGAGCCCTTTTCCAGTGGCCGGGGAAGACTTGCCTTCATAGACGAAGAAGTTCCACGTGTAACCACAGGCAGAATCAGCCAGCACGTATAGTTTGTAGCCCCACTTGGTCGGTTTGTCTTTCATGTACTGCTTGATGCCGATTCGCGCCCTTGAAGCCACCATCCTCTCGTCCACTGCTAGCTGTCTGTCTGGATGGAAAGACGATGTCGTTGTACAGGGGCTTGATCTTGAAAAGTCTGTCGTAGGCTTCAGTCCCCTTTTTTCTAGAGTTGTCTCGATCATCCTCAGGATTGCAAAGATAGAGGTTCCAAGAAATGGCCTGAAATCTGGACCTGGACATGACCGATTTTGGGAAGGCTAAGCGGTAAATTTCTTTACCAGACCAGTAATCAATGATGTTCTTTGCACCGAGGAGGCCCATGTAGATGACAAGTGCGATGTATGAATACAGTTCGTGTGCATCCAAAGGCAACCAAACCTCATTTCCAGCCTCCGACCTCATTTGTGCAAAGCTGTTGGTGTTCATCACAATGGTTTCCACCCCAGAGCCTGTGAAGAAGAGCTGGAAGAGCTGCAACGGGGAATAGATCCTGTCCATTACAAGCTGCGCTCCTGGGTTTCTTTTTGGAAGGAAATTTGGTAGCGCTGGAACCTCATCCTCCACACTGCAGTCATTCCACCTTTCTGTGCCACCATCCTCTGACATTGCACTTGCTGACCTTTTCGTCCCCCGTACAGAATGAGCCCTCCCTCTGGTCTGCTTGCTGGGAGTTCCAGGTCTCTGTGGCCGCCTCACAGAATCACCAACAGAGGGTGTGGGGGTCTTGGAGGTGTGAGGTGGGCAAACAACCTCCTTGCTGCTGGTGCATGGCAGATCTGGCTGCCACTCATCACCACTGTCCAGACTGCAAAACAGAACAAATTTATAAATCCACATTGTATTCAGAAATGCATGGTAATATTACACACACAACAATAATTCACATATGCACATAACAGATACAAGATTTTAATTTGCATATTCACATAAGATACACACATGCATTTGATGAACAAATGTGCATGCATGCATGTGCTTTTTGGCGCCCACATGTGCTAAAATGTTACATGCAGATTTTTATTTTTCCAGGTATTTATTCATCAGTTGTATTGATACATGACACACCTGCAAGCATCAACGCAACTGATGAGCAACACCTGGAAACATTCCATGCAACCATTGCAATTGATTAACAGCACGTGCAAAACTACAAATATGAAAAAATTATTTTTTAGCACATGTGTGCACCAAACAGCACAAAAAGCTTAGCAAAAGCTCCCAAGCATATTTTAACTATGGCGTGAATATATGCATGGTTGTGCTCGTTTATTATTGCATGCATATGTTTTTGGGTGCAAAATAAATCTCAAATATACATGCACAAACATTTACGCAAAAAAAAAAAAACGCACATGCATTAGAAAAACCACCCATGCTACTTTGAATTAGAGCGTGCATGGGTTATGATATTTATCGATGTCTGTTGCATGGATATTTTGTACAATTGTTGCATGCATTCGTTCATGAAATACATAAATACAACGTTTATCAGTTCGAAATGTGTACTTACTCAAACTCTGGATCCTCGCCGGCATTGTACGCAGCTTGTCTAACAGAGTCAAAACTGGCATTGCTGCAAGTGTCGGTATCACTTTCTCGTTCAATCTCCGCCAAAACAGCCTCCCCTCCGACAAAAACCTTCCTTGAAGCATTGTCCAAAGACAAAACACTCCAACCAGTTGTAAAAAGCACGCAATAACTCGAAAAAACACTGTCCAAACTACCAACCTATCCCAAACTCAACTCCTACTCGTATGCGATGACCGATGGCACCCGCTGACATATCAAGATGAAGTCCCGCCATCTCGACTTTGTCATAGGATATCTCGGTCCCTGAATGGCCTAGAAGCATGATCGACGTGTCTATGGATTGCTGAGAGTCTCAGCTTTTTTGACGTATGACGCAATATTTGATGACATCAAAAATCGCGGCTAACGAAGACAATCAAACCTAAGATTAATACGAGTATTTGCTCTTATCCTGCATCGCATGTTTTGATCTGGACATCGGTGACATATTACAGTGTCATTTAGTCATGCATGCTCGAAGACATGTGAAAATGGTCTCATTTTGAAGAAAACAACCTAAGGAACGAGCTGATATAGCGTTTGAGGCTAGTAGCTCCACACGGAGGAAGTGATCCGAACAGGAATATGACTCATGTGTTTGCTTGTTAAAAAACTCGATTCCGTTTTCGTGATTCTTTGGATAATAATGTTACTGTAAAGTGTTGGATCGGTAAAATAAACTGCACGGTGATATTCTTGAGAGTAAGAGCTTTCATTTGATGTATGACTTGTCTATTTCTGGTGAGTTTGTGTGATATAAATATGAAATTTAATATCATAAATATGATTTTCTCAAGGGGGGGGGGGGGGGGGGGGGGGGGGTCGAATTTAGACCATATTATCTTATTCTATGTAACATAAATACAAAAGTGATGGGATTGTCATGAAAGCTGAGGTTCTAAGCTTTCAAACAATACTATATATGTCTAGTTTTGTGCTGTACAACTTAGAGATTTCTTTAAATGATTATGATGATGCAATATTGGACCCACCGGTGGGTCCGGGGGGGAGGTCCAGAGTTATGCACAGCTGAAGTGGTTAAATATCGCAACACCAATCACATCAACATCAACGTTTGTTCGATCAGATGCAGTAACATTACGTTACTGAAATACGGATCGTTTTCAGAAAAGAAAAGTAGATGTGTGAGACAGACCTGTGCAAGGAAAAGCTCCGAAGTGTTTGGGGAGAAAATACGACGCTGAATTCATTAAATGTGGTTTTATAAGGGCAGGTACTGAGACTAAAGGGGGTCGCATACGGACGAGAAGCGCCGCGCCGCGTCTACTCGAGGAATCGCACATCGGACGTGCACTTTCTCAGTTTATGGCCAGCAATATTGCTATGTTTAAGGACATTACGAAATTAAGATAATGTCTGTACTATGTTATGATTGCAATTAAATACAATCGTTGCTGAGTCTGTAGTCTGAACACTTTACCTCAGGACGTACATTAACTGAAAATACGATCATTTTCATCCTCACAGCTGATTTCTGTAAATTAATATAAAACTAAATGTATCCTGCAGCACAGGGTGAAGTCAGTAGATACATTAACGACGCTTTGAGACAAATATAATGTAGTAAATTCAATATAAAACTATGTAAGTGGCGCGACAGGATTTTGACCAGCATCCCGAACCGTAGCTCGCGCTGCGGACAGACGGCGCCGGTGTGTGTACACTCATAGAAAATAATGTGTTGGCGCTGCGCTTCTCGTCCGGTGTGCGACCCTCTTAAGCCGAAGGCGCAGTGTTTTGAATGTGGAGAAATATTGTCAAATGAGGCGCTAAACCATCAAAGCTGCAGAGACCTTTGAACAAAACACCCGGGCTGTGTTGGGAAGCCAAAATAATATTGTTTTAAACAGTCTAATAACGCTAATTGTATTTGATAAATTACACTTACAGTATGTAAATTGGGGTGAATGAACTTTGTTGAACATTAGCTAATGAACAGAGAGAATCCCTCTCTTGTGTGTCTGACCTGTGTTACAGGTATGTTAGCCTGTTATTGTTACAGGAATGGTTACTGAGTAAGCCTGCCGTGTCTTTTTTATAGACCGTTTTCATCTAGCTGACTTGACCTAGTCTGCTACAATGGCATAACAGATTAACAGCAGAACATATTTTCTGTTATTCTGCGTTCATACTATCATATTTGGAAAGGTGGTCCTTGGAATGTTTTTAAACACTCATTGGTGGGCCATGAGTTGCAAAAGGTTGAGAACCCCTGGTTTAGAATGTGAGTAAATCCAATTTGGAGACGTATGTTTGCTTACTGGAGCTCCCCTGTTAGTTATAAATAATAAAACATGTTTTTACAGCAAAATCACAAATGTACTATATTATCTAGCATCTTTACACCTTCAACAATTCAACAATTTACTTTCCAGTAGTTCAACAAATGCGATTTTAACACAAGGAACCAAGTTTTTGGTTTCTAAACCTCACATTTGAAAACACCCAGGTCTCTCGCAATGTTTGATTATGACATATCCTCTCCCGTGGCTTCGAAGGCTGGGATAGAAAAGTTTTTTTTTTTTTTTCATTTATTTTCATTTATTTTATTGCTCCATGGTAAAACACAAAACATTTCATTTTCTTCTTTAGATAATTTAAATTCCCATGTGCAAAAGGGAGCAGAAAGAAGATAAAATCTTATAATATCTGTCCCCTATTCCAAAAAAACAAAATAACCTTTCTTAAGCAGCCTACAGCCAAAATTTCACTGACAAGAAAACAATGTTGGTTTAAATAACATCATTCATGCATTAATAAATCAGGCAATGCCCAGACAGCAAAACAACAAATGATCCAATACATATAGGAAAAAAACAAAACAACAAAATGGATCTCACCATATTAATACTAACCGAATTTACTCTGTTTATATCTCTACTTATACTAACCGATATTATTAGACCCAATATATCTAGAAAAAAACAAACAAAACACAAAACAAAAAAGCAACAACAAAACAAAACCAAACCAAACAAATCCAAAAGCAACATAAACCTCACAATATTAATACTGACTGAATATACTCTGTTTATACTTATACTGACCAATATTGCTACAACTTTTAAGATTATCATGCAATGAGTTCCACAATTTTACTCCCATAACTGAGGGGCACATTTGTTTTGTTGTTGTACGTGCAAATTGATGTTTAAAATTATATCTTCTCCTACTGTACTCTTTTTCTAACTGATAATAATGTTGTATTTTCTCTGGTAAGATTGTAAGTCTTAGTTTAAACAATATTATTAGTGTTTGAAACTTTAATATTCTGGATTTAGCAAATAATTTGCTTGTATGTTCTCGATAATTAACCTTATGAATAATTCTTATAGCTCTCTTCTGTAGAATAGATAAAGGTTTTATATTTTCTGATATGTGTTCCCCCAGACTTCTATGCGATAAATCAAATATGGTACGATGAGTGAACTATAAAGTATTTTCATTTTTTCTTATTTAATACCTCCTTCACTCTGTTTAAAACAAAAATAATTTGGGAAATTTTTCTTTTAATGTGTGCTATGTGAGGTTTCCATGATAGTTTATCATCCATAATTACACCAAGGAAACGAAACTCAAACACTCTCTCAATGTCAACTCCATCTATGGATAATGCTACAGATTCGTTTATTTTCCTATTTCCAAAGGCCATAAATTTAGTCTTTTCTAAATTCAATGACAACTTATTTACATCAAACCATTTCTTCAGTTTTATCATTTCATGTTCAATAGATTCTGCTAATTTCTGTATATTATTTCCAGAGCTGAAGAAATTAGTGTCATCTGCAAATAAAACTGTAATAAT
The DNA here is from genome assembly GCA_030578255.1 of Tiaroga cobitis. Taxonomy (NCBI): domain Eukaryota; kingdom Metazoa; phylum Chordata; class Actinopteri; order Cypriniformes; family Leuciscidae; genus Tiaroga; species Tiaroga cobitis. Next base: position 6,658,843 of record CM060592.1, read on the forward strand.
TTGGAAACATCACAAATGTCATTAATATATAAAAGAAAAAGTTTAGGTCCCAAAATAGAACCCTGTGGTACCCCACATTTAATTTCCATAAGTTCAGATTTGACATCCGTTAACTGTACATATTGTGTCCTGTCATTCAGATAACTTCTCAACCAATTAAGGGCCATTCCTCTCATTCCATACAAACTTAATTTAGAAAGTAAAATATCATGATCCAAAGTATCAAATGCCTTTTTCAAATCAATAAACACTCCTATTGTGAATTTCTTTTCATCTATTGCTGTTGTTATTTCTTCAACAATATTCATTAAGGCAGTCACTGTGGACATTTTTTGCCTAAAGCCATACTGGCTTTCACTCAACAAGTGATGCTTTTCCAAAAAACTGTCTTATAAACAAAAAGTTTTTCTAATACTTTTGAAAATTGTGAAATTCATCTCCAGAAGACACACTGTTCACTGCTTACCATCACCCAAGCCAGCCACCCCCGTGGAAGACTACGTGGAGGAGTTCTTCCACTGCTATCCTGGAACGACGGCACGCTCAACGTATGCTTTTGGAGTGGACTGGATGACCATCTGTTCCGCCTGATGCCGGCAGGAGAAACATGTTGCACCCTGGCACAGTATTGACAATGCGCTGTGGCTGAGTGGCTCAGCCTTTACCATCGGTGAGTCGGAGAACAACAGTGCCATCCACTTACAGCCCACTCCCGTACTTCTGGTTCCATCCTGCATCTTCCAAGGCCTCGGTTCTCGGTTATTCTTGTTGCATTATAGTTCATTATAGTCCCACTGAAATGGGATGCTGGGCGCAGCATAGCTTGCCCCTCACAGGAAGGAAGTGGTGATGGAAGAACTCACCCTTAAGAGGGACAGTGAAGGGGAGTTCTTCTGTTTCAAGCAGCAGAGAAGAGCAGCATGCCCTTTGATAAAACAGAGTAACGGGCAACTTCTCCTTTGAATGCAACAGCGGAGGGTTGCTTTTTAGTTGATTTTTACTTCTATAACCCAGTAGGAAAGAACAGAGAGCCCCTCGTAAGGAGTTTTGGCAGCTTGCCTCTTGAGCGGTGCATGGATATAGTGGCAATTATGTTCAGTAGGGGTGGGGAAAAAATCGGTTCATCTTCTGCCGATTCGCAAATGTCTTTAAATTCACAGTATTATTTAAAGTTATTTATGCGTAGAGTGTTATTAATGACAATATGCAGTGAAAAAGGACTCAATGCTGTGCTCGCGCTGACTGACAAACAACTAAAGCTCGAGCACAGATGCCTCTGATCAAATATACACACATCATGTGGAGTATTCACATAAACACAGTCTGTTATGTCCTACGCAAACATAAACAGTTAGGAACAAATCAGATGTGTAACAATATATTGGATCCATACATTCGTTCTTAAAGACAGTCTGCAAATAAAACTGTTGCTGTCTGAGTTGGTAATTTGATAAAAAAAAAACAAAAATCAATCACTGGTTTTGACTGAATCACTTTTGCATCTTTATTATGAATCAATTTATATTCCGTACATTTGATTATTCAATTTCTGTATTTTTTCTATTTGTCTCAGGCCTGCCAGTCATGTGTGTAATTGTAAATGTGTGACATTTGTTTTATAATATTTGGTTGACTAAAATAGGAAAGAAAACAATAAATGTCAAGGTTTACATTTAATTTGGTGAGACTTATTAAACTGTCCACTGCAGTCAAATAGGAAAAGTAACACACAAAAGAGTGAACTAAAATCAAATCTATGCATATATCAATACATTTTTAATCAAATTGTGAGGTACCAAATGATTCCTTTTTCCGTTTCCTGTCTGTTTGTCTGTTTTGGTCTTGTCTTCTTATTTAAAATGGACTTTGAAGTGTCTTCAACTGACGGACTTCACCTGCGACTGGGTTTCTGTGATTCCCGCTGGTGCGCGGAGGTGGTGTGTTCTGCTGTGTGGTGCTTCACCCGGCCTACCTGATTCCACCGGCCTGCCTACCTGACCGCGTTTGTAGTGTGGTTGCTGCGACAAAGCGTCTTTGTCGGGAGGATTTCGTGGCGTGGTTGCCGTCACCGTCGGGTGTTCCCGTTTGCTGTTTGGAGTCCTGGAGTTTGTACTCATTGTGTGGCATTCGAGATGCAGTTCGACGCTGATTGCTCATTGTACCCACCTCATGTGGGACTACTCTGCCTACTTCACGTTTACTCTGCTGGCCGCTGCTCATTCTGTTTGGACTGCTGGTCAGATTTTTGTGTATTTTTCATCCTGGTCTATGCATCTGACGCCGATTGGTGTTTCTTGTGTATATTTTTGTTTCTTGTATTTGCCCTGTTTTTTATGTATTTATGTTTATTAATTGTGAAGCGCTTTGAGCTCGGGAAAGCTGGATAAATTAATTATTATTGTTATTCCCACCCCTAATCGAAATCTGATTAAAAATCGAGAATCGATTTTTAACCAAATTGTGAGGTACCAAATGACTCCCACCGCTAATGCTTAGAAGCACATTTGTTTAGATAAGCAAATTTTAAGTGTAAAGAAACATTCTGGGTTAGAATAAATTTAATTTCAAACTCAGCTTTTTGGACGAGAATATCTTTAATTTCTGGTATAACTTGACGTTGGTATGCTGATGAAGACCAGCGCCAAAATGACTTTGAGGATGGATGCTCTGGAAGCTGCGGTGGCTACTGCTCCACTGTGGAAGGAGTGACTGGTATAAAAGGCAGGGTTTAAACCACACTGGCGCGGCATACAATGCTGAGCCGAGAAGAGGATTGGTGCTAGAAATGTATAGATGGTTGTGCCTTTGTTATCGCTGACATATTTTGAATGTTTCAAATGAATGGAAAAATAACGAGGATGCATCCATAAGCTTTGGAGAGTGAGATGAGGGGATCGAAAACCTTATTGATGGTATAGTCACCTCAGGAACCTTTGAAATGCTGTAAGAAATACTGCTTCTGAAAGTATATTGCTGTATGGACGGAATACAACCTGATCTGAACTTGTTGACCAGTTGATGCACATGGAAGAGAGATGCATCAGGGACTTTCCTTTTTTAAACCATTAAAGGGATAGATCACCCAAAAATTTAATGTGGCCATGAATTACTCACCCTGAAGCCATCCTTGGTGTATTTGACTTTCTTCTGTCCTGGCTCTTCCAAGCTTGATAATGGGAGTGAATGGGTGTATGACTTTGGAAGTCCATCAAAGCACATCTATTCATGATTAAAGTGCTCGACACGGCTCTGCGGGCGTTAATAAAGGCCTTCTGAAGCGATGCGTTCGTGTAAGAAAAATATCCATATTAAAAGAGGCGTCAACTGCCATCATTACGTTGTGTGTCAAGTTCAAGGGTTACTTGGCAGAGAGCACTACAGCATATCTTGGTTCTGAATCAATGTTACTCACGTATGGAGCAGAAACAACCCAACCTCTGCGTCCGTTTTCAGGCCTTCCCACGTAGGTCTCTCCAGCGCTGGAAAGCTTTTCTAATTTTACACTGGTGAAAAAATAAAGCTAAGTATACTTGCAGCCAGACTAATTATCAGGATACTTCAAGTGTGTTAATGATTAGTTAACTTGAGTGTGCTATTTTGAAACAACTAATTTTGTACTAAGTATATTTTAGTTCAGTTGTAATTAAATTGTTGTAAAGCATAACTTGTGTGTGTATTTAATAATAATAAGTGTATTTAGTGTACTGAATTGGACCAACTTCAAAGTATATGCCTGTGTAGGGACTAATTACATGCTTGATTACTAATATTAAAGTGTACTTTATTTGTGTTACAAGTACATTACAAATTCATTACGAGTGTCATCGAAACATTTAAAAGCAATATACCATAAGTGTATATATATATATATTAGGGGTGTAACGATACACGTATTCGTATTGAACCGTTCGGTAAGAGGCTTTCGGTTCGGTTTTCGGTACGCATTTTTAAACAGAACGGTTCGTTGGACCATTTTTCCTGCCGAGCAAAATTTCGTTATTTCAAATGTAGGCGCGTTGCGCGTGGCAAGCGCGCTCATAATGTAAGAGACCACAACATTGCCCAACATCAAATGGCAAATGTAATGTAAGCGGAACGAAACCACTCGTTATTGTGTGGTTGACGGCCGTTTATCAGTTTGGACCAATGCAGCGTGAGCTGATCTAATCATCAGCACTGTCACTACACAGCCAAATCCAGTAAAGAAAGCATTTGAATTCGCCACTGAAGTAATAACATCGCTGCGAGATCTAGTGAGAAACATTCACATTTCTCCGTTATTAACGGATCAAACAGCGCTGACGTGGAAACCAGGAAGAAACATTGTGCCATGAATGAACTATTCAGTGTCCACAGATCAGCAACATTCACCATGGGTTTACTGGAGTAACACTCCTAACTATAACCATGGAAGTTTGGCAGGAATAGTCGGCTATAATGCTTTCAAGTAACATCAGGTCGGTTTTATTTTGACATTATGAATACAATTGATGCCCTCAAATGTTAATCTGAACTAAACTACAATATTACATTTCATTTTGTCCAAGGAGCTGTTTTGTTTTATATGCTCCTAAGAAAAGTGAAGTATAGCTCCATCATTGCTCATTATAAAAAAATATTATAATTTATGATGTTAGTTTTATTAAAAAATATAATAAAAAAAATTAAATCAAGGAAATTTCTCTGGCATTTCTTTCTTTTTGCTGCTTTGGAAACGTACCGAACCGAACCGTGACACAAGTGTATCGCATCGAACCGAACCGTGAATTTTGTGAACCGTTACACCCCTAATATATATATATATATATATATATTTTTTTTTTTTTTTTTTTTTTTTTGGGGCGTTTTCACCTTTTATAGAAATGAACAGGTCCATGCACTCTTTGGCATCTGCCCTCTAGAACATTGTTTCTCAACTCCAGCTAAAATTGTATAGTGGGATCTATATATCAATATAAATATATACAGTGCCATTGGATTAACATGTCCTTCTTGGCTTTACTTCATGTCAGTTTTTCAGTCACTTAGGAAATAGCATAAAATGTATGGAATTTGGATCAAATTTGATTGTACATATCAAACACACTTTACACCTCCCCATCGTTCTCGTTTCTCTCACACCTCCTGGCAGTGAATAACAGGAACATTAATCATGAGAGATGTCGGATAACAGCAGTGTTTGTGGCTTTTAGGAGTGGATTTGTGAGAGAAACACTATTAAGCTTAATTCCTGCCAGTTTTAATTGCAGATTAAAGTACCACTTAATGCTGAAAAGCATCTCAACACTTCTAACACTGCTCAGGATCGTAAAAACCCTGCCCAGCTGTCTGACTCATGCCATTTCCTCCAGCGCAAATAATATAGACTGATACTGGTTTAGCACTACATGAATGGGACTGGTACATACTCTCCACCTTGGAAGACATGAAAGCTTGATGGCTTTGATTTCTGTCTTCGCAATATCTTTAAGAAAAATTATAATTATAATGTGATGAAAAAACAACACCACTAACTTGAAAAAAGTCACTGATAATGAGTAATTTAATTTAGATTTACACAGTACGGACCACAATGAACATACAGTAAAGTGCAAATGAATGGGCTCTGCCCAGGAAGACCATTAGGGCTCTACCTTGGCTCCTGTCCTTCTCCAGCCTCTCCTCCTCAAAACTCCCTCCCTCCATCCACCGATGGACTTGTGCATACGCCGAGAGAACGCGCCTTGCGGGAGGGGGGAGTTCTGTCAGGGTTCTGTTTAGTTTCATTGTGTTTTTGTTCATATGCTTAGGTTTCTTGTGTATCTTTTCACGTTCGCCTTACCCTTACCCAATCAGCGTTCACCTTACCCTTACCCAATCAGCGTTCGCCTTACCCTTACTTACCCAATCAGCGTTCACCTTACCCTTACCCAATCAGCGTTCACCTTACCCTTACCCAATCAGCGTTCGCCTTACCCTTACCCAATCAGCGTTCACCTTACCCTTACCCAATCAGCGTTCACCTTACCCTTACTTACCCAATCAGCGTTCACCTTACCCTTACCCTCATCAGCGTTCACCTTACCCTTACCCAATCAGCGTTCACCTTACCCTTACCCAATCAGCGTTCGCCTTACCCTTATAATACTGTAAGAATTAACCATTTATTAACAGCCCAGCAAGCAATATATGATATAAAGTTCTTTGGCGTAGGCCCCGTCCGTAGCTCGCAATCCGAGGGTCCGGACTCTGGATTTCCTGCCTGAAGACGAAGGCAGGGGTGCAGCCGACCCCCTGTGAGGTATGGGAAGGGACCAGGAAGCGTCAGCATCTGTGAACTCAGACATGAGTAAGTACCTCTTTTATACCACAAGTATTAGAACACGATTGGATAGATGAGAAGGTAATAAGTGACGTAACAATTGAGTCTTCCCGGCAGAACTTATGCTAAAGCTTTCATTTCATCCACACAGGGTATTTCCCTGCCTGAGATGCTGAGCAGTGTTGCCAGATTTGGTCAACGATTTCCAGCCCAAATCTCATCAAAACCCGTCCACTCCAAGGAAAACCCACCCAAAACTTTAACTACCAAAATAATGTGATATAATTTTATTGCCATGTCAATCAAGGTTGATAAGCAGCATCATTTTTATCTCCTTAAAACAAAATAACAATGACAAAATAAAATAATATCAAAAGAGGGCAAATTACTAAACAGAATTAGCAAATATGACTAAAATGTCTAGGTGGAAACTATGGCAAAATGGAAATCAAGAAATTACCAGATGACTTTAACCCTCGGAAAAACACATGCATCATTTTTAATGTCAACAGTAAGAATAAGCCAATTTAAGTGCAAAAAGTGCCCAATATAAGTGATGGGAATAAGCAACAATCGTTTTTAATTAAGTCATTCAACTGTGCTCTAAGCTATTATATTTAAAGAGCCTTCTAGTCATCTCCCACCAGAGGTGTAATCCACGTTTTGAAAGTTGGGTCACTCTCCCACTCTTCACTGTTGATACAACTATATGTAACCCACACAAGGTTACTGAAGTGCAAGCCGGGGCGTACACTCCAGGGAGTTTAGAAAAAAACACACCTTTCTTTCGTTGAAGACATTGCCCGAACGCACCTTTCTTTCGTTGAAGACATTGCCCGAACGCATCGACTGGTATGGAAATATCCTCTGAGAGATATAAATTCTAAAAGAAATCTTGTACTGAATTTTGAAATATTATGTATCCATAAGGTTAAAAGCTGTGAGAGAGAAAGATAAATCGCATGACTTTGTGGACTCCTTAAGATACCTCCGGTAAGAATGTTAATATTGATGTCAGTGTTATGCTGGCCGTGTTAGCTCCAGCATGGTGAAAAATACTGTTCTTATAAAACCAATTGGAGTTGTGATCCCGATTCTTACTATCTGATACCATATAGACGGAGATTCAGATTGTTTTATGCTGTTTAAGATGCTTATAAAAGATCGCTAATCGTGCTAGCCACGTGCTATTCACTAACATTTACAATGTGAATTTGTCCTGATTTTAGCTCTGCTGTTAGCTCAGCTAAACTAGTAACTATTATAGCAGATCTTTTATAGTAGTCACAACGTTAAGGGTGTTTTTATACTCTGTTTTGTTGATTTAGAAGTCATTTGATTGAGGGAATATTTATTTTATTGTTTGTTATCTGTAAGATAAGGGTGATTTAGTTGATTTAATTGCCAATATACATATTTGCACTGTATATGTGTCAGGAGTCTAGTTTTATTTCTCTGCTTGTTTCTCTCTCTCTCTCTTACGTGTGCTCTCGCACAGCTGAATCCATTCTCAATCAGCGTTCACTTCTGCTCTTCTCACACCTATTTCCCCTTGTCCTGATTTTCTGTCTAGTTAGACCTCATGTTCTCTTTCCCTCTTGTCGGTTTATTGTTTGTTCGTTCATGTCTGTTACTGACGGTTTAGTATTGCTACTGTTTCCTGTCCTGTGTGTACGCATATGTCAGATGAGTTACTGCCCCGGCTATCCTGTGTCAAGTCTGATTCTCTGTGCTGCGGTAACTGCCTGGTGGACTCTGCGCTTGGCTATTCCTGTGAGCTCTCCCTGACCGCTTACCTGCATCCATCATCCTGCCTGGTTTCTGTCTGGAGATCGTTTTCCTGTTCTGCATTCATCAAGACGACCTGTGATCGGCAGACAGCCTTTGTTGCATTTATCTTCTTTCTTTTCAATAAATCATTAACCTGCTTTCGCATTTGGGTCTATTTCGAACAGTTACAATATGAGGAACATAAGTTCATCATAACTGTTAAAAGAATGAATATATTAAAATATGATGTTAAAATGTCATTAAGATGCATAAATAGATTTAAAGGAAATTAAAAACATAAATATCTGAAAGTTCAGAAATCTCATGATTCTATTTTATGCTGTGAGATGGAAGTACATGATTGATTTGATTGTTGTTTATTGTAACTGACCTATATTATATGGTGTGATGTGTATCTATTCATTTGCATAATGATTTGAGTATTTATATCCTGTGCAATGGGATATATTGATTTGAGTTGAATGGATATAAGTTGATTGGATTTGAGTGGAAATGAGGAAACAGTAACTAATGTATTCTGTACTGTATACATAGATTGTTTTTTTAAAGAGGAATAAACCATCTGAATCTGACCTGCGGTCAGTGGCGAGCCAACCAAAGAAACCATTGAACGAACCAAGAGCCTAGTGTGGCCAGCCGTGGCATCTTCGGAATCATCTTCATCCTGTGCCTTCTTTGCATACAGATAAGAACATACATAAACCTACCTGGGTAGTGACACGAACATACATTGAGGAACACACACAAACACCAAACACTGTCACTGACTCTTTCTTTTGTTTGAAATGGTCTATTTTGGGTTCATTGTGCGAATGTGCACTCAGGAAGCCGGCTTAGATAGGCAGGGAATGTAAATAACTGTCATTAATTTGTACAATAAATCTCTTGAGCTTATTCTCGGTCGTATTCTCTCTTTTCTGCTGACATTCTTTTGTTTCAGGCTCCGTAGTCGTACCTAGAAATCTGATATTAGCCCAGTTTGATCCATAGCTAATTAAATTAGTCGTCGGGTACACTTACAAAACTGCTAGAAGGGTTATGTATATATTTATGCCACTTTGGCATAGCATCACTTGAGCTACAAGTCATCGTGCTAAAAACCTGTCAGTCATTAATGATCACGTCTGCCTGCTGATTGGCTAAAAGTGCGTGCACATAGGTGACGTCAACACCAAGGCCAGCTGACTCTGCAGTGAGCCTGTGTGTTTAGTTACATCATGTTGACTGATTTTATGGAGTACATGCACACTTTAGTTTTTTTTATTAACCAATTATAGACCAGGGGTCTCAAACTGCCGTAAAAAAATGCGCATGCCGGTGTCATGCCAAGGATCTCCCCCATTGACTACCATAGTAAAAAATAAATATACTATGGTAGTCAAATATACTAGGGGGGCGAGATCTGCTTGGTTACACACATTCTTCGAAATATTTTCCTTTGTGTTCAGCAGAACAAAATAAATGTATACAGGTTTGGAACGACTTGAGGGCGAGTAAATGATGACAGAATTTTATTTATATTATTTTGCTTTATTACACTGAGAATTTGTAATTAATCTGAATAGTACATTAATGAGATCATTTATACCAATTCAGACCTTGAGTCTTAGAGTCCTTCTCTTCCACACTGAAGTCATTGCAAATGAATCAATGAATGCTGCTTATAGTATTCTGGGCATTGTACTTACACACCAAGATCGCTAGATATGCATTAATTGACTGTTGAGAAATTTTAAACAAGTGATTATGATATAATAATAATAAAAAATACATTGAGAGCTACAGTTGATTTACAAAACAGTTCAAACTGTACGTACCTCGCTTTCCAGCTCCATGTTCCGACCAAGTAGTTGAAAGTCCCAATAAAATAATTAGTAAACCCCTTCTCTAGAGAGGAGGACATGGGCATTATTTCCTGCCCAGGCATCCTGTACATATGCCAAAAATAATGAATAAAAAAGTAAAAGAATAATAAAAATATATAGTAAATCGATGTGGAAAATGTAAATGGCAATTAAAATGCGATCAAAGCTCCTAATGCATCACTACATACATTATTGTAACCACATTGTCCATACATGTAATACAGCAGTCACAGTCTCATGTAAATCATTAAGTGTGATGGAGAAATAAGTATGAGACTAGTGTGCTTGGGTATTAACATCTCTTCCATTAAAATTCAAAATAAATCTTACATTTCTCTGCAACACCTAGAGCAGGGATGCCCAACCACAGGTCCACCTGCACAGTTTATCTCCAACCCTAATCAAACACACCTGAAGCACCAATTAACCCTCTGGGGACCAAAGTTTTTTTGGGGCCCTTGGGATGTTTTGACATGCACTGACATTTGTGCTTTTTTCAGTTATTTATAAACATGTTAATGGCAAAGGTGTAAATTTACTCTATATAGCACACACGGGGCTACCATAATATGTTAGCAACACGCATGTACATGTTTGTATTTTTGAGAGAATATTATTTATGCGTGGTTATTGAAAAAAATAAAAATAAAAGTTTCTGAAATAAGGCCACAAAACACATATTGATTATTTCTTCACAAGACTTTTGAAAATTGTATCACATAGGCTAGAATATTTGCTCCAAAACTATGTGAGAAACATCCTGACTACTCATTCAGATAAGTCAATAAAGTCTTTTAGAATGTGTATGACGTGTTTTGTTTGAGAAAGCTTTATGCGAGGAGGCTTGATCTCTCATTAGTATGTATCCATTTCACACCTGAGAAAGACAAAGACCCTCCCATAATGGCCCTATTAGGTGCTATCAGGCCATATCATTATGAGGAGCCTTGCAGAAAGAATGAGGAGATTTAAAAAAGAATGGCTTTTAGATTGTTTGGATTTATTTACAACACACACACACACACTGCTTAGAATAAGTGAACACACCCATGCTAAAGTTGACTAAAAAGAGGAATAAAAAATCGTAATGCCTTAATTAAAAAAATGAGGAAAACTTCAACCTTTAGGGACATGAATAATGTCCTTGAATTCTTTGTGAATGAAAAATTTATCACAAATAATTAAATGTTCTTCTTTAAAATACAGGGTGCATACGTCTGGACACATCTATCCAACGCATTCTCATCCCAAGGCGTCACTAAAATTACAATTTTGACCATGCTTCAATATTCGACGCTTTAGGCACCCTTTAGCGTCAGTTACATGACGCAATCCTAGGGTGTCATCTTACTGACGCTTTACCTTAAGCGTCAGTTAGATGACGCGGGTAGGTTTAGGTCTGGGGTAGGGTTAGGATTAGATAGCGTCATCTAACTGACGCTTAAGGTAAAGCGTCAATAAGATGACGCCCTAGGATTGCGTCATGTAACTGACGCTAAAGGGTGCCTAAAGCGTCGAATATTGAAGCATGGTCAAAATGATTCCCAAGGCGTCAGTTTCATGACGCCTAGGGATGAGAATGGGCTGATCTATCACACACCCTTCACCATATAGACAAGGTTTTATTTCAGTTCAAAGTTAGAGTTGGAAAAATCTTGAAAAGAAAATTGTCTTTTCCATAAATGTCTTAGTTTGATCATACATATTTCAAAGTTGAGGATTCATTATTTTGATTTAGCTTGGATTGGAACAAACACTAGACTATAACATCTTAGTTGATTAGTTTATTGACAAAACATACTATATATTTAACACATGAGCAGAAACTCCTAACAAAGCTTATTTGATGTCTATTTTAGAGTAAAAACTTTATACTCTATCCAAAACTAGTCAACAAAATGTCTTTTATTTCGTCTATAACAGTGCGTATCTGTGCGTTCATTCATTCACACACACACACACACACACACACACACACACACACAGAAACACACAGAAACATGATTCACATTTAAACAGTATGCTATTTTTCCGTTTACAGACACTAACGTTATTCTATATCGCGATTAGAACAAAGCACAAGCATAAAACACTTACACACTTCTCAGCTGAATCTGTTGCTCCTCCTCGTGGTGAAAATAAACCAGCACTTGTTCTGAGGTAGGTAAATGTCCCAGGATTGTTCCTCATAGCCGCTCAAGATGACAGTAGATTAATCTGACTAAAAAATATAGTGTGTTTTCAGAGTTTATGGGCGTTAACGCGTCTCAATGTGGTGCTTCACGTATTTGCGTTTGAATAGCGCGTGCTCTCCGTGGGCGTGTCACATTACCGGAGATAATGAGCTGAGAGAAAGATAATTAGAATGGCTGACACGTCTCTATTTTATATAGATTACATAAACGGAGAATATTTATTTTAGTTTTGAATCGGATCATTTAAAAGTACAAACTCAAATGATTTAAAAGATATATTGCTCATGTCTGGGTGAATAGTATTTGCTGAGTTTTGTTGAAGATTAGAGACGTGCTCCAGGAAAAAAGTTCACGGTGACTGAGAGGCAGAACGCACACCCTGTTTATATTCTTTATTTTACAAAAGCACAATATTTTATTTCGATTGTATGTGGGCACATAAAAAGTAGACATTTAACAGATTATTTTCTCATATTTCTTAACTCTATATGAACAGAAATGATGGTAGTACTTTAAGTCTATTTTTCTGCTATGTGAAAAAAAAGAGCAAAACGCGCCGGCGCGTTTCTGGTCCCCAGAGGGTTAAGGTCTTCAGGATCACTTGAAAATTAAAGGCAGGTGTGTTTAAATAGGGTTGGAGATAAACTGTGCAGGACATTCGATCAGCGGGAGCAGGGTTGGGCACCCCTGAGCTAGAGTATGTCCATGAGTCGGTGGTGGGGCTGTTGCTGGTGGACCTGTGGCTGGAAAGGCTGCTGGTTGTGGTGGGGCAGGTGGTTTTGGTGGGGCTGTTGCTGGTGGACCTGTGGCTGGAAAGGCTGCTGGTTGTGGTGGGGCAGGTGGTTTTGGTGGGGCTGTTGCTGGTGGATTTATGGCTGGAAAGGCTGCTGGTTGTGGTGGAGCAGGTGGTTTTGGCGGGGCTGTTGCTGGTGGACCTGTGGCTGGAAAGGCTGCCGGTTGTGGTGGGGCAGGTGGTTTTGGTGGGGCTGTGGCTGGTGGACTTATGGCTGGAAAGGCTGCTGGTTGTGGTGGGGCAGGTGGTTTTGGTGGGGCTGTTGCTGGTGGACTTATGGCTGGAAAGGCTGCTGGTTGTGGTGGGGCAGGTGGTTTTGGCGAGGCTGTTGTTGGTGGACCTGTGGCTGGAAAGGCTGCTGGTTTTGGTGGGGCTGTTGTTGGACCTGTGGCTGGAAAGGCTGCTGGTTGTGGTGGGGCAGGTGGTTCTGGCGGGGCTGTTGCTGGTGGACCTGTGGCTGGAAAGGCTGCTGGTTGTGGTGGGGCAGGTGGTCTTGGCAGAGCTGTTGTTGGTGGATCTGTGGCTGGAAAGGCTGCTGGTTGTGGTGGGGAAGGTGGTTTTGATGGGGCTGTTGCTGGTGGACCTGTGGCTGGAAAGGCTGCTGGTTGTGGTGGGGCAGGTGGTTTTGGTGGGGCTGTTGCTGGTGGACCTGTGGCTGGAAAGGCTGCTGGTTGTGGTGGGGCAGGTGGTTTTGGTGGGGCTGTTGTTGGTGGAACTGTGGCTGGAAAGGCTGCTGGTTGTGGTGGGGCAGGTGGTTTTGGCGGGGCTGTTGCTGGTGGACTTATGGCTGGAAAGGCTGCTGGTTGTGGTGGGGCAGGTGGTTTTGGCGGGGCTGTTGTTGGTGGAACTGTGGCTGGAAAGGCTGCTGGTTGTGGTGGGGCAGGTGGTTTTGGTGGGGCTGTTGCTGGTGGACCTGTGGCTGGAAAGGCTGCTGGTTGTGGTGGGGCAGGTGGTTTTGGTGGGGCTGTTGTTGGTGGAACTGTGGCTGGAAAGGCTGCTGGTTGTGGTGGGGCAAGTGGTTTTGGCGGGGCTGTTGTTGGTGGAACTGTGGCTGGAAAGGCTGCTGGTTGTGGTGGGGCAGGTGGTTTTGGTGGGGCTGTTGCTGGTGGACCTGTGGCTGGAAAGGCTGCTGGTTGTGGTGGGGCAGGTGGTTTTGGTGGGGCTGTTGTTGGTGGACCTGTGGCTGGAAAGGCTGCTGGTTGTGGTGGGGCAGGTGGTTCTGGCGGGGCTGTTGCTGGTGGACCTGTGGCTGGAAAGGCTGCTGGTTGTGGTGGGGCAGGTGGTATTGGCAGAGCTGTTGTTGGTGGATCTGTGGCTGGAAAGGCTGCTGGTTGTGGTGGGGAAGGTGGTTTTGATGGGGCTGTTGCTGGTGGACCTGTGGCTGGAAAGGCTGCTGGTTGTGGTGGGGCAGGTGGTTTTGGTGGGGCTGTTGCTGGTGGACATGTGGCTGGAAAGGCTGCTGGTTGTGGTGGGGCAGGTGGTTTTGGTGGGGCTGTTGTTGGTGGATCTGTGGCTGGAAAGGCTGCTGGTTGTGGTGGGGCAGGTGGTTTTGGTGGGGCTGTTGTTGGTGGACCTGTGGCTGGAAAGGCTGCTGGTTGTGGTGGGGCAGGTGGTTTTGGTGGGGCTGTTGCTGGTGGATCTGTGGCTGGAAAGGCTGCTGGTTGTGGTGGGGCAGGTGGTTTTGGTGGGGCTGTTGCTGGTGGACCTGTGGCTGGAAAGGCTGCTGGTTGTGGTGGGGCAGGTGGTTTTGGTGGGGCTGTTGCTGGTGGACCTGTGGCTGGAAAGGCTGCTGGTTGTGGTGGGGCAGGTGGTTTTGGCGGGGCTGTTGTTGGTGGAACTGTGGCTGGAAAGGCTGCTGGTTGTGGTGGGGCAGGTGGTTTTGGTGGGGCTGTTGCTGGTGGACTTGTGGCTGGAAAGGCTGCTGGTTGTGGTGGGGCAGGTGGTTTTGGTGGGGCTGTTGCTGGTGGACCTGTGGCTGGAAAGGCTGCTGGTTGTGGTGGGGCAGGTGGTTTTGGTGGGGCTGTTGCTGGTGGACCTGTGGCTGGAAAGGCTGCTGGTTGTGGTGGGGCAGGTGGTTTTGGTGGGGCTGTTGCTGGTGGTCCTGTGGCTGGAAAGGCTGCTGGTTGTGGTGGGGCAGGTGGTTTTGGTGGGGCTGTTGCTGGTGGACTTGTGGCTGGAAAGGCTGCTGGTTGTGGTGGGGCAGGTGGTTTTGGCTGGGCTGTTTTTGTTTTTTGGTTGGGCTGACTTTTACCCTGGATTGCCTTAATTGAGTATGGTTCTAAAAAATTGGCTTCCAATTTCCCCGCCTTTTTTCTGTTGGCTCCTTATGTTTTGTCTCCAAACTTTGTCCTTGACTTTGAAGTCTGATGTTTTAGCAGTTACCTTTATTTTGCCCATTGAATTGTCTTTGACAAGTTCCATCAGCTTCTGTTGTCGCTGAATGTCCTGTGCCAAATCTTCCTGTCCCACTATGCCCTCCACAATGTTGTCAAGCTTTAAACAGACATTATTTGCTGTTTGAATTAACCACTTACTTCAGTGGTTCTCAAAGTTGTTCTTTTAGATTTAGCAAAACAGCATTGCTTGGTCTGCTCAACAGGCCCCCTGCAGTGGCACTCTGACCCCTAGTTTGAGAACCACTGATTTACATGAAAGTCAGTTTTGCATGTCAGTTTCACCTTATTCAGTGAACAGAATAATAGTCAGTTAGATACATAGATGATAAACCAACCATGTAGTGTTCCGGGACTTCTGACGGATAACGAGCCCCTCTACCGAACATCACAGGTTACCAACCAATTTACTGAGGGCTCTGTAAAAATAAAGGCAATTTAAAAAAATGTATATATCTTATTATATCACTAACATATATCACTAACAAACAAGTTCTGTTCCAAATGTTAGGTTGATATCTTAAAAAATGGGCTTTCAGTAAGATTTTGTCTGGGTGCAGAACCATACTGTTTTACTAGATAACATCCAAGCTCCATTACTGACGATATAAGGGCACCTCCATTTCCAAAAATAGTTTCAATGATCTGAACCATATATTTCCATACAATTTATGAAGTAAACATTCCATTGAAAAGTAGTATGGGCAGTTTGGTAGCATTTGATTAGAAATTTTTAACTTGAGGGGTATTTTACAATTTCAGTGGACATTCACATGCATTTAATGACACATAAGTATAAAATGTTGTATGTTACTGTGCTCTGTTAAGGAATACAAATAAGGACTCACCTCTGAATTGTGCCATTCATTCTCTCTACTAATCCGTTTGTTTGTGGATGATATGGCGAGCATAGGCTTCTTTTAATGTTGAGAATTTTGTGCCTTGTCTTGTGTGGACTTTTGTTATTTCCTGTTCTGTGCCATGTTTTGGAGTCCTTAGTAGTTTTTCTTGTTTATTAGTCTTCCCAGGTGCTTTTGATTAGCCACGCCCCTTGTTATCTTGTTTAGCTTGTTTGCCTTTGTATTTAAGCCCTGTGTCTAGTCTTTGTGAGTTCGTAATGTTGTAACGTTGGATGTTGGCTGTCCTGTTTCTGAGTCCTGTTCCCGAGTCTTGTTTTTTCATTTAGGTTGTTTAATAAAATACTGCTGCTAGTGGATCCTGCGTCTGCTTCAGCCGCGTCGTCACAATAGCCTATGTATACCCAGGTGAATAATAGTACATGTAGGCCTATTAAAAATATACTTGAAATTAAAAAAGTATGTTTTTAATACATTTGCATTTCCCAACATGCTCATTTGAAGTGCATTAAAAATATATAGGATTGTATTAAATATATTTCTAAAAAGTAACACAATTTAATATATAAAAATATATTGCAAATAGCTTAATTGGTCTTAAGGAATATCTTGAAATACACTTAATATACATACAGTTGTTTCAAAACAATACATTTAATACACATTTAGTATAGTAAAATTAGAGTATATTAAGTATGTCCAAAAAAGCACAATTTAAATATACTTCCTTTTCACCTGGGTATAATTAACTGTATGTTGTTTTATTAGATTTAAAATATTTGTAGCCCTGTGTTGTACAATGAAAAATAGCCTAAACGTGGCCTGATATTCACCACTGTTACTAAACATGATGTGAATTAAAAAATTAAAAATAAACTCAAAAATACTTGATAGTAGTCCATCATCTGTGTATTATGGAGGAGGGGTACATTTTATGGCAGGGTGAAAATACACTTAACTCTTGTTAGGAAAGAAGACACTTCTTGACAGCTTTATTGTAATTTCCGCATATGTATAGTCTATATACACACAAGGGAATGAAATTTCGTTTCACTTGGACCACAGTGCCGCAAAGAAGAATAATTAGAATCAGAAAAGGATGTGAAGGAATGAAGAAGGAAAGTGCAGACATACATGATAGTGCAGGCATACAAAGGAATTAAAAATATATATATAACAAATAACAATATTAAAAATTAAACAAGATTTAACTAATGCAAGATAGTACAGTAATAGAATTGAAGGCCCATATGAATGTACAGATATGTTATTTACAGGTGTCCAGTTTAAGATGCTATTTACAAATGTAGGCTACAATTTTGAGATGTTATGTACAACAGGACAGTTATGAAAGACAGTGTATAGTTATTAGAGTTTTATATGTTCAGACTGGAGGGCAACAGTTCAAAGAGAAATTGGGCTGGGTGTGTGGGGTCCAAAGTGATTTTCTTAGCCGTTTTTTAAACTCTGGAGGTGTAGAGATCTTGGAGTTTGAGCACTATCTGCTGCGGTCGCCAGAAAGTGATGCAGCTGCCTGAAACACTCTCTATAGTATCTCCGTAGAATGTGGTGAGGATGGGTGGTGGGGAACTTTCCTCGCTTTCTTGGCGCCACAGGAAGTGGAGACGTTGATAGGCCACCATCTGTGGATTATGGAGAGGGGGTACTTTTTATAGCAGCTTTAAAAACGGTCTGAAAAAATCTGTATCCCACTAAAACTTTTGTCAGGAAACAAGAAATTTGTATATATTCACTCTCTGTTATTAGACATGATGTAAAATATTCACAAAATAAAACACTTGATGATAGGCCATCATCTGTAGATTTTGGAGGGGGATACATATTTTGGCAGGTCGAAAATACAGTCTGAAAAAATCTGTATCCCACTATAACTTTTGTCAGGAAACAAGAAATGTGTCCATATTCACTGCTGTTATTAGACATGATGTAAAGTATTTACAAAATAAAACACTTGATGATAGGCCAATTGCTTTGTGTGTATGACATTGACCAGCCTTATTTAAGTGCAATGCATTATTAAATCATTTTGATAATAATTCACCATGGAAGGAGGAGGGGGGATTCAGAACAATTTAATATCCAAAGGCTGTTTGCTTTATGAGTGAAACGGTGGTCGTCTTGGTTTTTCAGTAACTTTAGACATTCTCAATTCAGTACAATGAAGTTCGATCATTAGCCTACAGAAGAATAAAATAATTTATTTTGATAGATGGGCCACGTGATAGCTGTCTTTGCTAAGCCTCGTTGATAAAACAACAATAGTAAAACGATAACTTAAACAATTCACGCGTTATAGTTTAATTTACCTTGCTCAAACCAATGGCATATTTGATAAGAGGGCTCATTTTGGTCCTATTAGTTTACTTGTTGTTTGGCTGCGAATGAAAACAAAAATATGTCTCTATCCAAACCGAAAAGGAAGGTGGATGATGAACACAGACAGTTTCAAGAAAGATGGACATTGCAGTATTTTTTGTGGAGTTAAATGGAAATGCTACCTGTCTGATATGCAAAGAAAAAGTCGCAGTCATAAAGGAGTATAATCTCAAGCGTCATTACTAAACACGGAGAACAGTATGAGAAGTACCAGGCAGACGAGAGGGAAAAAAGAGCCAGGAAGTTGAAGATTATTTCTCGTGCAATTTATACGCTAAAAATGTTTTTTTGGGTACATATGATATGCACTGTAAACCTCTTGGGTAGGATTAGGGGTGGGGGGTGCGTGCATATGATATGCACTTTATGGCGTGTGATACTCCTCGTCCCTAATTCTATAGTTACAGAAGTAAATGAGAGCTAACATTTCAGCAAGTGAAGTAAATTTCCAGAAAAATATTGTGCTTTCTTGTTGTGATTGAATGTTAAAATGGCCCTCCTATGAGATGTCATTCACAGCAATGGCCCCCAGCCAATTTGAGTTTGAGACCCCTGAATTAGACTATAAAATGTAGATTTTTGAAAACCGCCAAACTTACCCTAAACCAGCCCAAATTTCGGCCACCCGGCCAACCCATTTTTACTCGGACAATCAAATTCAAAACCGTCCAATTGGGTGGGAAGACTGATGCTGAGATGGACTCCAGAATCCTCACGACCTCCCATTGGACAAGCGGTTTGGAAAATGAATTGATGGAATCTTGCAAAAAACGAAGTGAAACATAGGATGAATATTCACACGAATGTCACACCTTATTCAAACGTCACAATTAGTCACAAAATAAGTGAGAGCTGATGTAATTACACATAAAAGCTATTGCACCTCTTCTTCATGCTGTAATTTTAAAATGTGTCTAGTATTTGAGTGTTAAACTGAATGGGGATGAGGATCAAATTTGGGTTGTTTCTCACACAAAACAATGGTCTGCACTCTTTAAAATAAAGGTTCTTTATTGGCATCAATGTTTCAATGAAGAAAATGTAACATCTATTATATTGAAAAAACAGGTTATTTAGATTTTAAAATGTTTGTATCTGTTGTTATGTGTTTTAAATGGCCAGTGGACAATTAGTTTTAGAGGTAGGGATTATAGCAAACATATCAACATATTACTGTAACTAAAATTATTGTACAATAATTTTTAATGTATACCAGATGAAAACCTCAATGCCTACGCGAGAAATGTGTGTGGGACAAATTTATTTTCCCTAAAAGTGAAGGAGACATCCTCTGCTTTCTCCTGTTTTCTGATCTAGATATGTTTAGCTGCTTCTGCAGGGTAAGAATAAAGATTGGCTACAAATAGACATAAATCCCCCCTCCCCAACAAAGCGGGGAAGCTGCATGAAATATAAACACCCCCAAACTATTGATTAAATGCCAATACAAGTGTGCTGCCATAGGCTTAATCTGAATTATGATATATATATATATAAAACATGCATTGTACTCTATACAGTGATTCACTGTGAAGTATGTTGTTTATTGCAACTAGCTTCAAACATTTGATGTCGAACATAACATCACTATGATAAGATGAGAATGGAAAACAGTAAAATCAGCCATTTTCATCACCATGAAATCAAAATTCTTATTTTGATGATGTGTGCACCAGCAACCTGTCAATCACAAGAGATCGCAGCTATAGACCTTAGTCAGGGTAGCACCATATTTAATTTTTGACAGGAATGAAAACAAGGCTGTGAGGGATAGAATTAAAGTGCATTCAATAGATCTGTTGTTTAACAATATACTGATTGTTAAGCTGATGAAAAGTCTCTCCCAAAAAACTTTCAGTTGACAAAAACTCCATAAAACAGTTTTACAAATTGTGAGTTTTGAAAATGAAGTGATCAATAGTAGGACCTTTATACAGTGCGCGTCATATCGTTTTCTGCCTCGTTTTCATCTGCATTAAATTCAATATGGCGTCTAAAGCTGGGCGTACATGGTGCGGGTTCGGACACTCGGGAGGTTGTGAGATATTGCACGTTACGAGTCAGTAAACCTGATAATCGCGTCAAAGCAGCTGGTACACGGCACGACTGTCCTGCACAAATTGTATCCTGAGCCGGCGGCAATCACGTGAGCTTGTGTGTGTATGTGTGTCTCAGTGTATGCGCACGATGTATAGCCCCATCGATCTAGCCTGTAACGTGGTTGTGTATGATTTGGCAATAGGGGACAGCCTATACGACTGTCATGACGCCTATACGACTGCAATAGGGGACAGCCTATACGACTGTCATGACGCCTATACGACTGCAATAGGGGACAGCCTATACGACTGTCATGACGCCTATACGACTGCAATAGGGGACAGCCTATACGACTGTCAAAACATGACGCATTGCTAGTGGGAATCCAAGATGGCGGCACAGTGTTTGTCTTGTCTGATCTGCTGATCTACAGTCTTCTTTTTGTTTTGTTTAGATGTTGAGTTTTTATTCCAAGAAAGCATTTAAAAAATGTCGGTCTCTTTCTTGAATTGAGTCCGGATAAAGTCAGATCTCTTGAAACGGATTTTGAGCCATCTACAATCTGCTTCGGGCTGAAGCGTGCTTACCTGTTGGACTTTGCTCTACCCCGGGTCGTCATCCACCTCGCTTTCGCTTTCGCTTTGGGAAGCGTTTGCGGTAAACTACGGCAAATCGGACAGCTGGCTGTTGCGCTATAAGCGTGCTTACTTGTTGCATGGTTACGGCTTGACATCTTATTGTCACGTTGTTGCTTTGGAAAGCATCGGCGTTGAACAACAGCGCGGAAAGAAACGGCAGCGATTTGAAGAACCCCCGATTTTATAGATCATCTTGGCGGTGGGGATTATAGCAGTCAAGGTCGGTGATGTTTCTTCCTAATTTAAACTCTCCAGCTGCTGATTGCCCGTAAATAAGACTCATATCCTCCACAATATCGCTCTGCCCTTTGCCCTTTTGTCGGGGTTGTGGAGCTGCTCGAGCGAGCTTAATTTTTGCCTCGGATTTAGTCTGGACGTTTCTGATTTCAAACGCTGATAATATGAAGATGTTGCTTTTCTGTATGGTAATCTTCATGCTTGGACTATGGGACACACAAACAAAAACGGAAGAAAAACCGATGTATCTGTCGCGTTTCCATATGTTTCTTCCCTCCAAATGTACGGACACTACTTTTATATTCCGGGCTGTTATTAATTCCATGCAAATGGACACAAGGACAAAGAACTTACTTTTCTTTGCTTTTATCCCTAAGATTTCTGTATCGGACTCTCGAAATGATCAATGTAGTATTACATCTAAAAATGTAAGGCAGCGATATTTGATAATGTTGCTGCTTTTGCTGGCCAGTATAAATCCAAATCCTGGTCCAGCGGGATTAGTTTCAACTCCTCTAGATTTTTCAAATAGATCAGGCCTTAAAATGGTACATCTAAATGTTCGTAGTCTGTTGCCAAAACTAGATCAATTACATATATGGGCTAAGACGACTAAAGCAGATGTTTTGGTTATCTCTGAGACGTGGCTTAAAAAATCTATTTCAAACCATGACATTGCATTAGAAGGGTATAATGTGTTTCGAGTTGATCGTAAAAGTAAAGGGGGTGGAGTTGCAATGTACATTAAATCGAACTATCATGCAACTGTTCTTAAATCAGTCTCTTTCCCTAAACAGTTTGAATTACTGGCCATCGACCTGGAATATGGAAAGGATTGCCATTTATGTATAGTAGGTTGTTATAGACCACCAGCAGCCATCAGTGATGCTCTCACCTCACTGTCAGCTGTCCTAAACGACATACTTTCTAAAGATCTTGTATTATTGGGTGATTTGAATTGGAATTGGCTGACTTCAAATTCAGATCAGTTCAAAGCATATTGTGATTCTGTGAACCTCACTCAACTCATTGAATCAACAACACGGCCGAATTATAAGAACCCAAGTAAGTCCACTTTAATAGATCTTATACTAACAAATAAACCCCATAAATACACCTATACAGGGGTCTTTCCTGATGATGTCCGTGATCATTGCACTATAGCAGTTATAAGAAATTGTAAAATTCCCAAAGTCAAATCTAGAATTATTACTAAAAGAAACTTTAAATTGTTTGATATTCAGGGGTTTTTACATGAATTGTTTATATCTGACTGGGACAGATTGTTTTTAATACCTGATGTGTCCATTGCATGGCAGTATTTTCACACCTTGTTCTTGAAGATTGTGAATAGGCACGCACCAGTTAGGACTTTCAGAGTAAAAGGCCGCGATAACCCATGGTTTTCAAATGAATTATCTGAACTCCTACATGAAAGAAATTTGGCTTGGGCCACTGCGAGGAAGCCAGATACAGAAAGAGACTGGGTAGTGTTTAGAGTATTGAGAAATAAATGCACAGCTCTTATACGCAGATCTAAATCTGAATATTATTTAAAAGAAACTTCACAAAATTTGAATAATCCTACAAAATTTTGGAAAACCATCAAATCGCTGTCTCCCTCCACATTATCTAATGATTTTCCTGACCAAATTTTAGCAGACGATATTCTCATTAATGATAATATGGTTATGGTAAATATTTGTAATAAGCACTTTCTTTCTTCAAGTTCTATTTTTAAAGAAACTCCGGTGAGTGTTACACCAAATCCATCTCTTCTGAGAGAAGATAGTCCGATTTTTAATTTTTCTCCAATCTCAAGAAGTGAGGTCTTAAAAGGTTTAAAAAATCTAGACACTAAGAAGTCTGCAGGGCCTGATGAAATTGAGCCACATTTTTTGAAATTGGCTGCCGAGATCATTGCTGGCCCATTAGCCTATATTTTTAATTTATCATTGGAGCAGAATATTGTTCCTGATGCTTGGAAATCTGCTTTGGTTGTACCCCTGCTGAAAGGCGGTGATCCAACCATTCTAAATAATTACAGACCGATTTCGAAGCTATCAGCTGTGGCTAAAATTTTAGAATCTATTGTCACTGAACAGCTAAAGGAATTTTTAACTAACAATAGTATTTTATCTAGGTTTCAGTCCGGTTTTAGAAAAAATCATAGTACAGTAACTGCTACTATGAAAGTCTTAAATGACATTACCTGCGCCCTAGATACTGGAAGATCATGTGCTGCAATGTTTATTGATTTGACTAAAGCTTTTGATACGGTCAATCATGGTATCCTTTTGTCGCGTTTACATGGTATCGGTCTCTCTGAAACCGCATTAGGCTGGGTCAGGAATTATTTAAAAAATAGGTGTCAAAGAGTGCAAATTAAGGGGTCTCTTTCTGATAAGCTCACCATTGAATCTGGTGTGCCACAGGGGTCCATTTTGGGTCCCCTGTTGTTTACATTATATATTAACAACCTTGGTGATAATCTATCAGATACAAGTATCCATTTATATGCCGATGATACCATTTTATATTGTTTTGCATCTTCTATTGAAAATTGTATTTTAAAGTTGCAGGAAGCATTTGAATTAGTTCAGCGTAACCTATCTTCTTTAAAATTAGTCCTAAATGATAAGAAAACAAAATATATGGTCTTTTCTAGGAAACATAAGACTGATTCTTCTCCACCACCTATTTACACTTTGCAGGGTAACTCTATAGAATTGGTCTCCTCTTATAAATACCTAGGGTTTGTGTTGGAAGAGGACTTATCATTTAAGTTACATGTTAAACAACTGTTGTCTAAGTTAAGGTTACAGCTGGGTTTTTATTTTCGGAACAGTGCATGTTTCTCACAGTCAGCCAAGAGAAAGTTGGTGGAATCTACCTTTTTACCTATCTTAGATTATGGAGATGTTTTTTACAGAAATACCACTAAAGCTCTCTTACAATCAGTAGATTCTGTTTATCACTCTGCTCTAAGATTTATAACTTGCACAAAATATCACACTCACCACTGTGCACTGTATGAAATGGTAGGTTGGCCTTCACTTCACATAAGAAGGTACAAACACTGGCTCATACTTGTATACAAGGCATTAGTCGGCCAGCTTCCTCAATATATCAATAGCTTATTAACTTTTAATAGTCAAGGGTATAATCTACGTTCAAGTAGATATATTCTGTTAAATGTTCCTTTAATGAAGACAGAGTTTGGAAAAACTGCTTTTATTTATAGTGCATCAGCTGCTTGGAATGAGATCCAAAGTTCATTGAAACTTGATGAACTTATTTCAGTACATGTGTTCAAGTTGCATTTAAACAAATTATTCAAATCTGTCTGCACTTGCTCTTAACGTTTAATTTTGTTTTATTTTTATATATGTGTGTGTTGTGAAATCTGTTTTATGTAGTTATGTATATTGTGTGCTGCTATTTTGGCCAGGGCTCACTTGTAAATGAGATATTTATCTCAATGTGATTATTTCCCTGGTTCAATAAAGGTTTAATAAAAAAAAAAAATAAAAAAAATACGCTGGTGAAAATCGGTCCAACTCCCCAAATTATTTAAACGTTTAAAAATTATCGAGAGGTCGGGAGGTCCTCATAACATGCTCGGCTCGGCTCGTAATTTCTCTCACACGCTGGGAGCCACGAGCAGGCGAGCATCACCGTTTTCCACTCGATTTCTCCCGAGTGAAAAAAATTATCTGCGTGCTTGTAAAACAGCTAAAATCGCACCGTGTACGCCCGCCTTAAAGGGGTCATATAATGCCATTTTTGTACAAGCTAATATGATTCTTTAGGGTCTAAATTAAAAGTTTGTAATATACTTTAATTAAAAATTCTCATTAGTATTGTAAGAAAACACTTATTTTACCTGGTCAAAAACAGCTCTGTTTTCAGCACGCCGTTTCAGTGCATATGCCTTTAAATGATAATGAGCTTTGCTCACCCCGCCTCTCTGTTCTGTGTACACCGTTTGTAACACAATAACCATAACGCATTGTTCATTATAAACGTGGGATTATGAATTATATTGAGAACGTCGTACATAGAAAACATGCCGTAATGAGTGTAAACCGACGCATTCATCGTGAAGTGTGCAAGCGATTTGCAAAGATTAATATAAATATTAATATAAAGGTTAATAAAACGTTACACTCACTTCAGTTCTTCTGGAGGTTCAGCAGGAACACGAATATCTGGTACCGATCCTTTATTCAGGAGCAGCTTCTTAGCAAAACCAGCTTTATACTGATCCTCGTTTATAAAGTAGTCTGGTGTGTGAAATGATTCGCTCAAACATGAGAGCATTGACGTTGCTCGTGGGGAATATTCCCTTCGAAAACAAAACTCAGCCACTGCGTCTTCAGCGGTTCGGATTTAGGAACATTAAAATGACTGTTGTGTTCGTTATTACACCCAAGAACAGAACACCACAGTCGCTTAGACGCCATTCTGCTCATAGACAGAGCTCCAGCATATCAACAATGTATGATTGACAGCTCACTCACGAGGGCGGGTCTGTGTTGAAATGCTGCTGTCAATCAACAATCGTAGGAGGGGCGTCCGACCGTCATGACGTCACATGGTCGAACGGCTTGATTTGAGACAGGAGAAAACATATATGGAGATTAAAACAAAAACACTGGATGGATTTTTATCATTTTATGATGGTTGTGTACAGGCACTGCCAACACACATTTCAGTACAATCAACTTGTTCAAGTGCATGTATCATTATATGACCCCTTTATCCTGACCAAAGTCTATAGAAAACGTCAATTATCCAACAGCCTAATCAATCCCCCATTCCCCAATTCCCTCAAACCTTTGATTGGGTAATTTCTGCATTGATCAATATGTTTCAGCTGACAAAATGTTATTTAATCTTAACTGACACAGTGGTTACCATTTACCAATTCCTAAACAATCATGTCGGAAGACACATCCCGTGGTCGTGGAAAAGATGTCACTGCGTTTCAGAAGGGTCAAATTATTGACCTGCACCAAGCAAATAAATCAACTAAGGAGATTGCAGAAATTACTAAAATTGGACTAAGAATTATTAAAACCTAGAAGGATGTGGTGAATCATCATGGTAAATGGTAAATGGACTGCATTTATATAGCGCTTTCACAGACCCAATGGCCACCAAAGCGCTTTACATTTTGCCTCACATTCACCCATTCATACACTGACGGCGGTGTCAGCCATGCAAGGCGCCATATCCAGCTCGTCGGGAGCAGCTGGGGTTAGGTGTCTCACACACACACCTGGGGTTAGGTGTCTCACACACACAGCTGGGGTTAGGTGTCTTGCTCATGGACACCTCGACACTTGGTCAGGTGGAACCGGGGATTGAACCACCAACCTTCCGGTTTGTAGACAACCTACATGAACCACTGAGCCACTGCCGCCCCATCATCACAATGGAAAAAAATATGGTCGGAAAACAATCTTGAATGGCTTTGATTGGAGATTCAAATCGTAGAAAATCGACTCACAGCTATGTTTAATAGTGAAAGTAAGAGCATTTCCACACGCACTATGCAACAAGAGCTCAAGAGATCGGGAATGAACAGCTGTGTGGTCTTAAGAAAGCACTTGTTAGTGAGGCTAATCATAAAAAAGGCTTCCGTTTGCTATATGAAGCATAAAGATTGGACTCTGGAGCAACGGAAAAAAGGTCATGTGGTCTGATGCGTCCAGATTTACCCTGTCCCAGAGGCATGGGTGCATCAGGGTAAGAAGGGAGGCACATGAAGCAATGCACCCATCATGCATAATTCCTACTGTACAAGCTTATGGAAGCAGTGTTATGATCTGGGGTTGCTTCACAGCAAATATCGTGTGGCTCTAAAATGAGGTCAGCTGATTACCTGAATATACTGAATGACCAGGCTTTCCCATCAATGGATTTTTTTTCTTCCCTAATGGCACTGGCATATTTCAAGACAACAATGCCAGGAATCATCAGGGTCTAATTGTGAAAGAGAGCATGAGACCTCATTTCACACATGGATTGGCCACCACGGAGTCCCTATCTCAACCCCATTGAGAATCTTTGAGATGTGCTGGAGAAGAATTTAAGCTGTTGTTCGCCTCTCCCATCCTCAACTCAAGATCTCGGTGAAAATTTATTACAACTCTAGACTGAAATAAAAGTTTAGATATTGCAAAGTTTATCGAAACAATGCCATGGTGACTACACGCTGTAATTACAGTTAAAGGTCATCCAACAAAATATTAGAGTTTGCAACTTTCTTTTTTTTTTTTTGGCAGGGCAGTGCACAATTGGGAGGATGAAACTTTTCATGCCAACTTCAAGTACTGTTTGTAAAAATATTGTAAGAGAACCATAAGCCCCCTTCTGCGTTCCTTCCCTGACGTGCACCTCTCCCAAAAAATGTAGCAATGCGTCAATTCTACGCGGACGCAAGCGCTGTGATTGGTCTGCTTGAGCCCCTCCCTACGGTTTCACATTCTCCCTCTGCATGTGTAATTGCACGTCAACGCGGACAACGACGCAGAAGTGTAAATGAAAACCAACACGTAGACTACAGCGTAGAGGCTCCGGCGTAGGTCCGATGCAGAAGTATAAATCAGCCTTAACTCTCTCTCTGTCTGACTTTTGTACTTGATTACTGTAATTGACTCTAATTGAATTCTATTAAAAGGTTGCAATCTATACATAATTCAGCTGCTCGTGTCTTGACTTATACATCTACAAATTACCCCTGTGCTTCTTCAACTGCACTGGGTCCCAAGTCCCAATCGCGAATTGATTTTAAAATTCTTATATTAATTTGTAAAGCAGTGCATGGGCCGGCTCCAGTTTACATTTGTAATTTGGTTAAACCATCCATACCTTCTCGTTCTCTCAGCTCTGCTGGTTCTCTCTCTCCTCATCAGCCTCTCTGTAAACTTAAAATCATTTTAGTGTTTTAAGAAACTTCTCAAAACAATAGTTTGTAATTTGCTCTGTAGTGCAAGTCTTTAAAAGCCACAAAATAACTTTAAGGAACTGATCCAAATTTTTGAATCTTTGTGAATAAAATAATTTGTTTTATGCAAGGGATCAGGCGTTTCCATCACGCAAAAAAGACCACCTCTGCTGGGTAGGCTAACTGACATCGCGTCCTTGTATTGTTGCCTTGCATAAAATAAAATGATTTACAGCACAGTAATGATTTTATAGATTAAATAAAACGTACACAAACCTTTATTTTGCAGAAAAAATGCACCAAATCGGCGGCACTGAGAACTTTCCAGAAGACGATGCAGATGCCCGCGCTCTTGCATCACCAAATCACTGTAAAATCGCAATATTGCCGGAACTTGAATGGTGCAAAATAAGTTTAAAATTTATAAGAACTAAGTATAATAATATGCTTTTTACTTTTAAGTACTTTAAAAATAAATTACCTTTGTACTTTAATTAAGGTAATTTTGAAAATGGCCTAATAATAATTTTACTGGAGTAATATTTTATTGGGGTATCTGTACTTTTACTCAAGCACTTGATTTGTGTACTTCCACCACTACAATGCTAAAAAAATTGGAATATTGTAGTGACTTCTGTGTATGACTGTTCATTAGTCGTTACTTCATAGTTATTTTTCTTGAACCTTAATTAATAGATAATTAATGGTAGTTATTCAGGAGGTATGACATAATTCATTAGTTATTGATTAACTAACTGTTACTTAACACAATCATAAAATTCTATTACATACTGTTTAGTTAACACATCTTCCTTAGTAGTTAACAGGGGTGAAGAAGTAGTTAATGAAGAATTACCTTCTAGTTCTTCAATAATTCCTTATTAGTGATGCAGTAAATAAGATACAGTATTCTAAAGTGTTACCATTAACTATTGTTGAACTCTTTTAAAAGTGTCTTCTACAATATTGCTATTGCTGTCACTTGCCACGATAGTGCTTTACAGAAATTGTACCATTTTTACCATGGATCAAACTGCCTAAGAACCAGAGGCGCTGCAATAGGGCAGGCAAGGCAGGCAATTGCCTGGGGCCCCGCATTTTGAGGGGGCCCCCGAGGGCCGATCATTTCAACAATCAGAAATGTTCATATTAATATAACACGCAGTGACGCCGCCGCATCCCCCTTAGTGGGCCCCCCTCTCTCGCAAGGCTGCGTATGCTTTTGCTGCTTCTGGCGCCTTTTTCAAACTGTCGCAGTGCTTACTCGCGTTTCTGTCTTTCTTTTACTGTCTGTATCCGAAAATGCATGAATTCGTGTATTAAAAATGAAGAGGACATATCCATCTGGCAGCCAGAAGCGGGAAAAAAACAAGATGATGGGGAAAAGAGAAAACATGACTGCGGTAAGTGATGGAGAATGAAATGATGATGATTAACGTTAGCTTAATTGACTTAACATTTACGTTAAGGATGATTAATGGCAAACAAATCGTTTCGTCGTTCAATTCACATTTATTTTTCACAGTAGTACATATCGTTTTAAAGCACCTTTACAGAAAATACATGCAAGTTATCTCGAGTGATCTGTTATCAGAGGTGACTGATGTTAAGTAATGGTAGCTAGCTATTTTAAGAAATGTAACTTACAAAACAAATCACAAAACAAATCACACAATCCACGTTGTTAATTTCAGTTTAGTTTCACTTAAGATTAATTACTAGTAACGTTAATATGTTACTGAAAAACTGTTTAGCTAGGGGGTTGCACTTAGCAACAGCATGTAAAGTGTTAGACGGTATTAATGCAGGCTGAAATAGAATAACGTTAACGATTAACGTTGGTTCACCTCAAAATGAAACTTTCCTTCCAATTTACCCCAATGCCATCCAAGATATCCATGTCTTTTTTTCCTCAGTGGAAGAGAAATTTTTTTTTTTTTTAGGAAAACATTTCTGGATTTTTCTTCGAATAATGGACTTCAATGACAACCAACGTTTTTAAGTCCAAATCAATGCAGTTTCAAAGGTCTTTGAAGTGCTTCAACGGGCTGTGTACGATCGCATCTGAGGAAGAGGGTGTTATCTAGCGAAATGATATACTTTTTAACTACAACTGTTCGGATTGAGCTGATCTGCAACGCGCCGGGAATACGTCATCACGTTGAAAGATGTGTTTTGACTACTTTTTATATGTTGTATAATTATATCTCTAGGTAACAAAGATATAATAATAATAATAATAATAATAATAATAATAATAATAATAATAATAATACATTTTATTTGAAAGCGCTTTTCTGAGTACTCAAAGACACTTTACATAGAAAAAAAAGAAAAAATCGGGAACAATATCAAATAAATGCACTAAAAAAAACACACTGGACTAAGCTAAACATTAAAAGCAATTTTAAAAATGTGAGTTTTTATCAGTGATTTGAATGTTGAAAGGTCAGTGCAGTCACGGATATATTTACAAAAAAATATTTTAGAAGGGGCTCTTTGATTAATTTTGCCTGGGGCCCCCACTTAATGTTGGTTCGCCTCTGCTAAGAACACATACATTGCACTGATAAACCTCATGAAATGTTCTTATGTGGCCTAGAGGACAGGGCAGGTGAGCTGGATAAATCAATAAGAAATAATGAACTTGCGCATGTGTTAAGTTGCAAGAACTCTAGTTACAATTTATTAGCTGCACGGAAGATGACAGAAAGAGACGGAAGCCTTTGCATTGTGTAATCTGTGTTTATAATGTGGTGGTACATAGTCAGGCGCTCACTGCATGCCACTCTGACCTACATTCCACAGCCTTGACATTCAGGGCATATCCAAGCGATGTAAAGTTCACGTGACACAGTGTCATAATGCTGCTGATCTATAGTTGCTTCCCAATTCAAAGGCTGCATCCTTCCAAGGACACAGACATCAAAGGACACACCTTTGAAGTAATAAATCATGTTACTGACATTGCTCAGTCAGCTCAGATTACACATGGCAAATTAGCTAGCTACATATTAAGCCACTGAAATGTCTGTTCAAACAAAGTCATCTCTGATGTAACCACACAAAGACGAAGAATGCACAATCGGAACCTCGGACAGCTCAATTAATACATCATTTGTTTATAACCTTATGTTTTGAATCGGGGTAATGTTGGAAGACAGTTTTGAACATTGATGTTTTATGGACTTGCTCAATTACTTTATACTTGTTTTTTTTTTGTAATTTTTTGAACCAAAAAAAAGTTACATACTGCAGCTGTAGTGATGATCTACTAGGGCTAAGGTTTTACTCCAATGAATTATGCTGAAAAATGAACAACAAGATGATACCATTCACACTCCGACTACGCCGCCCTGGGAATTTTACCCAGATAATTAGAATGAACCCCTTCAAAGGCATACATGGGTTTGTATCACCAAAAAAGCCAGAGACATGGGTCATTGTACAAAAACTCTTTATTGACGATCTTAAATAAAAACAATGTTAAAATGGATAGTAAAACATTTGTTCCCAACAGGTCACTGAGGGTCTAGGACAAAGTCAAGGCCAGGGACTAGAGCAACACAGATCACAAAAAAAACACATTAAATATATAGTCACTTGGGTTGATTATAAAGCTCAGTCAACTAGTCAAACACAAAATAAACAAAAATAAATGTTGCAACTAATGAGTCAGTAAATAAACAGTTGCTTAAAAACAAAGCCAAATGTCAAAAAAATACAAGAGAGACGGGACGAGAGATACGAGAGAATGTCAATGTTTCAGTAGCGAAAACCAGAGCCGAGAAACAATAATCCAGCAAATGCGTCAGGTTCTCACAGCTGAGAAAAGCAGTAGGTTAGGCAACAATCTTAACTGTAGATCAGCACTTCCAGAACATGTGGCTCGTACGACTAAGAACGAACGATTAATATTTGATTTGATTAATATTTATATTTATTTATAGAGAGAAAAAAACAGAGAAACATATGCAATGCTTTAATATAGTGGTCAGGTCAGTAGCTCATTAGCAGAAACTCCGAGACCAGAAATGGGATTGTGAGACTCCAGGAACAGGGTTGAACTGCACTGCTTTGGAACACAAACATACATTTTTAGTCTGCTATAATTTTATATGCCTGACTGACTCTTGGCAGAATCATAATCATGCTCCATTTATTTTGAAAATAATTGGTTTAGATGTTCATCCTCTGCCTGAACTAGACACTCCAAACAGTCTCCCAGAGACAGATGTGCAGACACATGCACTGTTTTAGGATGTGGGAATTCCACTCTTGAAATTGGAGCACAGAGAAAAAAGGAATTTGCAAGAGAGAGAGAGAGAGAGAGGGAGAGAGAGAGAGAGAGAGTGGTGGGCAGAGCAAATACTTTGATCTGCAGTAGCTGCGAGCTCAATAACAGAGGGTTAAAATAGCTCAGAAAGCTTCAGCTTTTTTTAACGTCCATTCAGTTTGGGAATGCTTATTAGCATTGCAGATAGTGCTAACAGTATTTTTTTTTCCAGTGGCACACCAAAATCCCATTTACTCCAACCTTCAAACGTCTTTGTTAAAGGAATGAAGAAGTGTTTTTTACGGGACAAGATTTGCTTGCGGTCTTGCCACCAAAGATAGCCTGCGATAATTTTCTGACAGTGTCAGAAATATCATTATCATCTCACAATGTGTTTTCTGCTACGACCTACATCTACTGACTAGGCAATAAAAAAGCAACATGAAATGGCGCATTGATCAATGTGACATGGCTCTAAAGCTTAAAACTACTTACCTCAAGCTCCATTTGCAAGATTGGCATGCAGGATGAGGCGAAGTACCTGTTCAAAAACGGGTTAGCTGTTAAGCGCTTGAGGTAGATTTTCCCCCTACACACCTGACTTGGGTTGAATCGAGTGTCCCTGACACCTGAAAATATTATACTCCGTTGAGTTCACCTCTGACTGCTCGGGTTGACCCCTAAGTGTAGCTTTTCTGACCACATAAAATGCCTAAGAATTATAGTTACCTGACCACAATCCACTAAGAGTCTCACAAAGAGTCAAATGACATCTTGGTCCATTCGAACACTATTACTTGGGAATAAGGTCTCCAGTGTTCTAAAAAATGAAATTTTCACTTTCTGAGGTTTTTTAACATTAATATGAGTTCCCCTAGCCTGTATATGGTCCCCCAGTGGCTAGAAATTTCAATCAGTGTAAACCTAGCTTTGGCTATCTTTCTCTGCTTTTGAGAAAATGAAAGCTCAGACGACTGATCTTGAATCTCTTCTGTATGACATTTTGTTCAAGTGTAAGTATGTTAGGCCTAAAGGAGAAGTAAGGTTAGATGTTAGAATTATGATTAGTTTGATATACAGTTTACTATTTATTCATTAAAAAATCCATCACCCGCTCCACTGTTTGGAGTTCCCTGTCTCATCGTTCTTAAGAGTGGTGGCACGGCCCGTTTTTGGAAATAAAAGCACTAAGTTCTTTTTCATGACTTAACATCAAGTATGTCCTGTTTTTTATTGTCTCATTCATGATTTTCATTACTTGTTCTGATACTGACTGGATCCAGCTGACTATGGTAACCTTGGTGTAAAGGAAACAGGTCAATTAGCTCAAAAGGAATTATTAATTAATTTATAGGGAATTTTAATAGAATCACTACTTTTACAGCCAAGCAAATGACTCGTCCATTGTTCACTTGAGCGGGCCGGAACTATCAGCTATGCAGCAGATATCAATATCCAAACTATAGTAAAAACACTATTTATTAGCATGATAACAAGATCAGCAGTTTAAAGGAATTTTTACACAGCAAATGTGGCACGGAAACCAAATCTGAAGTGGCAAAAAAACACGAAAATGTGCATTTACACAGACTGTTTAATGCTGTTCCGAAGCGGCATAAATGCATTTACAAAATTAAATCTGCAAAATTAAAAGAGGCAGACATTTGTTTCAAAGAGCCAGAAAGTCACTCTGGCGCAGACACAACAAACAGAAATTGCTACTAGCATTAGCTTTCCAGGCGAGACAGCAGATGTCACCAGACCGTCGTGTGTGGCTGAAATGTCGTCCGCAAGAAGATGTTTTTTGGAATGTAACGATACACAATTACAGTGACACTGATTGGGTTAAGCATTTTAGGATGACTCGAGATACTTTTATGACTTTTATGACCGACCTACAAAGGACAATTACAAACTGGTAGAACCCAATTGATTACAGACGACGACTCGCTGCCGTTATTTGGTGGTTTTGCTACACCGTGTGAGTACATGACTCTGGCTGAATTGTTACATTATGTAAACTCATTCGTGAAGTTTGCTGTGGGATTAAACGACTGATTCTTCGAAAATACATACATCTTCCATATGGCCCTGAACTTGAACACACATTATCTGGTTTTACCAATCGAGGAATGCCTTTTTGCATGGGTGCTATTGACGGTACACACATCTCCATCATATCACCTAGAGAAAAACCAGCGGACTATCATAATCCCAAAGGCTGGTATTCAATAATACTACATGGCGTAATAGATCACAAAACATGGCAAGTAACTATACAGGCAGGTTTCTTTCCTTTGGTTAATTATTTACCATTCATAACTTGTTGCATTGGGCTGGCAGTGGCTCAGTGGTTCATGTAGGTTGTGTACAAACCAGAAGGTTTGTGGTTCAATCCCCGGTTCCACCTGACCAAGTGTCGAGGTGTCCATGACAGAGTTGCCAACTTTTGAGTTTTGCTCGGAGTGAGATTTGTTGGGGGGGGGGGGGGGGGGGGAGTTGTAGGCTACTGTATCACGTGCCGTTTGAACTGACGCGCTACAGCGATCTGTCACATCTAAAAGCGCAAAAACGTTGGAAATATTGACAGAATCTGACAGCTGAGAATTTGTTCCATATCAAAAGTATAACCTGCTCTGTCAAGTCTGTCGGTGTCAGTGTCCTCTTTGTCCGCGATTTTTCTCTGCGTGAGAAAATGCAGTGGTCAAATCAGTAGTTAAGAGCCTGAACTTGCTTATAGTAATTCGGAAATTAGTACACATGAGTGAAAAAAAAATACAGCACAGAAGAATGTCTAATTTAGCGTGAGATTTCTTTGCTGAGCGTGAGACCGTGAGATTGAGGCTAAATGCGTGAGTGTCACGCCAGATGCGTGAGAGTTGGCAACCCTGGTCAAAGACACCTAACGCCAGCTCTCTCTCTCTGTGTGTGTGTGTGTGTGTGTGTGTGTGTGTGTGTGTGTGTGTGTGTGTGTGTGAGACACACCTAACTCCAGCTGCTCCCAACTGGATGGCGCCTTGCATGGCTGATACCGCCGTCAGTGTATTTGTAAAGCGCTTTGGTGGCCATTGGGTCTGTAAAAGCGCTATATAAATGCAGTCCATTTACCATTTTACCGTTTTGTTTATAGTTTTACAGATTTTTTACGTTGGGTGGACTGGAAACTTCCAATAGTTATAGTCTCGCTGAGCATCGACAAGGTGGTTATCTTTATGCAAGAGAGGTGAGAGAAGTGCATGTAAAATAGTTTTGAAAGTTTGGGAACTACTGTATGATTTATAGGCTAGAATGGAACACATTATTTGCTAGAATTATTCATATTTAATCATATTCATAGCCCATAAAAGCCATTTTTTCCATCTACACTGTAAATTTATAGTCAAACAACGTCTTTGAACATTGCAGAACCATTCATTAAATACTAATATATATATATATATATATATATATATATATATATATATATATATATATATATATATATATATAATGAACACAATTATCAGGATTAACAGGATGTTTCTAAATGGTGGTGAATTGATGAATTTATGTAGTTGATGTGGAGTTAACTATCTTCAAGTCATTGATAAGCATGTTCTAACATGATAATCTATAAATCGCTGTACAGGTGTTCGTGTGGGAAATGTTTTATAATGCCTACAGAGCCAGAGAATATCTGCTGCATGGAAAAGAACAGGTATAGTTTAATTTAATTACGGTTATAACTTATGCTGTCATCTTGCTGATTGAAATACTGATTGAATAAAGGAACTCCATACATAACTTCACAACTGTAACCATGATATTCACAACTTGTTTTGTAAAATAAAGAGAGTATTTTTTAAAGTCAATAAAACAAGCTACAAATACAAGTAAATATTAGACGTTCTGTATACAAAAATAAGGACGTGCTTGAGGAATCATAAGGCGAGTGTGTGTCCGCCGAAATTACCCAGAACATTTTTCCCAGGAACTTTTTTTTGCCCCAGACCGGTTGCTTTCTGCGTTTACACCGCGGTCTAAAGTATCGGGAAGATTATGCAAATTAGTCTGGTGACGTAGAACTGCGCATGACTGTTCCTCCCAGTCTGCGACGGACAATAATAATTTTTGAGCGACACGTTAATTACAAGTATGAATTAGATTCAAGCTGTGCTGCTTTTGTTTTCTGATTGATGTATTAGTTTACTAACGAGGTAATTAACAAAACGGCAGAAAAGAGACGAGCACTGATACTAAAGCGTATTCGGAAAGCTCATAATGCTAGATATAAAATTAGATAACGTATGTTATCAGCGATTGCGGACATTGACCATGAGATGGGTGGGACGAACGCGCGCCATTGGGCAGAAAGAACAAGATTGGTAAGAAATGAATCCATCAAAATAAACCAGAGTTGTGACTAATGTCCCTTCATCACCATTCGATCCATTACATCAACTTATTTTTTGCCACTTTTGTGTGTTTTAGATATGCGAGTACGATTGATCGGTTTGGATACACAATAGAACAACGGGATGGTGGGACAGCGTGGTTCCAACTTTCACCGAAGCTCAGTGGATAAAGAATTTCCGGATGTCTAAGGATACTTTTCTGTAGGGCTGTAGTCAAGACCACCTTTGTCGAGTCCAAGACAAGTCCAAGACCAGGACTAGTCGAGTCCAAGAGAAGACCGAGTCCAAAAAGGTTCGAGTCCGAGTCAAGACCGAGTCCAGGACAGGGGGGTGAAAAAGTATGCATGATATTATCAAGACAGTAATTTTGGGTTATTATTTGTTGATCTAAAAGCAAAAGTGTCACAACACCCAGGATTTTTAAGTAGTAGCTAGTAAGATAGTAACTATAGTAACAGCAAGAGAAGATGCGTGCCGTTGTGGTGAGCACTTGGTCGGTTAATTTTGGCATTTTCTAAGTTAACGTTACCCTAATAGGCTAGTAATAAATGAACACACATACAAAAATGTCTTTCGTTCTGTAGACGTCCTGGAGAATATTTCTGTTCGTCCTGAACACATTTTCTATTGTCAATTTCAAACTGAAGAAATCATCACCGATGTCAGATAACATTAACGTTACCCAAATGAACCACCTTTAACGCATATGACACACACACTCACACAGCTAGCTACTACCACCATACGTAATCGAACTTATAACTTTATGACGTTAGGCTGATGCAAAGTTTACAAATGCAAAATTAACGGGCATGCAGACGCAGAGCGTGACGTGCGAGGATAATCTAGTGTGATTGGTTATTAGGTGGCCAGTGTTTCACTTTTCCTTCAATATTATTAACATAATAGAAAGACACCTGGACTCGGTCGTGACCAAAAGCCATATTTGGCAAGACCAGTGGCCGAGACCGAGACAAGTCCGAGTCCGAATACCAGCGAGTCCGAGACAAGTCCGAGACCATAGAAAAAAGGTCTCGAGTCCAAGACCGGACTCGAGTACTACAGCCCTACTTTTCTGTACCTCTGTTGTCGATTGCAACCCCAACTGGAGAGACATGACACAAACTACCGACATTGTGTACCCATTCAAAAAAGAATCTCCATTGCACTGTGGAAACTTGCAACCAACCAAGAGTATAGAAGCATCTCTTATTTATTTGGAGTCAGAGTTGCTACTGTGTGTCACTGTTCACAATGTCTGCTCATCTGTTGAGACGGTACTCATGCAAGAAGTTATCCAGTTACCAAACAGTGAAATGGCAGCATATTTTGAGCGCAGATGGGGTTTGCCAAAGTGTGTAGGTGCAATTGATGGATCCTACATCCCCATTCTTGGACCAGAGGAGTACCACACAGAGTACTTCAACCGAAAGTACTTCACAGAGTACTTCAACTGAGTACTTCGATCATCCGGGGCATGCGGAGGCGCTTGTCTGGTTACCCGTAAGCCAATCACATAACGTCGTGTGTGATCATATGACGTGTGTTATTCGCCAGCTCAGCTGCATCGAACTTCCACTGTAAACACATGTATGATGCGAAAACAAAACCATCGAGCGAAATACCGGAGTGAACACGGCTGACCGAGTTTTGCAATCACAACTATCGCCTTGCCGGCCTTTGGCCTCCCCAGTTTCTCGCTGATGATCGGTAATAGTTGATAAATTAAACTTTTCCCAGAACCTGTCGGGAGTAGGGCCACAACATCACCTCTATTCAAAATGTTTAACAAACTCTTGTTTAACAAACTCTTCTTGTTCGGGCTTCAGTTTGCAAATGCCGGGAATATTCTCCCCAACAGAGCGAATTGCATCCCGTGTCTCCATATCCGCAGTCGTTTTCGATTTCCCCTAACCTAAAATACAATCTTAAACTCGGCGCTTAGCGTCTACGTCACGGCTCTCAGCCCGCCCTCTGTTCGTTGATTGGCCGGCTGTTTTCAAGCCGGAGGAAAACTGAGAGACATGTCGATGTCTCAGACTGAGTACAGAAGCGAACTGAAATTGAGCGGAAGTACGAAGTCTGACGTAGTCAGGCTAGTTTGTTACTACCTGATGTAACAAAGAACATTTGTGGACATGATGAGGGGTACTATGTCCTTGGTGATCCAGCCTATCCTTTGAAGAGCTGGCTGATGAAATTTTTCACCGACAATGGATGACTGACACCCCAAAAACTTGTGTACAACCAGAAAACAAGCAGAGCCAGGGTTGTGGTTGAGAATGCTTTTTGGCAGACTAAAGGGCAGATTTAGTTGTTTGCTAAAACGAAATGACTGCAATACACATAAGGTCAAATCCCATGGTGATAGCATGTTGTGTTCTGCATAACCTCTGTGAAATGAATGGTGATGAGTTCAGAGAAGAATGGGTTACGAGTACATTCAACCAGCCTGACGGTGCACTGCCATCCACTGTAGAGGCAGAGGGTCTAGATGCACGTACAGGTTTAATGAGGTTTTTGACTACAATGTAGTAAACTGCAGTATCACTGGTTACAGACCAGAACCTGTTTTTTTGTTTAAGGGAAAGATAACATTTAGATGCTGTAATGTGCTTTTATATGCTGTATACACCTGTTGTACATTGTTTTTCATGCGTAACACTTTCTTTGTGTAAATAAAAATTATTACTTCTGAATCATGCTTTGGTTTTCATTTATTCTGTTAACACCCCCAATTTGTAAAGAGAGAGCAAAAATGATACGAGTAACATGTAAATCCCACTGGTTAACTTGCCAGTGTCTAGTTAACTTGCCTATGTCTGTTTTATAAAGCTATGACTTGTATGGGGTCTTCAACGTGTGATCCATGTGAAACGTACCCTTAGTTTGTAATTCTTCAGTTCCTGTGTTCCTTTGCTTGAGTTTCCCACCACCTATCTGTAACCATGGACACTAACTATTATCACAGCTGTTGGTCATTCATCTCATCACCATTGTGTATTTAAGTTCCTGCTGTTACCTTAGTCTTTGTTTGGTCACGTTCACATTTTTTGCAAACGCCTGTTGCTGAGTATATTTGCTATTAAACTTCGTTGGAACTTTATTCATCTGCAAAACACCCCGTGACGGATGTACTGTAGTGATTGGAAGTCCGGCTCTTTTCAAAGATTCGGCTCTTTTGGCTCAGCTCTCTGAGAAGAGCCGGCTCTCACGGCTCCCAAATGGCTCTTCATTTAGCTTAGCTCGTCTCGGAGCCTTCTATTTTAGCGCAATTTAGCAATTGTGAATAATTTGTGTTGGTAAAAAAAAAAAAATCAGTGTTTTCAGAAAAGCCTGATTTTTATGCATTTTTTTGTTACAAAAAATACACAGTTACTATTATTTAACATTTTAATAAATCTTTAATTGAACAATTGAACAGATCCACAGCAACCACTGCAAACTAATAAAATAAATAAAGGCAAAAGTATTAACATTAAGACTTTAGTCTAGTGCAGGTTGCCATTCAGAGATATCAGATGCCTCAGCTTTTCAATTTCTCCTCTCTGTGATTATTTGTCCTGTTTCTGAGAAGACTCTCTCTAAGGGGACCAATGTTGCAACAATGCAGAGTCTTCCTACCATTACCTTAACCAGGTGTGGGTAGACTGAAGCCTTGCCCTCCTCCCACCAGTTCAGTGGGTCTTCAGCTCTTTGGATGAGGGGCTCCTCAAGATATGACCTCACCTCCAGTAGAGCATCAGCTGTGGGATTTCTCCTGGAGGTGTCTCATGTTGCTCTTTCGTCAAAGAGCCTCCACACAGCAGAAGCTTGTGGTTCCATTGAACCTGCCCCTGCTCCAACTTCTTTTTTTTTTAAACCGTGGGTCCAGTGCAGTGGTTTTGGAAAGCACAGTGTTGTACTCCATTCTCAGAAATGTTCTGTCCACGGATGAACAAAGAGTGGTGCCCAGCTCTTTTATTTTATCCATTGTTACACTCCGTTGATGGTGGGCTGTTGCCCACTGCAGACCCTTGCAGAGAGGAAGCATTTTGGAGGCTGTGACATAGCTGGAAAAGAGAAAACGACAAATATGAAAATTAGACTTTGTTTGTTATGTGATACATTGCTCTTTTTACAATTAATGTCTGATGAAGGGCTTGGGCCCGAAACGTCACATGTGGTGAGCAACTATTAAACTCACTTAGGAGCATTTTCTGGTGTGCGGACTCATTGTCTATCTTTTTACAATTAAGAAATAATTTGTCTGTTAAAAATAGTATTTTTACTCCAATCTTTAACTGAATAACAACATTTTTCAAGGTACCTTTCTGCACTTCTCTCCAAAGTCACCTCATCAAAGGGCTCCAGAACGGTGCATTGTCTCCCATTCCTCTTGACTTGGAGTATCAACAGGAGCGTTGATGACAGCCAGGATGGAGATGATGGCATTTTTTGACTCAAGGATGCGTTTCAACATATAAAATGTTGAGTTCCACCTTGTAGCACACTCCTGTTGGGGCCTTAGCTCTGGCATCCCCATCTGGCGTTGTGTGGATTTCAGCTTCTCTGTGGCAACCGTACTTTTGTGTAAAAACTCTACAATAGCCTTTACCTAGTCCACAGTTGGTTTCACCACCTTCAGTGCATCTTTAATCATCAGGTTTATTGTGTGTGCAAGACATGCGTGGTGGGTCCACTGCAAATTTTGCTGCATTATCAGTAACACAGCTCACCACTTTGTTTTCTACTTGCCAGTCTTTTGCCACTCTTAGCAGCTCCTCTACCAGGTTTCTGAAGTGTGTCTCTCGGCAAACTCAAAACAGTCAAGAAGGCAAGATGTCATCTTAAAGTTTTCAATCAAGTGACGGACATGGATGAGCATGTCGTTCTGGATGTCAAAATGCACACTCAATGCACACTCTGTGTTATAATTGTTTGGGACAAGTTTTTTCTTCTGGGGAATTCATTGAGTTTAAGGCCTAGACAAAAGTTTTATATCCTTTGTCCTCCACA
This sequence comes from Tiaroga cobitis, assembly GCA_030578255.1. NCBI lineage: Eukaryota > Metazoa > Chordata > Actinopteri > Cypriniformes > Leuciscidae > Tiaroga > Tiaroga cobitis. The sequence goes on from CM060592.1 coordinate 6,700,973, forward strand.
ATTAGCCTGGTTAAAACCAGACCATTCTCAGTTGTAACTGAGTTATGGTCTGGCAAAGCATCATAGACAAATCATTTCCAGAGGGGGGTCACCAACGGACGTCGCGGATAGACCTAAACCCAATCAGAGCGATGAAGGAGATGACGTATGCAGAGCGGCGGAGAAACATCTCCGAGTGTTGTTCTTTGCTCGGTTTTTAACAAAAAGGAAATGTTCAAATCGCTTAAAACAGACGCGATAGCTGATTCGAACGAGTGATATTCGACGGCGGCATACATCTTTGTAATGTAGGCTACAGAATCTGCTTCAAAATTCCAGCGCTGTCGTCATCGTGTAAAGCCCGCCCCAACGTTTCTGATTGGTGCCTCGATTTCGACGGATTGGAAATGGGCTTGAATGAGCTCTTTGCCAGACTAACTTTCAGAGCAAATCTAAATTTGCCGGAAGTTGTCTGGGTTTTCCCAGGCTACTCCACAATGGAAAATGGCTGAAAGTCACTGGCTATCATTTTAGCCAGCTCCTCATCAACCCTTATCCATTTGGCTGGGGTCATTTGTTTTCGAATAAATGAGCTCATCTGGGTTTGACTTGCAGAAGGACATAATTTATCTATAGTTTTCTGCAAGACTGTGGATGCTGCAGCAGAAGTACTTGGCTCAAGGCCAGAGGATGGCAAGCGCGCTTGCTCTGTCTCCTCCAGCTGCACGGATGGGTGGGCGGTTCTTAGATGTCTGTGCAGGTTTGTTGTTCACCCTGCTCTGACGGATATTTTAATTTGACTAATAAATTTTAATTTGACAGCTTTGCAGTCTCCAATATCATTGAAATGCAGCCAGATGCTGCTTCTTTTTCGTTTTTTGCTCTTGAATTTAAATCCGGCTCTCTGTCGCTCTGTGTACCTGGCCTGTACCACTACACTCGTTATCTTCAGAGCTTTGATTGGCCGCATGGCGTGCCCATCCAAATAAAGTCCCGTCCCTGCCTCCAGCTGAAGATTCGGTTCTCCCCGACGGGAGTCGGTTCTTCTCGTTCGCTACAAAGAATCGGCTCTTAGAGGCGGCTCGTTCGCGAACGACACATTACTAATATACTGTATATTGTGGAGATGGTGGTGTTCCCAGTTCCCAATGGCTTAATTAATGTAGCAATACAATACTTAAGGGGTTTGAGTTGCAGAAATATTATAGTGTGTTATGTGTATGCTTGGTTGAAGAGATGGGGCTTTAATCTAGATTTAAACTTACCGAGTATGTCTGCCTCTCGAGCAATGGCAAGGATTTTTCCAGAGCTTAGGAGCTATAATAGGAAAAATATCTGCCACCCGTGGTCGGTTTTGATGTTCTTTGGAGGATCTTGGTCCAATACGTTTTTTTCTGAATGAAGCAAAATGAAAGTCACCCAGTTTTTATATCATATATGTATTCCATTACTTTAGAGATTTGGTAGGTTTCATCAGTCCTTAAGAAAATCTAGACCTGAATAAGCCAGACCTCGCTTGTCTGGCTTATACTACTCCGAGCAATGTCTGAACTTTGTATTTTGAGCTCTTCTTGCGTTGTTTTTGCCTCTTCACGATGACTCGCTTGGTTTAGTCCTCAGTTGTAAGTCGCTTTGGATAAAAGCGTCTGCTAAATGACTAAATGTAAATGAATATCATCAGTGTAACAATGAAAACTAACTATATGTTTCTTAATGATATTCCTTGAGGGAAGCATGAAACAGTCAAAATAAGCCGTCCCAGTACTGGGCCTTGAGGCACTCCGTACTGAACTTGTGATCGATATGACACCTCTTAATTTACTGCTACAAACAGTCAGATAAACATGTGAATTCAACATGTCATTTAAACAATGTCAATTCCATCCCACTAATGCCAACATTTTGGAGCATGTAAAAGAGAATGTTGTGGCCAATAGTATCCAAAGCAGTACTAAGGTCTAGTAACATTATAGAGAAGTGCAACCATAATCAGATGATAAGAGTAAGTCATTTGTAACTCGATTGAGACCAATCTCTGTACAATGATGAGGTCTGAATCCAAACTGAAATTCCTGATATTCCATGAGATTCCATTTATCTCCAAAAAAGAAAATAGTTTGGAAGATACAACTTTTCCTTGTATTTTTAACAGAAAAGGGAGATTGCTCTAGTTCTCCAACTGATTCTCCAGGGTGATCAGTTGAGGGCAATAGCCATGTCAACAGGAAAAACAAAAAGAAAGTACAAGATAATAACATGACACAATATAATACTATATATTACAAGAAGAGAGATTTTTACTATAATTAAAAACACTCATCTTTATCTCGTGGGACTTTAATGGCATAGATCATTGTGATGTTGTAGTAGTGTTGACAGAAGTTATTAAAAAAAAAATCTGAATATTTAACCAGCAACATGCACGTCATGTATTTGATTCCCAGGAAAAGGATGATTATTTTCATGTGGAGTTGCTTGTATCTTTAGATGCCGCTCTGAAACATAAACATAACAGGGTGGGTGTCTGTGTTCGGTCCACAAGAATAGTAAAACCTGAAATTGTATGTGGGAATTGTGTAAGAACACAGATTGGTTTCTGTAAGGGTGGTTAGGTCTGTGGCAAGAGATATGGGATAGAATGTACGGTATAAAAAACATATTATCTATGGATAGTCCCCATTAAACAAAATCCACAACGAAGCTCCATCTTGCAAAAAGTGTATAAAGTTTTTTAAGGCTGTCATGACACATTCATTTGAAATTTTATATATAGTTATACCACATTTTATTCTAATCAGTCATTGACAAGGACAAAAACTGCCATCTAAAATATTTACATGATTATTCCAATTATAATTCATACCGATTTGAGTTTTTCATGATTTTTTTTCATATTGTAGTTCCCCTTACTGCACAGAATTGTCAGTACATGCATCATATTTTGTGCACATTGTAATAACTTTCTGATCATTTTGCTTTAGTGTTATCAATGAATTTTGAGACAATTTGACGTGTGTCCACAGATTGTCCTGATGTGACTGCTTATGTGGGCTATAAGGTCATACTGTAGTGCATTTGGCTATTGAGTGTCTATTACAAAGTACATTTGGTTTGATGAATATAGTAGTTAGTACATTATTAATATTGTTATTTACAAACACTGACTGTGGATATAATCAAGATATTGATCATTCTTGTTGCCATTTATGCAAATAGTACCATGTTACAGGCAACAAAAAGGCAGCTCATTATTTTTGCAGAATTTTTAATTATCTGACTCCCTCTAGTGGATTCAATTATAGTGGTAGTATATCCTTCTTCTGTAATTTTTGTTTGGAATAATTGCTGGGCTGTGTTTCTCAAAAACATTTGGGGATTATCGCATAATTAGAATCCATACAATTTGATTTGTATAAAAATGTATGATTTTTATGAAAAAGGTAGATTTAATTTCCATTCTCAATAACCTCATATATCTACCCCTCAGTGGTAGTGATATGATGAGGGTACAAATTCATATGAATTTGTAAATTTGAAATCAAAACCGTTACAAATTGTGTTGCAACTTGGACATGTCCAGATGATGTGCTTTTGGTCCTGTGAACACAGTTTTGTGAAGTTCACTTAGAAGAAATTTCAGAGGCCACTGGGCAGATTTGGCCAGGATGCCGGGGTTACACCCCTACTCTTTTTCGAAGGACATCCTGGGATTTTTAATGACCACAGAGTTAACAAATTCAAGATCCTTATTTTAATAAAATAAAGTTGTGACTTAGGCAGTTTTGTTATAAAATAGCCTTTAAAACAAATCACATTTTAAGAACGACTAAATGTCTTATTAACCCTTTTGATCATCATTTTAAATCTTGGGCCCAGCTGTTTAAAAAGTTTCATCTGGATTAGAATTATCTAGATTTGGAAATCCCATGTTTTGGATCAGATAATCCATCCATTACTTCTGTTCCGGTTTTTCAAAAGCAAAATAGAACTGGATCATTCCAATCCAGATACACACTTTTTGAGTGTCGAAGTGGAAATGTAGATCAGTACATTGCTGTCACGTTGTGGGTTTTGTGTCTTGTTCCTTGTTCTTGTCTGCCATGGGATTCCCTGATTGTCATGTGATCCTGCCATGTGTCTTGTCATTGGTTAATCGTCTGTTCATTGTTAACAGGTGTCCCTTGTCTTGTAATTAGTCTGAGTATTTAAGACCTCATGTTTGCCTTGTGTCTTGGTCTGGTATAGGCTCTATGCACGGCGGTGCATGACGTATTTCCGGTAGTGATGGCCAAATGAAAAGTGTTTTGAAGCATTATTGCTTTCTGATACTATTGTGTCGAAAATGGTTCATTACTCGAAGCTTCGTTCAGATAGAAATTGCACCATCTCCTGGTGAAGTAAATGTAATGCAACAAAGCTGACAACCATAAAATGCAAGTAGGCTTATATGTAGTGATGGCCAAATGAAGCGTTTCGAAGCATTATTGCTTTCTGATACAATTGTGTTGAAAATGGTTCATTACTCGAAGCTTCATTCAGATAGAAATTGCAGCACCATCTCCTGGTGAAGTAAATGTAATGCAACAAAGCTGACAACCATAAAATGCAAGTAGGCGTATATGTTAACGCCCCGTTTATTACGTGTTTACCGAGGCGATCAAAGCTGAAACAGTGTTAGTGCTGTGAAACTCATTTATGTAGGTGAATTTTACAGATACTGATTAATTTCATGTGTTCACCTTGATAATAAAACATTAAGCATGATGTGTGTTTGTTTAATTATTTCTTTAGACAAGGACAGAAGATCAGACCAGCTTAAAAAAAGTTGGAACCACAGAAATTCTAATGGTTTCTATTAAAATACCAATAGGAACCATTGGCTTTTACCATTTAAACCACTACAGAATTATTTTTTGTAGTGTGTTTGGGACATATTCCATTAGGATTTAATGCCCCCACCAATAGAACCCAACACATATCAGTAGAGACCCACAGAGACCACTATAATTCCCATTACAACCAATAAAATTCCCATGAAGTTTGAAAATGTAATGGTTAATTCAATATAATTTCTGTAATGGTTTCTATAGTTTTTTTTAGCAGGATCATGTGTGAAAGCTTTATCTTGTTTATCTGCGGGAAGCAGAACTCTATAACTTGTTAACTGGTGGGACTGATATTTTTGTATGTTGAAAAGGATGTGCTTGTGTAACTGGTTGTACTTGTAATGTAGCATAGGGTTTTTTAAGTTTCTGTCTTTCTCCATATCATTCACTACATATGTAAAAATATTTGTATGCAGAACTGTCAAAGAACTAACCTTATCCGGGGAAATAAGTTTAAAGTGTTCCCAAACTTGGGAACGACTTCTCTTTCTCGGGTCCATCACAATACTGAAATAAACTCAATCCACTCTCCTCAACAATAACGCCAATCCAAACACCGACTACTAGGCCTACAACCCACGGTGTTGCAATGGTTTGGCTTCACTTTTATAAGAAATACAGCCGCCAGGTTTCAAATCTGTCAACACTGGATTGGGCTGTCAAAGCAGTCAGGTGGTTCACTACAGGAGTGAACCAGTGTGTTTGCTTCAGACGTCATTTTCACGTGACTAGTGACGTAATGATACAAGCTCCGAAACAGTGGTTCATTGCAAGGACCGTTCGAGTTTGAAGCAAGCTTCGGAGCGTCGGTGTCAGACGTAACATCACTACTTATATGTCAACGCCCCGTTTATTACGTGTTGTAATGACAAGGCTGTCACCTTATGTGTCTGGTTTACCTTGATTGCTCCTGTCTGCCTTCCTGATCGATTTCTCCTGTCTGCCTTCCTGCCCGCTGTGAGTCTGTTTGCGTATTAGCTTCGTATTTCTTTCTGTTTTGAACCATCATTTACTTTCATTTCTAGTTGTTTACATTACTAAATACATTTTGCCCACCATCTCAGAATAACCTTACATCGCTAGCTTCCGTTATTGTTAGCACAACACGCTAGTAACTCGCTAGCCTGTTAACGCGCCACCTGTGCGCTCATTTATTTATTTATTTTCTCTCGCGCGCCCGCACCTTTGAGTTCATAAAAGCCCAGGTAAGTAAGAATCAGTCAAAACATGGTGAGTAATGTCTTGTCCTGTTATTGTCACCTGTGTCACATGTCATATGTTTAGTATAGCCTTCTCCGATGGCAATATTTATATGTGATAAATGCAAGGAGACAGTCAGGCTGACGGAGAAGATTTCAGAACTAGAGACACGCAGCCAAACTTTAATTGAGGATTGTAAGAATGCTAGATCTTTAGATAGTGTTTTGGATGCGCCTACCATAGTGAACTCTTTACATGATTCGGTTCCGGCTGAAGTAGAGCCCGTGCAGCAGGGCAGATGGGTGACTGTCAGAGATCGCTCTAGTCGCGGATCAAAGAACCACTCTTCCGTTCCGATTCCCATAACAAACCGATTTGCCCCACTCAGTGAAACACCCACTGAGAGTTCTGTTGATTGTGCCCTGGTAATTGGTGATTCGATCACACGGAACGTGAAAATAGAGACACCAGCCACCATAGTCACATGTTTGCCGGGAGCCAGAGCGCCTGACATCAAAGCAAATTTAAAAGTGCTGGCTAATGCTAATCGTAAATTCTCTAAGATCATTATTCATGTCGGCACTAATGATGTTCGACTCCGCCAGTCGGAGATCACCAAAATTAACATTAAATAGGTGTGTGAACTTGCAAGTACGATGTCAGACACTGTAATTTGCTCTGGCCCCCTTCCTGTACGCAGGAGTGATGAGATAGTTAGCAGGTTGGCCTCACTGAATCGCTGGCTGTCTGAGTGGTGTCCGCATAATAATGTAGAATTCATAGACAATTGGAAAAGTTTTTGGGGCAAGCCTGACCTGTTGAAAAGAGATGGTATGCATCCCTCCTGGGCTGGTGCTGCTCTTCTCTCTAGTAATTTGGCTCATAGTCTTAGAGATAAAACATGACAATCTGGGGCTCAGGTCAGGAAGCAGACAGACTGGCTAAACCGACCGTCTGCTAGCGGCCTCACGTCACCAAGGTCAAATAAATCCCATCACATAGAGTCTCTTTCACCTAGATGTCATCATATAGAGACTGTGTCTGTTCCCCGAATTTGGAAATCCAAAAAACGTCAGGTTAAAATTTTAATTGATGTTCAACAAATAAAAAACAGTTATAATACAGATGAGCAAATGATAAAGCTTGGGTTGCTGAATATTTGATCCCTTACTCCAAAATCACTCATAGTTAAAGATATGATTTTAGATTATAATCTAGATGTGCTGTGTTTTACAGAAACCTAGCTAAAACCAAACGATTACATTACTTTAAATGAGTCAACCCCACAAGATTACAGTTATAAACATGAACCTCGTCTGAAAGGCAAAGGGGGAGGTGTTGCTGTAATTTATAGTAATATTTTCAAAACCACTAAGAAATCTAGCTTTAAATATACTTCTTTTGAAGTATTGGTGCTTAATGTAAAAATATATAGTGTAAACGATAAATCACATTTGAGAATTATGCTGGATACTGTATACAGGCCACCAGGGCACCACAAAGATTTTATCAAAGAATTTGCTGACTTTCTATCAGAATTAGTATGGGCTGTAGATAAAGTACTAATTGTTGGTGATTTTAATATACATGTAGATAATGAACAAGATGCATTGGGATTGGCATTTAAAGATATTGTAAACTCAATTGGAGTTAGACAACACGTGTCAGGACCTACTCATTGTCGTAATCATACTCTAGATCTAATATTATCAGATGGAATAGATGTTGATGCCGTTGAAATTCTGCAGCAGAGCGATGACATCTCAGATCATTATCTAGTCTCATGTAAATTACATTTAGCCAAAGCTGCAAAGCCGACTCCGTGTTATAAATACGTTAGACCTATAACTTCTGCCACTAAAGATTGCTTTATCAATAATCTTCCTAATCCGTTTCATCATCTCAGCATCCCGGATAGCTTAGAAGAACTTGATATTGCAACAGAAACGTTTAACTCTCTCGTTTGCAGCACTTTAGACGCAGTTGCTCCGTTGCGCTTAAAGAAGATTAAAGGAAATAGTCCAACGCCGTGGTACAGCGAGCACACCCGGGCCCTTAAGAGAGCAGTCAGAAAAATGGAGCGCAACTGGAAGAAAACTAGAGGTATTTCGGATTTCATGGAAAGAGAGCTCGATTGCTTACAGAGAGGCTTTAAAAGCTGCTAGATCCGTTAATTTTTCAATCCTATTAGAAGAAAATAAACATAATCCAAGGTATTTATTTGAAACAGTGGCTAAACTAACAAAAAAGAAAGCTTCAAGCTCAGAAGTGTCCAAGCAACACACAGCAGTGATGACTTTATGAACTTCTTCACTTATAAGATTGATAATATCAGGGACAAAATTATAACTATGCAACCGTCTACTACAGTATCGCATCAGGGAGTGCATTGTAGTCTCCCTGAGGAAAAATTTTATTAATTTGTTGCTATAGGAGAGGAAGAATTCTGCAAACTCGTTAATTCATCTAAATCGACAACTTGTATGTTAGATCCTATACCGACTTAGCTACTTAAAGAGATGTTTCCAGAGGTCATATATCCTATTCTTCATATCATTAATTCATCTTTGTCTCTAGGATACGTACCAAAAACCTTTAAACTGGCTATGATAAAACCGCTTGTTAAACCACAACTTGATCCTACAGAATTAGTCAATTACAGGCCGATCTCAAATCTGCCTTTTCTGTCAAAGATATTAGAAAAAGCAGTATCTTCACAACTGTGTTCCTTTCTAGAAAGAAATGATATCTGCGAGGATTTTCAGTCCGGATTTAGACCGTACCATAGCACTGAGACCGCTCTCATTAGAGTCACAAATGATTTGCTCTTATCATCTGATCGTGGTTGTATCTCTCTATTAGTGTTACTCGATCTTAGTGCTGCATTTGACACAATTGACAACAACATTCTTTTAAATAGTTTTCTAGTCTATGTCTTATCGATCACAAGTTCAGTATGGCGTACCACAAGGCTCAGTACTGGGACCGTTGCTGTTCACTCTGTACATGCTACCATTAGGAGATATCATTAGGAAACATGGAGTTAGCTTTCACTGTTATGCCGATACTGAGCTGTATATTTCTTCAAAACCTAACGAAACTTACCAATTCACAAAATTAACAGAATGCATAGCTGATATAAAAAATTGGATGACTAGTAATTTCCTACTACTAAATTCTGAAAAAAACAGAGATTCTAATTATTGGACAAAACACTTCCACACGTAATAACCTAGAATACTGTCTAACACTTGATGGCTGCTCTGTTAAGTCTTCGTCGTCGGTTAGGAACCTGGGTGTGCTCTTTGATACCAACCTTTCTTTTGAAAGTCACGTGTCTAGTATCTGTAAAACTGCATTTTTCCATCTAAAATACGCCATATGCTCTCATTGAGAAATGTGGAACAATTAGTTCATGCGTTCATGACCTCAAGGCTGGATTATTGTAATGCTCTACTGGGTGGTTGCCCTGCACGCTTAATAAATAAACTACAGCTAGTTCAAAACGCAGCAGCTTGAGTTCTTACCAGAACCAGGAAGTATGACCATATTAGCCCGGTTCTGTCAACACTGCATTGGCTGCCTATTAAACATCGTAAACATTTTAAAGTATTGTTGATTACTTACAAAGCACTAAATAGTTTAGCTCCGCAGTACTTGAGCGAGCTCTTAACGCATTATAGTCCTTCACGTCTATTGCGATCTCAAAATTCCGGCCAGTTGATAATACCTAGAATATCTAAATCGACTGCAGGCGGTAGATCCTTTTCCTATTTAGCACCAAAACTTTGGAACAGTCTTCCTACCATTGTCTGGGAAGCAGACACACTCTGTCAGTTCAAAGCTAGACTAAAAACACATCTCTTTGACCTAGCATACACATAATACACTATAGACTTCTATAATTCAATGTTAGGCTGCATAGATTAGGTCAGCCGGAACTGGGAACACTTCCCTTAAATCTTGATGTACTCGCTACATCATAAGAAGAATGGCATCTACGCTAATAGTGTCTTTGTTTATCCCGAGGTTTTCCCGCAGCCTGCCGTGTCCAGATCTGACGAGGGAGCTTTGCCTGGACCTGATGACAATGCAGTGCTGAAGTGTCAACTATCCTCTCCCTATGGAGGATCCCTTTCCCACTCTACAGATAAAGCGTTGTTGAAAATCCGGCTCGCGTACCCCGAAGTGATAAAATAAAACAAAATTCTGTATCAAAATTTATAGGCAAGACAAGTAGTTTGTTTAGGCATGGGTTGTATGGAATTGCAAACCTGCGCACATATTTTCAAAAGTACATAACTATTGAATCAATTCTTAATGCGCATGTGAACGCCTTCAGCGTTAAATCACAGGTTCGCGTTTAAAGTCTGTTTAGAGAGAACGGCCCCTAATATAATAACAAATAATCATTTCAATGGAGGTGAATCAATCAAAACTAGCTTTTGCTGGAAATACCATTATTCAAGAACCGCTATAAAGCCAAAACAATCTCTGTTACCTTAAATTATATGTTTATCTCTGTAAAGCTGCTTTGGAACAATCCATTGTTAAAAGCGCTAAATAAATGAAGATGACTTGACTTGATGTGTTTACCGAGGCGATCAAAGCTGAAACAGTGTTAGTGCTGTGAAACTCATTTATGTAGGTGAATTTCACAGATACTGATGAATTTCATGTGTTCACCTTGATAATAAAACATTAAGCATGATGTGTGTGTGTGTAATTATATTTCTTTAGACAAGGACAGAAGATCAGACCAGCTTAAAAAAGTTGGAAACAATCACAGAAATTCTAATGGTTTCTATTAAAATACCAATAGGAATCATTGGCTTTTACCATTTAAACCACTACAGAATTATTTTTTGTAGTGTGTTTGGGACATATTCCATCAGGATTTAATGCCCCCACCAATAGAACCCAACACATATCAGTAGAGACCCACAGAGACCACTATAATTCCCATTACAACCAATAAAATTCCCATGGAAACCATTTAATCCATTCGAATTTCTGTAATGGTTTCTATAGTTTTTTTTTAGCAGGGCAGAATCATGTGTGAAAGCTTTATCTTGTTTAGCTGTGGGAAGCAGAACTCTGTTACTTGTTAACTGGTGGGATTGATATTTTTGTATGTTGAAAAGGATGTGCTTGTGTAACTGGTTGTACTTGTATAATGTAGCAGAGGGTTTTTGAAGTTTCTGTCTTTGATGCATGTTTTTATGTAACAATGTTCATATGTTCTCTAATTAATAATAATAAAAAATAAAAATGTGGCAGAGGGTGTGCTTTGGGTACATCATGCAGAAGGCTTAGACAAAGTGTTCATTAAATGGTATGGATTTTATTCAGAAATATTATTTTCTCCACAGTCTTTGGTGAAAGGCGATTTCTTTTTTTTAAAAACAATTTCACCAGCTTTTGAGAATATCCTCTTGCATGGAACAGATGATGCAGGAGTACACACAAAACAGTTTATAAAGCTGGTATAAATGAGGATATATTGCTTTGTGGGTGGACCAGTAGGCAAGAGGGTCAGCAGAACGCTGCAGTGGGGGATCGGTCATGTAGCGCTTGGCCTCTATGGTTGCATCTGATGTTGCACTTTTGTTCCTCCTCGCATTACTTGCATCGTTGTCCAGCAGCTCCCCATTCACCTCATCTGCAAGGGAAATGATGAACAAAACCATGTTATGAGTAATGAATAGTTTTAAGTAACCTTCTAGGATTTATACTTTACCTTGACCTGTAGTTTCAAGATGATACGCTGAAGCATTAAATAGGTACTATTCCAGCGTGTATCAACCTCCAGAATCAGCTTCTTCACAGGACGTCCCATTTGTTCCTGTTTCTGTCTAAGCCTCTCTTTTGCTGTGGTACTGGTCGTAAAGTAAGTCACCATCCTTCGTGCTCTTGTTCTGACATCTTCCAGACCAGGAGTTGCATCAAGGAACTTCTTGACCACCAAATTCAAGGCATGCGCAATGCATATAACATGCCTAATCTTTAAGTCGTTGGCAGTGGCTATCATATTTGAAGCAGCATCAGTCACCAGGGATTTTTATTTGCTCTGGATACCCCATTCTTTAAAGAGCAACCTCTTGGCCTCTGCAAGGTTCTCCGCAGTGTGAGTGTATCTGCAGTTAGGCTCACACCCCCAGTTTTCTGTAGCTCAGCCATGGCCTTCTGCTTCTGCTTCTTCTTATAACTGTCATCAATGTAGTGGCAGGTTATTGCCAGATATGCATCCGTGTTGATAGAAGTCCACATATCCGATGTTATAGACACAGCAGTTGCTTTTTCCATGTTTGCCTTGGCCTTCCTCTTTGCTTCTTCATATTTTGAAGCCACCATTTTCTTTAAAGCCATTTTGAGTTCACAAAACAGTTATAGTAAAATTATATTATTATAGATACAGATTTATTATATAGATTATACATCAAAATCAACCTCTGCTATACTCACCTGTCTGAGGCCCCTGAAACCCTCATCCTCAACCACAGTAAATGGCTGCGAGTCTTTTATGACCATGTTGACCAATGCCTCAACCATTTGCTAGCGAGATGCTATAATGAAAGAAGTAATATTTATTATACATATATTCATTGAAATCATGATAATGCATTCACAATTATGAATAAAAATCATGAAGCAACAGTCCTTGTGTGCTTGGATTGTTCTGGGGTTGTGCAGTCTCATGTAAATCTCTGAAATGCCTTGGCATGGATGATGTGTTGTTTCCATAGACAAGCTGTTTGTCACACACCAAGCATCTCACCTTCTAAAAAAAGTTTTATGAAAGTAAGAAATTACATACAACAATACAATTTTAAATAACGTATATATAAATGCATACATACATTGGAAACTATAAGCTCAAAATATTCCCAGATAGGGTAAGTCTTCCTTTTTTTGGCTGTTGCCATTGCTCTAAATACAAACCCTTCACCAAACACCAACACCCTATCCCCTCTCCCCTAATCCCAGCCTAAACCCAAATACCAACACTAAATTACCTAAAATCACCAAAAGATTTTACAAAAACAAAAAGACACAACAACAACAAAAAAGAATAGTACTGAAAAATAAATGTTGGTTATTTCAATGTATTATATTTATTAACTTTCAAAGTACAGCACTCTCCTCACAAACCCATCAACCAGACTGAACCAACAATAAATCGTTAAATGAGATCTGGGGTTCGAGCCTTCTGACACCCAAAGCGAAACGATCACGTGAATGGACAGAAAGTGAGGCTTCATTTGTCATCGATCACGTGACTCTAGTGAACCAATACACACCCCGATACGGGGCTTCACTAGAAATTGTGTCGCATGTGTGATTCGCACATCGAAGCTTCAGTGTCATACATAACATCACTGGTCTCCAGTGATTCGTAATTGCGTTGCTGGAATATTGCAGTACTCCACAAGATGGCACTGGAAATGTCACCCACACAACTTCTAATGGGAAAAAGGTTGAAACCAAACTTCTAACAAATTGTTGACTCGAAAAGGAAGTGAAAAATTTCAAGAAAAACTCAAACAGTGACAGACAAAGCTGAAATTTTATTATGACAAAAACATTAAACAGTTTCCAAAAATATAGCCGGGGGACAAAGTGAGAGTACAGCAAGGACATATCTGGAATCTTGCAACAGTTCTGAAGAAACATGATTCGCCAAGATCATACATTCTCTCACGCACCAGATGGAAAGATCTATAGAAGAAACAGAAAGCATCTGTGCTGTGCATGTCCATCAACAAACCAAATTTATTTACCGAGTATTTTTCTAAGATATTGCGGTGAATACCTGGAAACTGTATCAATAACAGTGCATGTATGCAATGTATACATTAGCCGAGCTCTAGAGTGAATGATCTGATGTAACATAAACGTTGGTAAAACAAATGTTTCCTCAAAGTAACGTTAGTGAGAACGACAATCTGCATTATTAGACACAGATTTAGGTAATAGTGGCCCACAGCTGATCAGCAGAAGTATTTCAGTAAGACAGTAATAATGTGTTAGCCTGTTAGCAGGAGACCTAAACAATAATAAACTCAAAACGAAGTATTTTGAACACCATCTTTCAAGAGCAAGTGGTTTGCGAATCCTGCATTTAACTCCGAGATTTGAGAAGACGTCAGTAAAATAAAGGGAACACAGCAAAACTTTAGAATTTATATTGCTGTGATATCATGGTACAGATTAATTTTAACCACTGATTCTTGTCACATGCTTGTCCTTTGGCAGTGGAAAAAAATGGCTTTCCCTTCACATTGTAGATCACAGCTTCTTCTCGACATGATGCTATCCAGTATCCACAGGAATCAGCTGAAGTGTTTGAGGATTCAAGTTTTCCCTGGTGTCTGCCTGCTCAATAAGTGGGCGGGCACTATGCTGATGTTTCGTCTTGACATCACGACGAAACGGCTTATGACTCGTTTGAAAAACAATTAATTTCATTGCAGGGCCGGCGCTCCGCACACGCACATCACGCACTGCGCGTAGGGTACCAAGTGCTTGGGGGGAGCATCAAAAAAAAAAATCTGGGTCGTGAAAAATCATCACAATAGGCTACTAGTATAAATAACAAATAAAATATGTCTAAAGCATGTTAATATACAAAAGAAATACAAAAGTAATATAGGCCTAGACCAAATTAGTCGAGAAAAAGGTGAATCTCCTGTGCCAGTCTCCCTCTGGTGCCCCCCCTTCCCCACCTCCCAGTGGTCTGTTCGATTATGCCTCAATGTCAAATTTGGCAGACACCGACCTCAGACATGGCCCCGAAAAGGCACCAAGAGTCGGGGGCGGAAAAAAGGGAAAAGAAGAGACAGCGGGATGATACTCGCGCGTCGCTTGCAGGTAAGACAATGTTTTAAATAAAAATATTAGTTTTGTAGCGCGGGCGCCCTTGCGTCGTGTATGCATGTCCAGGGGGCGTCGCTAGTAGTGCAAATGATCCGGGGCAAGCTTTTTTAGGCCTGCATGTTGAATCTTTTATTTTAACGGGGGTCCGGGGGTTTCTCCCCCGGGAAATTTTGAAACTTGGGCTGTTTGCAGTTAGTTTGTTTGAGAAGAAAAGGAAGACCGCTTAGATACGTTTTTTTCGTTGTTGTTCTATGCGGATAATGCGGTCATTTTCAAGAGGTTCATAGGCCAAGGCCCAAGGGCGACATCTGTTGGTGAAACTGCAATTAGAAAAAAAAAACCCACAATCTCAGTGTTTGTATATTTTCATATTCACAGAGTTGTCAAATTATTGAGATTAAGATTAATCGCATCCAAAATAAAAGTTTGTGTCTACATGATATGTGTGTACTGTGTATAATTATTTTGTATATATAAATACAGGGGGGAGGGGGAGAGGGGGAGGGGGGGAGGGGGAGAGGGGGAGGGGGGGAGGGGGAGAGGGGGAGGGGGAGGGGGAGAGGGGGAGGGGGGGAGAGGGGGAGGGGGGGGAGGGGGGGAGGGGGGGAGGGGGAGAGGGGGAGGGGGGAGGCACCACCAAGCATTTGTGCTTAGGGCACCCAAATGGCTAGCGCCGGCCCTGTTTCATTGACTCAAGTCGACTCTTACTTTTGAAAGACAATAACTTTATATACGGTGCACTTTCAGATTTAAAACTTTGCAGGATGTTTTCATTCACTTAGAGCTATGTTACACACTAAAATCTACAATAGGGCCCCTTTAACTCCAACATTTTCATATGGGCGAGAACGACATCTCGAATGCGAACCGCCAGCTGTTCCAACTAATCGTCGATGTAGTTCAGAATGCAGATGCCCTGAAGTCGTAACGGTGCCAGTGCTGCATCCACGCATTTGGTGAAAGTGCGGGGTGATAAAGCTAGGTTGAAAGGGAGAACCTGATATTGGTAAGCTTTGCCCCCGAAAGCGAACCGAAGGAACTTCATGTTTTGTGGAAGGATGGAGATATGGAAATAAGCGTCCTCGAGATTTTTCATGACAAACCATTAGACACTGTTGTCGTGCAAATGATCCGCCGGAACACATTCAAAGTCTTTTGCTTCCGGTAGAAATGGTGTTGTGTTAGCGCCCCTAAGTTAATAACTAATGATCTTTGCAATGGAGGTGAATCAATCAAAGCTAACTTTATCTGGACAATAACTTTATTCTAGAGCTGCTGTAAAGCCAAAACGATCTCTGTCACTTTAATGTCCTATTATCACTGTAAAGCTGCTTTGAAATGATCTATAATGTTAAAAGCGCTAAATAAATGAAGGTGACTTGACTTGACCAGACCAGTCCTCGAACCTGATCTGTGGAACGATTTGTCTCAAGGTTAACATTTTAAACTTGAGCTGTATAACAGACTGTTTCAGCTGATGCAGATCCAAAAAGGGACACAACCCCCCATTCTTTTATGGATCTATAAAATACCGGCTGTAGAACCTGGATTCTCTGTCGGGTTGAGGAACACGCTTTATGGTCCCCTTCCCAAACAAAGCTGTGGGCAGGACCCCCTTAAATCTGTACAGGCGAGACCCGAACTGAATCTTGTAACCCTTTTCGACTGTGTGCAGGACCCAACGAGATATATTTTGGCAGTAGCTTCCATGCTGTCAAAAAATCTACTGAGGTAACCAGTCTCTTGAGACTGGCCTGTGGTGTTTTTCAAGTAACCACTTCTGTGCACTGAAGCAGCGCACCGGCAGGGAACAACCGAACTGATCGCTCTGGGACCCTCCTAAGAGGGGGCGAGCATCCCAGGACCACTACATTTCCGGGCAGACACTGTGATGGAATCTTACGATTAATACCGTTCCTAATTATACAATATCCCGTCCCTGATATTAATATAATCTCGCGGTAACTAAAGAGCCAATCCTTTAGTCGTGTCCTCAAGAGTTAGGTGATCAGTCTATATAAATTCGTATTCTATTATTGAAATAATAGATTTCCCCTTTATATTATAAGTCTCCCTTTTGTGGTACTCTTCAACCTTGTTTACATCATAACAATTAGTTATACGTAAATCCTTATACATATACACTTGTTACATGCTGCCTCTTTGGCTAGGCTATTTTGATCAATCAAATCTCATATGGGTTATTCTTATCTCAAAAGAATTCTCACCCTCCGATGTCGTTCTCTTCAGGAAGGGTCCTCCCGGCCCAATTAGAAGAGTGTCCAGTCAGTCAGATGATTATAAAAAATTTTACAAAATTTATTACAATAATCAAATGAAAATGAATACTTGTTACAGATCATAAATGAGTATTAACTAACAGATGGATACTAGCTAGTAGGGCTGTAGTACTCGAGTCCGGTCTTGGACTCGAGTCCGGACTCAAGACCGTTTTTCTATGGTCTCGGACTTGTCTCGGACTCGCTGGTATTCGGACTCGGACTTGTCTCGGTCTCGGCCACTGGTCTTGCCAAATATGGCTTTTGGTCACGACCGAGTCCAGGTGTATTTCTATTATGTTAATAATATTGAAGGAAAAGTGAAACACTGGCCACCTAATAACCAATCACACTAGATTATCCTCGCACGTCACGCTCTGCGTCTGCATGCCCGTTAATTTTGCATTTGTAAACTTTGCATCAGCCTAACGTCATAAAGTTATAAGTTCGATTACGTATGGTGGTAGTAGCTAGCTGTGTGAGTGTGTGTGTCATATGCGTTAAAGGTGGTTCATTTGGGTAACGTTAATGTTATCTGACATCGGTGATGATTTCTTCAGTTTGAAATTGACAATAGAAAATGTGTTCAGGACGAACAGAAATATTCTCCAGGACGTCTACAGAACGAAATACATTTTTGTATGTGTGTTCATTTATTACTAGCCTTTTAGGGTAACGTTAACTTAGAAAATGCCAAAATTAACCGACCAAGTGCTCACCACAACGGCACGCATCTTCTCTTGCTGTTACTATAGTTACTATCTTACTAGCTACTACTTAAAAATCCTGGGTGTTGTGACACTTTTGCTTTTAGATCAACAAATAATAACCCCAAAATTACTGTCTTGATAATGTCATGCATAAGACTTTTTTTTCCTGTCCCAGACTCTGTCTTGACTCGGACTCGAACCTTTTTGGACTCGGTCTTGTCTTGGACTCGAACCTCTTTGGACTCGGTCTTGACTTGGACTCGACTAGTCCTGGTTTTTGACTACAGCCCTACTAGCTAGGGTTGATGCTTCTTGCGCCTGACAACTGCTGGCGTGTCAGGTTGGTGATTGCAAGGAAGAGCAAAGATCTCTTCCTCGTCCCCTTCTTTTATACAGTTCATATTTGCAGAATTAACACATACGTAAAAAGCATCGCGGTTGCTTAGAAGCAGCTCATATTTTCCTTTTAAGGACACACATGCAAGAATTTTACTGTAGGCAAAAGACAACTCATGCTTCCTTTATGCTTGCAGAAATCATATCTATTCAGAGATGGTTATCACTTTTTACCTAACACATCAAGTTTCTATGAATCATCGTTCAACTAACGGTTATAACCTTTTTAACCCCTGAAATAGAATTTTAAACACAGTACAGGTTTTTCATATATTCAGCCTGTCCATTACATCCAATAACTCAGACAGTTCCTTCAGTTGTTCCTCTTTACTTGGCAGCACATATTTTTTCTTATTATGCCCTTTTTGATTTTTACTCTTAAATGAAGACCTAGACTTTGGTGAGGATTTCTGGGGAACCAGGTCAATACCCTCCTCTGATGAGCTTTTATTTACAACACTGAGATGTGGGCTTGCCGTAGACCACTGCGCGCCCCAAAGTACAAGAGGTGGAGGGGTGGTAGAAAGGCCCCCTGAGGGCACCGCAGGGAAATCAACACCGTATAATGAGGAGTTGACCACTTCCCACTACCACTTTATTTTAGATATATAGAGCTGACCATGCATGCTCCTCGTACGCAGGAGATGAGGGTGGCGAGTCCTTAATTCACCTGCATCGAGGCTCAGCACATCTACCTCATCAGAGCTTGACCGCTGAAGCATTGGCTTCTCTACCGGGGCGGAAGAAGCTGTGGCGTGGGCTTCCGATCCCAGAGTGAGCGCTGGATCCCCCGGCTGAAGGCAGAGAAAAGGCGGAGCCCGTCTCCAACCCCTCCGAGAGATCCATTTGCGAACACCACGATACCCAGCTTCTGTGCTGCCTCGGCAGCAGTGTTGGGTGTAACAATGCCGGTACTGTGAGTAACGCAAGCCCGAACAACCTCCTTAATGAGTGACAGGCGTGAACGGACCATGTGAGCGATAGTATCTCGCAATACTCACACTGTGTCCTAACCAGACGCGATGATCCTATTTTAGAAACGGTTTCTATCTCTGCGACATCGCAGCTGGAACAACAACAAAGTATGATAATCTCAGGTACTGTTTATATGCTTTACTTAATGTTAAAAGCATCTGTGTGACTTGTGTAATCCCTATGAAAATCCCTATGGGAAAAATCAATGATGTTGGAAATGAACTGAATTATCAGTAATTGTGTCCCTCAGTCACCTTAAAGGGTTAGTTCACCCAAAAATGAAAATTAAGTCATTAATTACTCACCCCCATGCTGTACCAACCCCGTAAGACCTTCGTTCGTCTTCGGAACACAAATGAAGATATTTATGATTAAATCTGAGAGGTTGATCACTCCTCCATAGGCTCCCTAAGGGAATGACACCGGACGGCCCAGAAAGTCATTAAAGAAAATGTTTCAATATTCCATGTCACAACAGTGGCTCAACTATAAGTTTATCAAGCGACGAGAATACTTTTTGTGCGAAAAAACAAACAAAAATAACGACTTTATTCGACTATTCCTTTTCTTCCTTGTAGGCCTGAAACAAGATTTCCACGACGCACATCCGTGAATTCAGCAAGTGGAGAAAGGGAGTTGTTGACCGCCTCAAGGACTTCTACATCCTACCATGTGGGGACAAGGTGTCTAGCTTTTCTGTCCGCAGAGAGAACAAAAGAAATGGCACTCTGTTGTTCCAATACCCTGGCAATCATTGCTTGTTTTCAGCCCCATCTTGTCGGACACTCAGTCTTGAGCTTGTGTTGAGGTAACTTGAGCTCTTTCTGGGCCTCGGACAACTCCTTCCTTCGTCTCCAGCTGTAGGAGAAGCACCCTACCACCTTTTTGCAGACATTTAGTGCACGGTCAATCCGTCCATCTTTCAAAGAATGTTCTAAACACACACGCACACGCACACGCACACACACACACACACACACACACACACACACACTGAAGTTGTTGCATGCTAAACTGTTCAATCACTGAATGCATTATAACCCAGGAATGGATTTAAAAAACCCTGGTCTACATATTATTAGCCAAGTAGATATGATATTGCAATGAAATAATAATGGTATTATCATGTTTACATTTTTAGCTTAATGAAAAAAGGCTACTCCCCAATTGCTAGGTGCAGCCTGTGTCCAAAACACTGAAGTCTGCTCCACTCATTAATAGCAACAGCTTTTACTATATTTGCTGCGTTGTCTGTTGTGACACAGATCTGTTGCTCCTCCTTTAAATTCCAGGCATCCAGCATCTCTTTCAATCCTTGAGCAATCGCATCACGGTATGATCTTGAGGAAAATAGGACGTTTGCAAGCATCTGCTTTTGAGTTGAAACTCGTCGTCAATGTAATGAACTGTTAAGCTCATATATGGTTCCATAGTTCTACTGGACCATAAATCAGTCGTGGTGGAATAGAACTAAATTTTTGCAGATCTGATTCAACGCTTTTGCGGCATTTTGCATAAAGTGAAGGTAGCGCAACTTGAGAAAAATAATTGCGGGAGGGGATGACATATCTCTTGTCCAGTGTGCTTATGAGTATTTTGAACCCTGCGCTGCAAACGTTATTAATCGGTTCCATGTCTTTTGCAATAAAATGTGCGATCGCTTCAGTTACCTCGATCTGCTTTTGGGAACCTGCTGGGTACGGAGAAGCACAAAACAACGATTTTCTCGCATCACAGTTCTCGCATCACTTGGTGCTTTTTTTTTACGCTGACACACTCCTCATATTGCACTCTGTGGTTGAATTTTAAATGGTTGAATAAATTCGTGGTGTTGCTTGATGGAGCAGAAACAGTTGTTCGACACAACTTACACAGTATAACACGCTGCTCGACGTCATCTCTAGTGAATCCGAAATAATTCCAGACCACTGATGTAGCTTTTCTTTTCGGTTCAAGTGGTGGATTCTGAGCAACACTTTGCACGTTATCGGAATCAGATGTTTCTTTATCAGCAGACATGTTCATGAAATAAACATTACACGTGATACAGACGTGACAGTGGACAGTCAGATCGTTAAGGACACGCCTACAGACTATTATTAAAAGTGTTGATTTGCCTGTCTGTCACAACGTGACATGATCTAAACACGCCTCTTAAGCACGCAGATTTTTATTTATTTAGTTTTTTTAGTTTTTGTAATCGCAGCTTTGGACGATTACGTAATTGTGGCATCCATAATCGTGATCGCGATTAGAAATTCGATTAATTGTGCAGCCCTAATTTGACTATTATATAAGAAGTTGTTTTACAGATCACAACTTATATTTCAAAAACAGAAAATAAAAATTAAGAGAGCCTTGAACGCTTAACCGACTGGATTTTAAGCTGTCAGGTGTGAACTTGAATCTTGGTGAGTGTTGACAAGCATAACAAGTTGAAACGATATAAAATTCATTCCTTAATAGTCAAAAGAGAAGATTCATATTTTTGTAAATTGTTTGTAATGTTCTTCATGTTGTGAGCAAGTAAATTCTGTTAGTTTTGAAAGAATTATCTCCTCTGTGTGTAAAGCAAACCCTGTAATGTTAAGCAGCCATTTTAATGGATGGTTGAGGACACCTAATTTGATTTCTGATGAGAAATGTGAATATTAACGACTTTGTGTAAGAGTTGTATGCATAGCTAAAAGAAATGTTGAATATTGTTAACTATTTAGAATGTGGAAGTCACATTGATGATACAAATGCGTTGACTGAGCTTTATTTATTTTGAATATGTATATTAAGTGAATTAAGCACACGTTTCTGAATGTTTAAGGAATTTAACTTATGATTTAAGTTAATTTATTGTTTAAACAGAAATTAATGTACATTAAGGTCAGTATAAATTGATTGTTGTTGATTATTGAGTAAAATTAAATGGATGTACCAGTTTTATTGCAGGCCAGGTTTTTTGGATACATTGGAATTCTTCCAGAAGGAAGATGGCGAGCCAACCACCCGTGATCTTTGGATCCATGAGGTCATTGATTGCTGCAGAATATTTCATGTAATACCACTGTGCGGTAGGATCTCAGTGGACCTTTTGAGCACAATTCTTTTGTTTTGGGATTGGGTAGAACATATTTTTTTGTGTGTGTTGACTTTTGATGTCGCTTCACCAGTTCTTTGGAATCAAAAAGACAGAACTGAGTTTCACTAAATGAAACGTTTCTTTGTTGTTCATCTGGAAGATTGGACTGAGGAACTTTGAAAACACTACTACACATACACTGATTGCGCACCACACTTTATTGATGTTCTGGTGATTACAATTGTGTTATTTTGTTATATTTCAATACAGTTAATGTGAAATAGTGTTCCGTGTGGGTATCAATAACTTTTGATTATGTCCTTTAGCATACTAGAATTTAGTGGCCTTAAGTTGAGTATCCGAACCTAGTGCGTACTTACCTTCTAAAGGAGGGTTACACTTGGATTTCATTTTGTCTATTATATAGCCATACTGAAAACAACAATTCACCTCAGATCTTCAAAATAATTAAAAGTGAACAAGAACGTTCAAACTATCAACTCATTGTTAACAGGCAAGTGTATTCTATGACAACGATTGTTTCAGTAACTCAGTATGTATTTTTAAACACTGACGAAACACTGAGGACGGAAGGTGCCCACTTGAAGACCCTAGAGATGTCCCCTGCTCGGCTCAATCCAGACGGTTGTCGTGCTAGTCCTGTAGTTGCAGCCGTCGCGTGTGCTGACGCACCAAGTACACTGCAGCTGTTAACGCCGGACAGAAGGGGAGTCACACCACCATATGGAAAGAAGCGTAAATGGATGGAGAAGCATAGTTTACTGTAAAGCTACGTCTTAGTTTTGCTTATCTTGGCGAAAGCCAGGTACAAATCAGCATGAAGTTTTAACATCTACTCTCGTGTAATGGAAATCTTAATAATGTTAAAATGGTGTAATATTCATGAATTTGATGATGTACTTATCCATTTTGTTGCTAGTGCCACCGGGAGCTTGTCGAGAGAGAGTGCACACACACGCTCTTCTGATTGCCTGTGATTTTTATCGCGTCCCATAGTCACGTCTCGTCTGGTGTGGACAGAAAAATTTATTGTAGCTGGAATCTCATCACATCGCTTCTGGTTAGGACACGGTGCCAGTCCGTGCCCTCAATCTCCGTTCCCAAACAAACAACACATAAATTGTGTGTATCTCTACCTTGAATGAAATGAGGGTAGGGAGGAGCACATGACCTAAACGTTTGCTTGCTCGCCATAATATCTTATGCTTGTGACTGATGTAGTGACAGACAACAATACATAAGACAAACAGTTTCACACAGAGCGCTTGCTGAGGCACAGAAGCTAACGCCGGTCATTCCGGATGTGCTTTTATTCTTTCCTGGTCGTGACGTCACCCGCCCATGACGTTCACTCTCGCCATTGGACTAGTTAACACATGTGCTTCAGACACAATCACGCAGAGCACTGTAAAACGTGATTCTGAGTTTTAGTCAGGTGGACAAGTAAAATCATGTCCTGTCAACTTGCAGTGTCTCACTACACAAATAGGGTGAGTTATAACAACCTCAACTTGAAGGGAAATGGAAACCAGTGTTAATTTTGACAGCAAATTTTGATTTAGTTTTAGTCTCAGTCTTTTGACTAAAATGCCATTTAGTTTTAGTCATATTTTAGTCATCTGAATTGTTTTAGTTTTAGTCTAGTTTTAGTCGACGAAATACAATAACATTTTAGTCGACTAAATCTACAGTAGATTTAGTCGACTAAAATATAATGGGTTTAGGTAAATTTTTATGCGTTAATTTAGAATTTCTCTAAAATTTCCAAACCCATATACTCCCGGAGAAAACATCTATTAACCTATTAATATGAATGATTTTTAAGTTTGAACATGCAATACAGACACAGATTTAACTACTGTGACTTAAAAATATCTTAAAATTAAATAAAACCACTTTTCCTAAAGTAGACCAGTCTTCTTTTCAATGAATATGCATTCTTTATAACTACTTGCATACATCATTCTTTATTCTTTCAAACAGACATATTTATTTGTATGAATTAAATATAATTAATCCTTATTAAAGCTATTAACAAACAGTGAATGCTTTTCTCTTTTTCTTTTGTTGCTTGATCAATATTAAGGACACAGACCGCATTATGTTTATTGCCACTGTCACTTTAAGACGTCAGATCATGTCCGATGACATGCGGATACAATTGCACTGATGATACACTCACAACTGTTTAAGACATAACCAGCATAGTTTACATGAATACTCTCCAAAACGGAGATTTAGACATACTGTTGTGTGTATTTGTCCATTCAGACACGAATGAGACCTTAATTCAGTCCTCGCGTGCTTGTGTCAATGTGCATGGCTGCACGCTTCGCTTCGGGTCGGGTGTGTGCGCACAGAAAACCGTACCGAATAGAGCTCTTTTTTGCATCGTCACCCTTATTCAGATCTATATGTCTGCTCTACTCATTCTCCCAGACGTTCACATTTTTTAACGTTTTATGAGACCACGGGGTAGATCACGTTACAGCCAGTGGTGGAGGAAGTACTGAGTCTCAGTACTTAAGTAAAAGTACAAATAACCAGAGACATATTTACTTTAGTAAAAGTAGAAGTACCACAATGACAATCCTACTTAAGTAAAAAGTAAAAAGTACCTGATTTTAAATGTACTTTAAGTATTAAAAGTAAAAGTACTTGCATATTTTTTTTTTCTCTTAATGTATATTCTAATGATTAATAAAACAGTTAATTCTAACTCATTCAACCTAATAGCCTACTCCTATAATGATGTTCAATAATGATGGATTTATTTTTTAAGTTTTTGTCACCATTTCTGAACAAGCTTGCAATTAGGCAATACACACATCAAGCTTACTATATCCTTACTATATACTAGTATTTGACGGCGTTTGGCTGTAAACGCGATTAATATATGGCGTAATTCTGAACCTCTTGCCTTGCCATACTAATCCTAACCAAACGTATAATTCACACGCACCCCACACCACTACTAAACCTACCCATGCGTACCATATGCACGTAAAAAAATTATTTTCACGTATAAATTGCACGATAAACACTGCGTGCTATAGAGACGCATTTAGTGTGACCGGGTTCATATATCTATGGCAACCAAACTTCACTGGTGAGTGGTGAGACAAACGTGCGACGAACGGACGGTCAGGATGACGTTTTGGCAGGAAAAACTGTTCAGAAAATGTAACGAAAATGTCCCAGAATATAGTAGAAATGTACTGGAGTAGAAAGTATAATAATTGCTGCAAAATGTAACGAAGTAAAAGTAAAAAGTATGCACTATTGATTCTACTTAAGTAAAGTACAGATACGTGAAAAATGTACTTAAGTAAAGTAACGAAGTATTTATACTTCGTTACATTCCACCACTGGTTACAGCCTACAAATGTGCGCATCTACCACACACACGCAGGACATCAGTTCTGACGGATCGCTTCCCAAATCGTCACTAACATTTTCATCTAGTTTTTATTCGTTGACGAAAATGCCAATAGATTTTCGTCATAGTTTTTGTCATTCAAAACTATTTTTTATTTAGTTATCGTCTCGTTTTCGTCTGTGAAAAAATTTCGTTGACGAATCATTTTCGTCATTATTTTCGTCAACGAAATTAACACTGATGGCTGAAAACTTAAAATAACGTGTTCACATAACAATAAAACATAGGTTCTTTCAATGTTCTGCCTCATGCGCATGTGCCAGAAACTCTACGTCATGATGACGTACTATTTTAACGAATTTGAGCCAGACGCGCCTTCGCCATTTTCTGCACGAGAAGACGAGATCACGACACAAGTTGCTGATGCGAGAAAAAAAACGAAGGAGCTCTTATTTGAACGACTACAGATGGATTTTTATAGTAAGTATACCCTGATTTGTTCTTTCATGTAAAAATTAGGCTTGTTTTGTTTGCGCTCACCGACCGCGTATTGATTTCAGGCTATCACGTTTGACAAACTAAGACAACTTGATTATTAGTAATCAGGAGCCGCACGCACATTTTTGCTAGCTATAACTGTTACAGTGTGTTAGACACCGAGCTGCTGTCGATAAGTCGATAAGATAAGTCGTCTTTGACTAGTATAAGTTAATGTTGGTAAATAAATTTAAAAAAAGTGTACATTTAAGTTACTTTTTAGCGTGTTCTTGATCGGATCTCATTATCGTTAGAAACACAGAATGACCAGTAACGTTAATATCTGAAGCACCGCCACCAGTCCATATTTGTGTTTACCATTACGAATAAAAATGCTTGATTTACTTACGTTAAACGCCCAGTTGTTATTTTTTTCAAATGACATACCATCAGGGCCGGCCTGAGGCATAAGCGAACTAAGCGGCTGCTTGGGGCCCCTTGGCCACCAGGGGGCCCCCCAATCGAGTTGAAAAATTGGAAAAAAAAAATGTTTTAGATGACTTAAGTGACATAAATGAATGAATGAATATGAATGAAAGAATAATTCAAGACAAGAAAATTCTGATTTCATGATCAATATACCTGCTGTCTGCCAGCGTTTAAGTCATGCGCATAATCTAGACACCTCGCGCGTGCATAGACTATTCGTGCGCAACCGCGCATAGTCACGGTAATGTTAAGCCATGTCACAAAAAAGGACGTATCCCTCTGGTGTCGTAAATAGAAAGAAGAAAAGGACAGAGGAGGAGAAAAAACAAGCAAGATAAAAGTATGTTTGCATGATTATTTACTGTATGTTTTGTACAGCAATTGACCCATTCCTATCTACGGCAAGCCCCGAGGGGAAAAATACATTGCATACACACATATACAACGAGCGCCAGTACATCATTACCGGTATTATAGTAACAGACTTTGTTGGATTCTGTCATGTACAATCCAACAAAGTCTGTTACAATAATAATCGAAAAAAAAAAGATTTTGAGGATAGTTAGCTCTGGGCCAAACACAACACCTAGGTTTTTTACTTGTTCATGGTAGTAGTCTGACCATGTGCCACATTTTTTTGCAATATCAAAGCATCCTCTGGCAGGGCCAAAAAGCATGATCTCAGTTTTACTTTGGTTTAACTGAACCAAATTATGAGTCATCCAGCTCTTAACCTCCTCCAAACATGGCAACAAAGAGTTAGAACCACAATTCGCCCCTGATTTCAAAGGGAGATAGATTTGTGTATCGTCGGCATACAAATGGTACGACATGCCATATTTAAAAAAAATCAAACCCAGAGGCAACATGTACAAAGAAAATAAAATTGGGCCTATAACAGAACCCTGAGGAACCCCACAAGTGACAGGCGCTGCTGTTGAAAAAAAGTTACCATACTTTACTGAGAATGCTCTATCAGTAAGATACGACTTAAACCACTTTAAAACTGTCCCACGGATTCCAACCAATTGGGATAACCGCTTTATGAGAATCACATGGTCTATCGCATCAAAAGCCGCACTCAAGTCCAATAAAATCAGTGCTGCAGCATTACCTGCATCTCGGATTAAACGGAGGTCATTAACAACTCTCAAGATTTGTTAATGACCTATTTGATATGTTTTGAGACAGTTTGTTT
The DNA here is from genome assembly GCA_030578255.1 of Tiaroga cobitis. NCBI lineage: Eukaryota > Metazoa > Chordata > Actinopteri > Cypriniformes > Leuciscidae > Tiaroga > Tiaroga cobitis. The sequence goes on from CM060592.1 coordinate 6,728,912, forward strand.
TAAGAAGTTTCAAAGAGTTAGTAAAAGAGTAAAGTAAATGTTAAAACACTTTAATTTAAGTAGGCTATCTATTTTTTATTAAGTATTTATTTAGTATTAAATACATAACCTCACTGTATTAATTTATAATGTATCATTATTGCGTGATATTTGTGTCAATAATCGTCAAGCACAGGTGACTCCGCGTAGTCGGAGGGGCCCCCAAATCAAATTCTGCTTAGGGCCCCCATAAGGCTCGGGCCGGCTCTGCATACCATAATGTTTTTGAGCACGTGCAAACGGCGCGTCTTCTGTAGGCCTATATAGGTAACTTACCATGATTTTGTATTAATATAATGTCAACTTTTTGTAGTTCATAATCACATGATTAAACTTTTATGTCAGTTGTGTTACCTGTGAAGCCCTGAAGAATCATGAATTTCAGGATTACATTATTTATATAAAACATTTTCACATAATAAAAGCTATATTTACAGCACTGCTCAATTTTATATTGACAGCAACATCATTAGTGTAACATTAAATGCATCACCAGAAATAGAAATAAAAGGGTTTAATATTTTTTTCCCTCATAATTGTATTTGTGAAGTAAGATGTTTTAGGGCTGCACGATTATGACAAAAATCACAGTATCCACTAGCACAGTATGACGGCTGACAAGTGAGAGACTTTTTATTTCAGCATACACGTCACTGGTAGTTCCTATTGTGCTGCGTTCTTGTTTGAACAATTACGTTATCGTGACATCCGTAAACGCAATTATATATTTGAATAGTTGTGCAGCCCTATGTTCAGTGAATATTTCTGTATGTAACATGTATATGTGTACTTGGATGGAGTTTAACTTTTTTTTTTTTTTGCAGGATCAGTATAGTGCAAGCAGAGTGGAAGCAGAAATCGATGAGGTGGTGTTGCAAGATTTGCAGATTTTCCTCGCCCAACCAGTGTGCCCTAATCACACACTACAAGCTTAAACACTGCCATCAGGCAAGTCACTGTCCACTCCCATGCATCTATAAGGATTGTGTATGCACATTTAGGAGTGAACTGTCTCTAAAGAAGCATTTAACTTGCGAACATAGTCAATGTCTTCAAGCCTCCTCAAAATTACTTAAAGCAACATCAAATGTGAACTGTGACCTGTGTAATTTTTCAGAGGCTTGCAGTATTTCACAGTATTTTGCTCATCTTACTACACACATTAAAAAGAAAGTCAGTGAGGTGCCCCTTTCAAAACTGTAGTTTCCGGACCAGTGTGTGCAGCACTTTCCGTGCTCACAAAAGTAGGAATCTTCGCCACAGCACTTTTCAAGATTTTCGAACAGACTTGTATCAATCTTGCATTCCTGATGATTCAAACCCTGAAAGTGCAGAATCTGAAACCCATTCATTCAGCCTGGATTGCTCAACAGTAGATAGTGACAGATGTTGAAGACCTACGGGATTTGATTAAACACAAAGTAGCATCACTGTTACTTTGCATGCAAACAACTTTACACGTCTCAAAGGCCACCACACAGGAAATTGTAAATGAGCTTTGTAGTGTTTATTCAATTGTGCAAGAGTTCACTCCAAGAATAATCGAAAGTGTATTGGTTAAGCACTATTGTTTATTAATCAATGAATTGACTACTGCCTTAGCTGAGATAGTTGAAAAAACAAATCCCCTAACTTCCCTTTCAAAGAGTGGCCCTTTTGCAACCCAATACAAAAGAACCACTTATTACAAGGACAACTTCAAAGTAATTGAGCCAGTTGAATATTTTTTAGAACCATCCTCCCAAATAAAGTTTGTTTATATTCCAATTTTGGAAGTTTTGACTGAGTTGTTGAATCGTGATGACATTTTGGATAAAATCCTGCAGGAAACTGCTGACCAGTCCGGTCAGATTTAAACATACAGAGATGGACTGTGCTGCAAAGGGAATCCTTTGCTCTCCTCAGAGAGTTTAAACATTGCACTTGGGATGTATATCGATGACTATGAGGTATGTAACCCACTGGGCACATCCAAAAAAAGCATAAGGTCTGTGCAGTGTATTGGTTAATATCAAGCTTGCCAGCACAGGATAGGTCTTCTGTACAATCAATTTATCTGGCTTGTCTGTGTAAAAGCATTGATGTAAAGATTTATGGCTATGATGTCAAGTCCTTGAAGAGGAAGGATTATATGTTAAAAAATTGGGAACAAATGTCAAGGGTTCTGTGTTGTATGTGTCAGCGGACAACTTGGGGGCCCACTCGCTAGCTGGCTTCCAAGAAAATTTCAATGTTGATAAATTCTGCAGATTTTGCCTAGCTAGTCGCAAGGCTACTGACTTGCATGAAGTCAGAGAGGGGGTGTTTCCACTCAGGACTATTGAAACTCACAAACACACCCTTGATGAATTGAAGATAAATTCACTGGAGTAAAGAGAGACTGTCTTCTTGAGAAACTGAATTATTTTCAGACAGTTCAAGGGTTTCCTCCCGATTTTGAAGGTATAGTACCACAGAGTTAAGTCTTTGTAAAGTCCTTTATTTCCAAAAGGTACTTCACATTAGATGACCTTAATGCTGTCATCAAGTTTACTGATAAAACTAACAGACCACAACAAATTTCAAAGACTTTTGTGTCAAAACGTTCAATTGGTGGAAACAGCCATGAAAACTGGACTCTGTTAAGGCTACTGCCATTGATGATGGGTCACAGAGTACCAGAAGGAGACAAAACTTGGCAAATCTTACTAGATCTGAAAGATATTGTTGAGCTCCTAGCTACTGGACAATTTTCTGATGAGACATTGTGTTACTTGGAGTCCAAAATCTCAGAACACAGGTGTTTGCTCAAAGGGTGTTTCCCAGATTTCCATATTCTCCCCAAACATCACTTCTTGGAACACTATCCTGACATGATTCGTCGATATGGGCCTATGACAGATTTTTGGACTATTCGCTTTGAGGCGAAGCACAAATTCTTTAAGAGAGTTGTACATTATGGTAAAAACTTCAAGAATGTCTTGCTCACTCAGGCCAAAAAGCATCAGCTTGCTTTGGCTTACTTCTTGGATTTGCCAAGTGTTTTCAAACCTGATCTAGAAGTAGGACGCGTTGCTGTCGTTTCACCTGACACACTTGAACGTTCAGTGAGGCAGGCCATTGAGCATAAATATGGAAACATAAACACTATACTTCTTTCAACCCATGCATGAATCTATGGTACCAAGTACTCAGAGGGAATTTTTTTGTCTGTAGGGCACACCAGTCGACTGCCCGACTTTGGCGAGATTGTTAAAATGATAATTGTGAACAACAAAGTGTCATTCTTTCTCAAACCCTTTAAAGCCTGGTACATAGAGCATTTGCGAAGTTATGAGCTGACGAGTTATTGCACTTCAGAACTGCAGGTTGTGGAACACCAGGAGCTTAATGGATACCATCCACTTTATCCTTATGTCAGTGCTGGCAAGTTAAATATCACAACAAAAACCTTCTTGCTTCACTAAGGTACATTGATTTTTTAGGTGTTCACATTAAAATATGTAATCATCAATCAAATTAACAACATCTTTTTACTTTTTCCCCAGTTGGAGAGAAACCTTGGAATTTTCTATTCCTATTTCAAAATGCTGTTCCGCGTGATCACTCAGCCCCCCCACATGATCGATCCAAATTCACCCAAAATAATCTTGTTTGTTTGTGCCGGTAAAAAATTGGTTTGTGCTGTGTCTGGTTTTAAAATATGACAATAAATCAAACTATAAATGTTATTTATTAGGCTACAAGCTGACTGAATAAAAATAGATAATTGAATTGGTCACGAAGATCAAACATAATTAGTAATGGTCATTCTGGTTACTTTCTAAGACATGTCTATCTATTTTTATATGAAGTCAGTACGATTTATTTCGGGTTTGTTATATTAAGTTATTAGGTTATACCCTAACCTCAATTTTCAGCATCATTACTCCAGTCTTCAGTGTCACATGATCCTTCAGAAATCAGTATAATATGCTGATGTTATGATTTTGATGCTCAAGAAACAATGCTTCAACATTATCAATGTTGAAAACATTTGTGCTGCTTAATATTGTTCTTTTTTCTTCTTCTGGAAACTAAGATAGCCTACAACCATTCAAAGTTTTTGGTTAAGTAATGTATATAAAAAAATACTACTTTTATTTAGCAAGGATGCATTAAATAGGCCTAATCAAAAGTGAAAAAATGATCACGGTTTCCACAAACATATTAAGCATCCAAAACCCATGCTATGGGTAGCCTATTCAACATTGATAAAAATAAGAACCTTCTTAACTGAGCACCAATAATAATTGATCAATTAACATTTTACCATGATTTCTGAAGAATCATGTGACATGTAGTCAAGTAATGATACAGAAAATTCAGCTTTGACATCACAGGACTAAATTACATTTTAATTTTATTAAAACAGAAAATAGCCGGCTACATTTCACAATATCAGTGTATCATATAAAAAAAAATCAGCCTTGGTGAGCTTAGACCTTTAAAAAAGAAAAAAGAATACACACACACTCTGTATAAACACAGCAAAACAGATTATGGTGCTTGTATTTATGACAGTGTTCATATGGTTTTCAAGTCTCACACATTGGCCGTGAGACACACGCAATTCAACTAGCTCACACGCCACACCGTGTATTTCTCACGCTGAAAAGACAATGCCAAGTTGTCCTGCAAGCTTTATATATGACGTTGTATACGAGGCGCAGGCACACAAAGTGAAGTTTCCTGCCGCTATCGCGTATCTCGGCCAGATTGCGTTCGTTATTAGGCAACATAGATGCGCGAACACACGGAAGTTGACGGAACATTCTCGGCCACCGTACGTTCGTTACTAACCAAGAACATAACGCGCTGCGAACACACGTCGTGATGGAGAAAGGAAGAAAGCTCGTCTAACATTTTTAGGCTAGACCATTTAAAGGTGCTCTAAGCGATGCTGGGTGACGTCATTTCTTGTTGACATTCAAAGTATTGTCAAACAAAACGGAGGCTAGCTAAACCTTCCCTCCTCCTCATCCCGTCCCCTCCCCCTGTAGTTTTACTGATACTTCTTTCAAGGTGTAATGTCGCCAAGTGAGATAAATGCTTTCATATAATGCAAAAAAAAAAAATAGAAACATTACCAGAAAAACACGATAAAACGTTTCGCCACCTGAGGTTATAACTTTAGCTCCCATACCAGGACGCAATAATAGCAAGATAACGTTAGCTTCAAATGTAGTCAAAGTTGTCAATAGGCTATGAATGAACATTCAATTTCATAATAAATAGTTGGTGAAAACTATCATTCACACAAACTGTCGCCCTACTGTGAGTTTGCTTGATTATTTACAATAGAGATCGATAGCTAGCTGCTAGTAACCTATATGTTGTATTCACCAAAGTTAGCGCTGACTGCATTGTTCTAGCTAATTATATCCTTGTATTTGTTAGGCGAACATGAAAGTCCATTTAGAAAAACCAAACTGGATTTACCCACCTGTCCAGCAAAAACAGAGCTAACGTTACCTGAATGTCGGATTGGAAGCCCTTCTGCCGGCGGAGCTCTCACCACCTTTCAAAGGCTTTTCCAGAGTAAATTCGGGCATGCGTTCCTTCTCCTTTTCCCTCTTTGTATTTTTGCAATCTGTTCATCAGAACGCCGTCTCTTTGGTCGTGTGTCGGCCATATCAAACTTGAAGAGTTAAAATTCTAACTTCCCTCTTCAGGTTTCTCTCCTCCACACCCCCCATGTACGCTCACTAACCCCACCCCCAGGCTGGAACACTGTTTTGTTTTGTGGAGCGGGTTGGCCCAGTTTGTTTTTGTTGCTGTTTGTGGAGCCTGGGCTGTCTACAGAGACCGCATTTTTTTACAGTGTGTTCAGGGGACAGGCAGCTAGCGGATAGTGAGGAGATATTTGCTGTATGTGACAAAAAATGTTTTGGCCTAAAAAACGCGTGACATCGCTTAGAGCACCTTTAATATATAGCCCATCGTATACATTATTATTGATGCAGTCAAAAACTCTACAACTACTTTGCAACCAGGCCAGCTTTGGTTCAGTTTGGCTAGCTTACATTACCTGAAACTAGCCTATAAGGGAAATAGTGGGTATGGGAAGGAATGAAGATGTATTTCTTCATTTTATTTTATTTTATTTTAAATTATATATTGTATTAGTCTTTCTAGTTACATTAAGGCTACATGTTAATACATGCAGAGTGCTCTGGGTAATATTTTATATCCTGTCAAAACATACATTAATCATTGCCATTGCATTTGTATTTTTCAAAGATGTCAGGGAAAAAGCAAAAAGATATTTGTGTACACACACACACACACACACCTTAATACTCTAATATGTCAATTTGTTCACAATGTCCCACCACACAATAAATCATTATATCATTTCGACTAGACACATTCAAAATTTAAAAAGAATTGTTTTTCCAAACTGTTTAGCAATTTGTTATATTTTTGTATATTTGTAATTATAGGCTATATTTGATGTAATTAATTGCTCTGTCATTTATCAGATTTACCAATTGTTATAATTTCAATTTGTGCTGGTTAATTATGAATAATGGCTAAAATTGGGGGGCGGGGATGGGCAGGGCTCCATTGGGGCTCCTCCCCTAACCGCATGTGATCTCACTCCAAGCTTTTGATAAAACTTGAGAACCTTGTGTTAGGCTACTAACAAAACAACATAAAAACACTTACCTTGTAGGTTTCGTGTTACATTCCACACATCCTGCGATCCGCAGTGTCCGTCAAAAGTTGAAAACGCACAGGATAGGTAACAGAAGTGAATATTGTGATTTGGTTTGCCGTTTCGGTCTTACTTCAACTGTAAAAAAGGGCCTGAAGAAGTCACAGTATAATTCTCTGTTTTCCAATCGTCTTCTAATGCCTTCAAAAATCCGGGGTTTTTTTTCATAACAAAAGTCCTGATTTCTAATTAGAACTTTTCATGTTAAAATTAAAGGAAAAACAATACTAATCCTTTTCTGTTCTTTTATTTAGATTGAATTTAAATGTTATTCTCCCGTTATAACTTTATAACATTATAATAAACTATTTATTACATAAAATAACCCATTGTTACACTTTTATTACATGTAAAAAAAAAAATATATAATACATATATATTTGTTAGAAACAAGTCTTCTCATACTACAATAATACATTTTTAAAAAGAATGTATACTTTACTTCTCAGCCTATAGTTCAAACGCTATGTTTACTTTTACATTTACCACCTAGGGTCACCAAATGTGGGTAAGAGGAGGCTCTCGGGGACCTGTTTGTGTCGCTGCGACCTTCCTAGGCCGAGATACATTTTTGATACATGAATATATTTTGTCCCATAGCTCCGCCCAGGAAGCAGTCAGCAACATGAACTAGGTATCATTCGAAAGTGTTTTCTCAGGCTTTTCCAACGAGTCTACTGTGATGCCTCTGTGATGTAGGGGCCATGAGATATTTACATGAGATATTGACACTCTAAATTTAACCAGAAGTGAACATATAGCTCCGCCCAGGAAGTAGTGGATTTTGTTTCTGGAATGAAACAAAATCCTCGTTCTGGATCATTCCGATATACCCAAGGAAGGCCAGCACCGTAATTAGTCTGTCTTTAGGTAAGCACTTTGGCAGCCTCTCGAGACAGGTCTCCATCCACGGCATCCCATGCTCACGATACTTTACTACATTCCTTGAGTAGGAAAGATCCAGCTGTTCGACCTTGGCGCACACGTCTCCTAGGTACGCCACTGCGCGCGATCAGCAGATGGGAGTTGAGAAGGACGGTGGAGTTCAACGAAGTCCTTGAAGTTCCACTGCGCCCTCTTATTACGGTTCTCATCCCAGTATTTAATTTTCGGGAAGAACTTCAGCTTCCCTAACCCGAACTCCAAGCAACGTACTGGGTCAGAACTGAAGGACTTGACCATCTCCTCGGCCCTGCCAAACGTGTGGGGGTATCCAAATCCTTTGCTCTCGCACACCTCCCTTGCTAACTCCCCAACCGACCGGCAATCGCTTAAACGGCCGATTGGATGGTCAGGTCCTTTCCACGACGCCATGGGAATCCGGTCATTCCTCTCATACAGGTAACAGAGAAGGATACGGACCAACTAATCCCCCACCACTTGTGGGCCGGCCTGAAGGCAGTCTGTAAGTGGAAAGAGGCCCAGGACCCTCTGGAGTTCCTCCTTTATCCACGTCTCCAGGGGAGGGGTACCTTCACCAACGCTAGCTGATCCAATTGGACTTAGGCCTAGAATTCCCCTCATACGTGAAAAGCTGTTAGAATTGGTGGAACATACACCGAGGGGTGAGGCATACTGCCTCGATGTTGCACACATGGCCCGTCCAAAAAAAAAAAATTTTAAGCGCCAAAAAAAAAAGTTTGAGCTGGAAGGCCTTCCATTAACTTTCGAATCCACCCAGCCCCTTCTGGTGGTGCAGGAGATCAAAAAGTGTGCTACTCATGTACGTAGCGATTGGCTGGACAATGTGCCTTAATCCAAGGCCATCATCATTGTCCTTGAAAGGAAGGAACATCGGCACCGTCTCAAACAAATTATCCAGCATCATCTGGTCAAAAAAACTGATGGCATCCACGACCTCTGGAAAGCCAGGCCGAACAAGAAAAACCCCCTCCAGCCTCACAAAGGTCCTTGCACGGGTTTTGAATGCCAGATAGTCCATGTGTTCAACGTATGTTTTGGCTGGCGTCCTTAAGAAGCATCCGCCGATGCTTCTCAATGTGTAGGTCACATGTTGTGATTACCCTGCTCACAGGGTGCTTAGTGGGGGTGGCCTGGTGGCGGTGTGGAGTCGTCATTCAGTGTCCAATATTTTAAAACCTGACGCAGCACAAGCAAATTTCTTACCGCACAATCCAGCACAAACGAGCAGGACTTTTTTGGGTGAATTTGGATCATGTGGGGGGCTGGTGACATTAACAATAATTTAATGTCTAATATTTTAAAACCCGACGCAGCACAAACGAAAATTTTACCGGCACAAACGAAGCACAAACGAATGAGACTATTTTGGGTGAATTTGGATCATGTGGGGGGGCTAAGTGACCTCAGAATGACCTAAAAATATTTTTTTAATATCTAAAAAACCGAAGCAGCACAAATGAAGCACAAACGATTGAGCATATTTTGATGACGTTTTGCATTGGGTGGGGGGCCAACTTCACGCAGGTCAGAAACCTACACAAATGCATACAAAATTCATAAATGCACACAAAATTCATAAATGCACACAAAATTCATAAATGCACACACAATTCAGAAATATTAAATAAACAAATACTTAATACTTTGAAACAGTCATTTGAACAAACTAAAAAAGAGAAATGAGAGACATGTTGTAATACAGCGTACAGTCAATGTGCCATTGCATCCCTCCACGCAACGGCAACAGCTGCAAGGCATTTGACTGCCACATGTAATGCATTTTGACTCATCTTGGCGAACTCTACTGAATCATAGGAAAGTGGTTCAGTAGAAAGCTTCTCCTGTAGTGGAACAACAAATACTATGTTTTTCCCATTGTTAGATGCTGATTTAAGAAGCCTTGTGGAGTAACCCTCAGCGTCAGTTGGGATTATGGACAGCTTGCGATGTCCGCTACCACCTATTTTAAAATGGAAAGAAGTGTAAGAGTCCTTTAAAACCTTGCAGTCTCACAATCATTAATATTAAAAGTTCTATTTTGTCAGGCAAACAAGTCATAGTACTGTCCTCTACAACTTGAATAGTGGTGTGAATGGTAATTCATCGCCGGACATCACATGACATATCTGAGGTTTTGAATTGGAAAAACATTAACTATATATTTGCGCAATTGGAGATTTAGAAAAATTCTACCTGTAGACTTGAAAACCATCCAACCTCCTTGTAAGGTCTTCAGTTTAGGAAATTCCTCCTCAAGTAGAGCTACAATCTTTAAAGAATTCACTATTCTGCAAATGATTAACATTTATAATCATTACCCATTCTACAATATTATATACTATATGACTACCTCATCGTCTTTCACGTGGTCTGGTATACTTCACATCCTCTTCCCAAGGCCAGCATGGGCAAGTTCTAGCTCTTCTGAGCCCTTTGGTCTGAACTGACTGGGTTCCCAAAGGACATGCATATGAAAGTCTGTCCTTTTCACAATGCAAGGGGCAGGGGTCGAGAATGGTCGTTTTCCTCTTGGCTGATCAGTATTAAACATACCCGGGAACTGCCTGATGTGGGAAAGACAAAAAGATTTGTAGGGAAACCAGATATTTTTGTTTCGTTTACCTACTTTTCAATAATTTAAATAATGTCTCAATAAAAGTATTAAAAACACTAACGCTATTCATTACTGTTCCAGACACCAATATTAAATGTGTCAGAAGAATATTACTCACTGTCAGTAAAGTGAACATGTGTCACCTAATAGACAATGCATGACGCTTTATCTATGTACCAAAACCTTTGGTGGACTGATTAATCTTTTCTTAAGCATCAAATGTCATTTTTTATGTGAATTTCTGCTTTAGCAACATTCATGCCAATGAAGCTAATTTAAATAAAAAGTTTGGGGCAAGCCCAGCACCTGCATGGAACAATGTTTATTAGTTTTTCAGTATTTCACCAACGATTCTTGTAATAAAACTTCCAAAAAGTCCCCTATTGCAATTTGCATGCATTTCTATGATCAGAAATGTTATCTACATACATTTTTATAAATACATATCTTTAAATACGTATAAACATGTATATTAATTTATATTGCAATAGCAACCTTTACATAAAGTCTTGAATGCCAATGAAATTACTGAACTTCAATCATTGGAGGAATGTGAACAGAATTTGCCGAGGGCCTCCCCTGATCTTGGGCCTAAAGTACAGTTGCACTGTTGTAGCTGGTCTCCCTTATCACACACTTTTTGTTCACCCTTTAAAGAAAAAATAGGACATGGGTATATGTGGAAATGTTGTGAGGAAGAACAAAAAACAACAACAGTAAAAGAAAGACGTACTCCAAAGCAATGAAGAGTGCAGAATTAACAGTGTTAGCTTTTAAAAGACAAGAAGATACAGTTACGAAAGTACATGTACATTGCATGCAATGCTATTGTCAATGTGCAGTAACAAAGTGTCTGTATATGTACACCAGGGGTCAAACCTTCAAGAATGTAGGTTGTGTTTTTCAGGGAAACTCTGGGCAGTTGTGTTACCGTGTATAATCTTTCAATTATCCTCTCTGTCTGTAGCAAAACAATTGTACATATTAATATTTAAATGTTTTAAAAATGTATTCCAATTTATAAAGTAATTATCTAATAAATTTTTCTGTATAAAGTGTACATTGACAGTATACGGAACAATGAAATGTGAGATGTTCAAATATATCAGACATATATTTTCTTATGCATCTGTATACAGTCTTGTATTCCTATGGTACAACATAAAGAAACAAACACAAACTTATTTTACCTATAAATTGCTAAAAATGGCAAACAATATGAAATTTTACCTGTTCTATGTCAAAAGACAAAAAAAAAACAAAGATTTTCACAAAGTTTCATCTTGAGCTTTGGAGAAAATGTGGGATGTTTAAATAAAAAATCCTGTTGGATCGGATTGTGCCATTCTTCAAGCCTTCGTATAATTTCTGGAATGTTATATAGATACAAAAGTAAGACAAATATAAACTTTCAATAAACAGCATATATGAAGTGGTGGCCTATGTATTATGGTAAAAAAACAACAACATTAAAGCTACACTGTGTGATTTTTACCCCCATCTAGCGGTGAAATGGTATATGACCATCCAGTGAATATTAGTTTCTGTTCCTCTCAATTCCGATTTCGTTTTAACTCCTACGGTGGCCAATGTAGTCCAAGATTAACATGGCTTCCAGTTCGACCTCGTCCATGAGTGTTCCTTCAAGTGATGAGGTTATTTTAGAAAACTGTTATAATTTGCAGTAATTTAATTTGTCAGGTAACATATAGGTTATGACATCTATGTAAAATGAATAATAGTTTTATGTTTTCGTAATTTTTTTACCCTTTCATTGCTAACATCAGTTATCAGGTTCCCAGACGAATGCAAGCTAATCTTAGTAAAGTAACTTTTATTTTTAACTTTTAACTCTTTTTCGCTTCCTTGGCGACTCTGATACGTATCCTCGAGAACAAGAGTGATCCTCCATCAGCAACAGACTTTCAAAAAGGCTTTCAGGTTTTTATATATCAGTCTCAAGCAATCCCCCTCTTCACATTCGACACGGTGCCATCGAGTGTTAAAACGCGAAAGGCGAAGCTTGAATTAACGGGTATGTCCCTCTTTGGCTAATGTACTTTCAAGATGGAGGGGCAACATGGCGACCGACATTAGATCCCCTTACCCGTATGTATTTTCAATGGCATATTATACACTCACGAGAATACTTTATTACTTGAACGAAGTAAATATACATTAATGAGCACATATATTTTTGAAAGAACTAAGTGTTTTTAGCTAAGAATAAACTAAAAAAGTTACACAGTGTAGCTTTAAGGTATAATTGGAAAAAAATTATGAATCAAATTTTTTAGTGCACCTCTACTAGCTCTAACAGATAACATTGCAATACATTATGTAACCACATTAAAAACATTACAAAAGTGAAATGTTTAAATGAGAGACCACCCCGATGTAAATAACAATACTAAAAATGATACAGCTAGGATATAAGTAGTAAAATGGGTCAATTAGTAACATTTCATAAGTATATAATTTCTTTTTACCCAAAGAATGAAGTGGCATCCCAACACTGGGAAAAAGTATTTTCTGTGCATCTGAAGCATTCTGAAATGACTCAAACTGGAAACATTCACTTCTGAGACATGTATGACACTTTTATGTCAAACTATTAGTCTTGATGCTTACGCTGAAAAGAGATGTGCATTTTGAAAAGCACATTTTGTAAATACCTCAAGAACTGTCAAGTGCACGTCGGACACAGTTGCATTACTCTGCCAATCTCTGTGCCATAGAATGAACGTGTCTGTGTTCAAGGCCACAACCTGAAAGCCAAAATCACAGGATTTAGTCTTTATATAACAACTATAAATGTCACAGGTAAGTCAAAGGTTCTGTGTGAGTAACTTACATCCTTAGTCCCTTCCACAATTTGAGCAATGCGGCAATTCACAGCCTTTAAACCATTTTTTTTTTATTGTTATAGACATGTGGGGTGATGCCACATATTTACTTATTGCATTTATAAATAAGACAAATTTTATAATGCTTTACAGCATTTCATACTTGCATTATCAGTTAGCCAAGGCATTGTTTGTTTCTGCAATTATTTATGAACACATAATATATATAAGTAAATATTACAGATCCGCTATCATGAAAACTTAACATGTGTAACAGCACACATTACTTCAAATTTCACATCATTACCACACATCAGTTTGCCCGGTAGTCCTAGGTGTTATATATATATTTTCATCAGTACGTTTCTGCATTTCGTTCAAAAATGCTGAGTTTTTCCTGGCATTGTGTAGATGAAAGTACAGGCGTAGTGAAAACATGTAGTGGGTATCTCTCATCTGGCACAATGAATCCCAGCTTAAGGACAGCTCCCTACTCACTTGTTCAGCTTCTGCAGAGTTGATTAGAGAAGCCAGTTCAGGGATTACTTTCAGACTCCGCAGTTTCTCCTCTGGTCGTTTTTGGTTCTTTTGGTGGAACCTATCAGAAATGGAGAAGCGGTCTGATGTTCCAGTTTCTGGATGTGGTTGTGAAAAATTGTCCATTGTTGAGGGTTAAGTCTTATTTTCATTGATGTTATTGACCCAGTCAGGATCTTCCCTTTAATTTCCCAGCAGATGCCAACGATATGTTTGCCTCTGTTGGCTCACACGCCCTCCCATCATGTCTGGCAACACGTCCAGCAATGCCATACTGTACACAGTGAAGGGTTTTTGAAATCCAACACCCCCGTGGTCCCGAGCGGACTCCTGCCACCATAAAGGTGATGCATAGTACACTACTCTATGGGTGCATCCCATATGTCACACTCCACCTGTATTGCAACAAATATAAAACGTTAACCTTAATTTAAGGAACAAAGTAGGTGAGTTTAACCAAAACTATATTGTATTACAAAAGAAAATTTCCAACATATTGTTCCCTACTCTACATTTTATAAATGCCATAGAATAACAAAACCCGTCTTACCTCCAGCTTTTTTGAGTTTCACACTCATTTTGGGATAAACATGCTTATGATGGAAGAGCTCCTGTTCATCATGTCAGCGATTGATCCACAGACAGACACTCCGAGGACATCATCTTTTGGCTGATCAAACGATAATTTACATTTAAAAATTTTAGGAATGCAAAATTTGTAAGTAATGTGTTGTATTTCAATGTAAAGGTAAGAAAATCAAGTACATTGTACTTTACCGATTTTAAATCGAGAACTTGTCAAATATGGTCCTCATTGATGTCCTTTGCAACACGACTGCTCCTGGACCTGTCACTGGAGGATAGCCCTTTGAACACTTCAGTTTTCGGTAGGGTCTCACTGGTTTGTGTATGTTGCCCCCATCCATGGTATGGACATTTGCGCTTTGAAGTGGATTGCCAGAATGAAATGTGTAAGGTTAATTCTGTCATGTGATTTAAGTACTAAAAAAATACATGGCTTCAACCATATTGTGAAATAATACAGAATTTTAGTTTACATAAATTTAACTTAATTACAATTAGTAAAAATTCACATTAAGAGTAATAAGATTAATAATGTTGCAAAATAGAAAAATAAATTCACTTGTTAACGTATACTGTATATTACGCTTACCATCACAGAATCCGGTGGCTATAATTTCCGTCTCCAGGTTCTCCCATCTTGCTGCCACATTAACTCCCGTTTCCTGGGGAGTGATGATATTTTTCTCCTGATGTTTCAAGAGATGGACTGGTAGTTGGACTGGTGGACTGTGAATGCTGGATAAATTATGCTAGAAGTTTTGAAATGCATATTAAATGAACTTTCACCTGGTAATTCAAAGGCATCTTTCCAGTTTGTGTCAGCGATGACGACAGACGGGTGGTGTCCACAGCGGTTACAGAAATGGCTGTAGCAATACTTTCTGAGAGCGCCCAGAATGGGACTCAATTGTTCGCAATGTGATTCTGCAGAGAATTAAAAATAATGTTTTTAAACATATTTTGTTAATATTTTTGTATGTGCTTAATTTAGTACAAACATGTCCCACAGTTGTAACAATCCAATTGTACGTACTCACCAATAGACCGGTTGTCAGCAGAGAACATAAGGGTTTGGAAAGAAAGACCATGTTGTTGTAATTGCGAAATCCTGAATTGTAATCCTGAAAATGAAGTACGTTTTGCAACTGGCCATTTTCAGTCCATAGACTGAAACACCTACATGAAAACACAACACACATTTATTGGCATTTCACTTCTTATATACTGTATGTTCAATTTATATAAGTGGCTAAAGTGTAGAAATTGTGCTTGTGTTGATAAAAGCATTGTTCAGTTCAGGAGGACACGGCCCTGGACAGTAAGGACAATTTGCCTCTGTAGGCTCAAAGTTCTCTGGAACAGGCTTCGCTGTCTTTGTTAAATCCAGTGGAAGATCCTCTGGGATTCTCTTGGAAAGTCATAGGGATCACAAAACTATGCAGACACTCAAAAACAGTGGCTCTATGCATATAGAGCATCATTTTGGCTGATAATGCATACCCAGATTTCCACTGACCATTTCCTCAATATCTTCAATATCCTCGTTTGAGGTGTCCACTGCAATTGTGGCCAAGTGAGGATGCTCTTGGAACAGCCACCACATAGACAAGAATCTATACACACAGCTGATCTGGTTTTTGAGCCTATACACTTGCAGTGCCATTTACCTGATTTGGCATCGAATGTTGAAATTGTCCTCCCAGTTGTCCTTCTCATCAGTGTACACTGAGCAGATGATGTATCTGTCAGAAAGACCATGTTCCCCCCAGAAAATTGGAAACACACAGCAGACTTCCTCTGAGTAGGCATGTTGGTAGAGTGCCTTGCATTCTTCTTGCCTAGATATTGAGATGAGTCCTTTTCCCACCATCTCATTCACAGACTCGTTTTTCAGTGCTGGTGGTGGAATATATGCGTGGGCTTTTCTGGTCCTCTCTAGGTGGTAGCATTCTTTACCCGTGTTCCCACTTTGGGCAGCATTGCTCAAAAAGTCCCTACATTCACCCACTTCACAATCACACAGTCGTGCTGGTAAACACTTCTGTACATGGATAGGAAGTATAATACCATGGGAAAGTTTTGTTGTCACAGAGTAATTTTTTGGGTCAATGCACATCATGGGTTCTTGTCCATCGTGCTGCTCTTTTTCATGACGTCTCAAGTTTGAGGTGGTGCTGAAATGAATCCCACATATATGGCACACCCTGGTTCCTTGTTGGACTTGGTCAGTTACAACAGTCGGCACAGAAGGTTGTTCCACATCTGAGAAAAATAAGATGCATTCCCTTTTGATTATGACCGTTTCAGTTATAAACCACAGTTTTATCTCTACTTCTGTTTGGTTTAAATTTGTCAGTGTACTGTCACTTGCTTTAAGAGTCTTGATGCACTGATTTGATGTGTGATATTTGTCTTAGGGCTGGGCGATAATTATTGCGATATCATTTTTCTCGATAAAACGATATCAAGAGTTCGATAAATGTTCGATAATGTTTATGCGCCAAAAGCGGAACGAAACTCATTTGAACCGCGCGCGCCTCACGGACTGTTTATCCGCTCGGCTCAAAGTCCAAACGGCAGCGGCGCGCGCGAGCTCACTGGAGCAGATGCGTTTACTCTGATCGGCCTCGGTCACGACATCCAGTGAGAAGCGCTTGAATTCAGCGAAGAACACTAATGACTCGGTGATTTAAACCAGTTTAAAGGCAGATGAAACAGCGCTGACAAACAGGAGAAACACTGTACGCAACGATACAGTCAGAATCTGAATTGATACTGAATCCATTTACCATGGATTTACTGTAACGTTAGCCTAGTAATATTAACTGCACCATGAAATGTGGGATATAGTAGGCTATTGAATTGTATTATATTATTAATGTAGACAATGTATTAAAGAACTAATGGAATATAATTACAGTATTTAATAATGTATTTAGGCGACAGTTTTTCATACAAATACCATAGAAACCATAAAGTTACATATTGCCATGATAGTGAGGTGCTATAGGCTATGCTTTGTTTTATCTGTGGTTATCATGATCTAAATGCATGATACTGGATAACCAATGGTTAATTTGAATAAAACTCAAACAGTCAGAATGTTACATTTACCAAATAAAAATGTGGTTGTTAATTTTTTTTAAATAGATGAACGTAATGATAGAATAGAATTAACATAAATTTAACATAGTAGTATTCGCTTGAGTTAGGATGCAGATTTACTGTCAACTCACTGTCAAATATCCATTTCGAGATAAAACATGTAATATTAATATTGCAGCATGCACTGTAAACTGCTGAAGATACGTGCCAAAGTCAGGCAACAGAAACCTGTTTCAAGACTTGAAACAACATCCCCCATTAGCACATGCAGAAACTAAGAAATATATGTTTGGCAAGTGTTTGTCATGATATGTTCTGACAATAAAGAGTAGTTTAAAACCACAATTAACGCTCTGGTTTCTACAACTTTTACTTAGGAGCAAAAATCTGCCTTTAAACTTGAAAGAAATAAAGATTTGACATTTATCGTGATAATTATCGATATCGACTGATATAAAAAAATTATCGTGATAATTTTTTTAGGCCATATCGCCCAGCCCTAATTTGTCTCTTCTGTTAACAATGGATTTATTATAGTGTCTGGTTAAATATGGGTATTTAATAGGTAAACTGTCAAGGGTATATTTGGCTTAGCCAACGCACGCAGCGTTGTTCAGCTCCTGAACAGCGTTGTTCAATCAAGCGTTGTTCGCAGCGTTGCGTTGCGTTGTTCAACGCAGCGTTGTTCAATCAAGTTCAGCTCCTCCGGCTTGATTTTTTTTTTAGTAAATAATAATAATAACTAATAAAAAAAAAATTCCTATTAATTAAATCTGTGTTCTCCAAGTATTTAAATAAAGCTTCTCTGTTATTACTTCTTTGTACTGGGTTTAATAGGTATGTCAAAGTAATATCAATCTCCTTCTCCCTCTGAACCTCTAATAATAACATTTCTCTATCATCTATATACTTTTCACAAAACGTGATGACATGTTCTACCGTTTTGTTTTCTCCACACCATTCACATCGTCCTGTCGGATGCTTTGTAGTGATGGGACGGTTGATACCGGGGCTCTGACGCAGTTTTCAAAGCACTATTGTATCACACACTGTACCGATGCTTGTATCGAAAGGACAATACCACATGATTGATGACGTGTGAAGTTTCGACCGCCGTGCAGTGTCGAGGTCAGGACGGCTGGTTTGAAAAAAAAATTGGTGCTTCGTGACCCCACCTGATGCATAAAAAGGGAAATGAGGAGGCATTATTTTATTTAAAAGATATAACACTACACTTCCCTATAACATAATTTATATATTTTTTTAAAAAGAACAAAACATTTTTTCAACTATAATTATGATCACATACTTGTATATTTTATATTATAGATCAGTATGTTAATTAATTAATTAATTTCGATGACATTAGATAGAACTGAATTGATCCCACTCTTGTATGTCACAGACGTCCAAAGCTTTGTTTGGTCACATGCTTTTTCTGCTCTGCGGTGATTTGTTAGATATGGTGGAGAAAACAAGTGTGACCACCAGATGTTACTAATGCACATTGTGTTCATTTCACAATTTGATGAAAGCCCAAGGGGCAACCTCCCCGTCTCTCTCTTGAAGCCAACACGGAAGTGAATTAAACTGCAGTTCATCGAGTGGCCGCTTGAGGCTGACTGCAAAAGCGAGTCAAATCTGTATCTCCCCCATGTTAAAATGCCTCACTTCACATCAGAAAAAAACATGTTTACAACCTGGTGGCAAGTAGTTGTTTTGGTCTATGTGCTAATTTTGCCCTTCATGACGACTGTGAGGGGGTGAATTTTTTTTTCAACTCATCCGTTTAAATTATATTTAAGCCTTAAAGTTCTGCATAATTAAGGGCGTGGCCACTTGAGTGACAGGTGGATTGCAGCTGCTTTCACTGCTAGTCGTTTATCTGCTGTCTGTTAGCGTCACCCTCAGCTGTGTTTCTGCTTTTTCCGGGATTATTTCATAAAATTTAATACACGTATTATACCTTCGTCCGTGCGCGCCGTCGGATTCCGTCATGTTGAGTTTGGAGAGAACGACCAGCGCTGTGTTTCCAGCTGTTTCCCTCACATGCACTAATGGATGTCTGATCTCAGTGCGTTCTCTCCGTCCATGCAATAGATGCACACCCTTGAATGAGCGCGGATTTCTAGTTTATTTACTTGAACTTCTGAGGTAATATCTTTGGTTTGACCCATCTGAAAAAAACTGAGAGGCGGCCAAAATCAGAGAATTAAAGCTCTTTACGAACTTGACGTGAGATGCCGACTGACATATGTGCTTGAATCACTGTCACTAACATGCACAAGCTTAGAGCAATATTGTAAGTTACTAATACATTTTTAACTAGCAGAATAATAATGCATCACGATACACATAGTTGACTGCTTGTATGTTGTGAGAAATGTGTGTGATCTGTGTTATGTACTGTTGTATACATGCTCTTAACCTTGTGGGATTAATAAAGTTGATAAAAAAGTAAAGTAAATAGTCTCACTTTTAGTTACGTCTTAACTATTATAATATTTCGTAGGGCAAAAACATGAACTTTAACCATTGACTTTTTCATTGACTTTACTTTTTCAATCAGCTGTCACTTCAGCGTGAGGCCAGTAGCATATAGCATTAGCACCTCTGCTCCACCCACGGCCCGCCTCTTTGCCCATTTTAGTTTATCCGGTAGTGACGAGAGGTGACGCGCTGCCAAGATGGCGACGGCCGGCCCCGCCCACTTTAGGCTTCAAAAACGCTCTTCAGAAACCTACGGGTGACGTCACGGATACTACGTCCATATTTTTTTACAGTCTATATGAAAGCCTCAAATGCTTCAGAAAGCCTCGGTTTCCTATCACTAATGCTTTGACATTAATTGCATTGTTTATTAAGTCCTGGATGTCCTATTCTGAGTCTGGATAAAATATTTCCCTCTCTTCTTCTTCCATCTGAGTACCTACTTTTGGCTGTATCAGATGCAGCCTTTAAATTGGGACACAGCCTACATAGGATGACATATAGTGATTGTGTGAATTCACAACAGCTGTGTGATCAGAAGTCTGGTGATTTGTATCGCTGCCATGTATGTGTATTCTAGGATATGGAGTCTGAGGCGGCCATATTTGAATGCGGAGGTGCCTGCTGTGAATTGTAGTTCACTGATCTGACACAAAGTAATGTCAATGAAAAGAGTTTATTGAATAATATTAGTTGTGTCTTTCTCCATGGTCAGCCAGACTTTGTCTGACCAGCACAAAGCACAAGTGTTCTTATACCAAACAAATGCAATGGAAATTACTGCTTCACAACACCATCCTGTGACATTAAACATACTTGAGATGAAGACATACAACTTGAAATTAAACAGTTACAGAAAGATAATATAAAATAAAAAATAGTAAGTAAATGAATATATAGATAAAGTAATATGGCAGCGATAAAGAAGTAATATGTATGTTTGCTCTTTGAAGCTACACACACACACACACACGTACGTTGTTATTAAGAATCCTTAGATCCTTCATTTCAAACCTCTTAATCATATATGAAAACATTTCATTAAACACCTTGAATACCATTTGGAATATAATTGAATTGATTAACAAGCAGGCAAACTTTCATTATTAGCACAAACTTGAAAAGCTTGGGTGATTTTAATTGAACAAGTCTCCTCTGTCATAACGCAAACCCGCATCAGTTCAGTTCATTTATTGGGCATCAGTGAAGCCCAGTCCAGTTACAGAGGTGAAATTAGACAGTGGTAAAGAACGTGCTTCGCCGTGATGTAAAGCCCAGAGAAAACACCTTTAGAATCGTGGCATACATGTGAACTCAAGCCTAAGATAAAATGACAACGTTGTAAGCTTCTAACCATGAATAAAATAATGAATACACATGTTAATTTTGATCTCATCCACTTACAAATCTTTTCAAGCAAATCTTCTCAAGTAAACTAAAAATTACAGCAATACTAACCATCATCATAAATCCCTAATGATCTCATAAAGCCCCGCATACCCAGAAAATCAAGAAACTCAGATGTTTTAGGAATTCATCCTTTACACCTGTTTCAGCAGAATCCCATAAGGACGAATGGACTTCTCCACGATCTCCTTCTCTTTAGATTCAGGGGTGCCTTCAGGAATCTCAATCAGCCAGTAGTCCTGTCTGTCACACACTTTCCTCATTTGTGGATTGATCCTGTTTTGCAGAATGACTCTGTATTTCTCCCCAGTCTTGTTGGATGTGAATTCCTTGCTGTAACCAGAAGCCTGATCTATGTCATATGTTGAGTAGATTCCTCTGCCATACACTTGTCTAGGACCTGGTATGTAAGTGGAACTAGAGATACCTCTAGCACCCTCAATGCTGGTTCCATGATAGGACACAGGCCACTCACCAGCCACTGAGTCTGTTCTCCATCCATCCGTGCCCAGCCAGGTGTTTCCATCAGTGTACTTGTTCAGGACTTTCAGAGCAAAACGATACCATCCACATGGGCGTTTGTAAGGCTCATCACCCCGCATGCATACCGCATTGTTTGTTAAATCTGTGAAATCATGATTAAAGGATGGATCAAAGAATTCATCCATTTTAACAAATACCTCCCTGCCCAAATCCGTGTACTGAGAAGTGCTTTGAGAAGTATTTGTTTGAAGGACGTTCGGGCTTAACAAGGTAGTAGTGATCAAATTGTAAATATTGAGTTCACTGATTTCTGAATCTTCACTGCCTTCCAAATTCACTGATTGCAATAACCGTGATGATGAATTTTCTGTATACGGCTTCACAGTAACACCTGTGAGAACCGAAAGTCCCTCCAGAACAACATCTCTGTCCAATGTAGACATGGTTCAGGCAGATTTCATGCAGTGGAATAAGTAACAAAAAAAATTCTGCTCTTTCACTGCGTTCTGGTGACAAACTGAGGACTGCTCTTCTATTTATATGGACTGAAATGAGGAGGGACTGTACGTATTTTCGGAAAAGGCAGAGTTTGCAATGAAGGCTTTCTGTTCAAGCAAGAGTTTGGTGAGTCAACAAACATGCACAAACATGCATGAAACACTGGATGGGACTTAACATGGAGAGGTGGGGTAAATTAATTATTACCAGAGCTTTTCTGTGATTTTAGTCCCGTCCGAATCTGCCATCTCAGTAATCATTACGGACAATGTCAGTAAAGATTACTGCGACTTTTACCCTCTGTAAAAAGGTCTCGAAAAATTACTAGACCAGACTAGAATAGACCAGCTGTCAATATGTACATAAGTATTCTGTCATTTCCTGTTTAAAAAGTAGTTTCCCACGGGTTTTCGAGTATGGAGGCGCTTGAAAAAGCCTCAGTTGCGTTCTAGACGCTGAGAAAAGTCTGTGGAAAAACTCAAGTGTTTTCTGCATATGATTCAGATCAAAAAAGCAGGTTGAAAGCACTCTTTTAGACATTACACTTCTTATAGCTTTAGGTAAGTGTCTATTACCAACAGAATCAGAATTTAAAGGTACAATATGCAGGTTTTTTGCAGTAAAATATAAAAAAAAAAACACTGGGCCAATGTTATATATTTTGTTTTGTTGATTACTTACAATATCCCAAATGTTTCCAACTATTTGTAAATCGTGAGAAAATTGTGATTTTAACCAAGGCAACGGGGCGTGTCAGCAGGGGTGAGGAGTCGCCAGTCAATGGCGCCATATCCGCGTTACCCCCGGTTTCCGCCAGGTTTGACCTCGTACTGCCATAGTAACCATGGCGACAGACATGGACAACCGGGTTATTGCCGTTATGCCTAGCAGGACGCTCACGCTGTTGTTGTTTTGTTTAAACATTATGGACCATGGCAAGCAGACTTTGAGACAAAAAGAGGACTAAAACGAAGATCAACATCTTTCGAGATGCCGAGAGCTCCACGTCCGCGACTAACTTCGACTTGACAGAGACGCGAGTGTTGCATGTACTTTATTAGACAGGTGAGCAAATGTACATAAAACTAATCAATGTTATGTAGTTCAACATGATGAAATGTTAGAATATGATCTGTATGTTATTCTAATGTTGATCTAGCTCACTGCTAGTCTCATACAGCCAACACACAACCTAACTAACAACATTCAACACACTCAAATGCCGTTTAGTGTGATAGTGTAACTGTTAGAGCAAGTGAAACAGCGCTGCATTACCTCAAGTTTAATTCCTCTAATAAACTGACCTGTGTGAGTATTAATTCAGCACTTGCGTGTAGTTCGGTAGAAAGAAATGTCCTTATTCCTTTATACACGCGGGACTCGCGATGCGTGAGGCGCTGGTATACGTCTAGCAATCGCGCCCTGCTTCATACCACAGTCATGTTAAAAACATCAATGTATTCACTATCTAGTATTTTTAGTATTCACTAAAAGATCCATCAGCTTGACGACAAGATCCATAATTCCGCTTAATGCAGAATATACGTCATCATTATACGCCTTTGTTATTGTAAGAGGTTAGCGACCCCTGGTGGCGAAAAATTCCTGCATATTGTACCTTTAATTAATTCAATTAATAAATCGTTCGATCAGACCTATCTGTTATATATAGGTTATATATATATAGATTAAATATGTTTGCGCAGGTGATATCAGGAAGCAACGTAATACGCACATGACGACAGGAAGGTGACGGCGGTGTGTAAATCGAGATAGTCCTCCCACTTATGCTAGATTTACTGACATTTCTTATCCCGTGCAAAATGGCCATTATTATTACAGACCTCCTGTAGGTAAAATTACATTATCTTCCCTTGTCAAACTAATCCCGTCCGAATAGGGCTTATGACAGATATTCCACGATCTAAGTGCTTTAGAATCAGAATAGAAAGAAAGGTACTAGAAAAATGGTCCGTGAAGTAACTATGCAGGAAGTAATGCAGGACTAATGAGTAGCACTACATTAACACTTCAGCACTAATGTAGTTCCTTATTAGGTAATCAATAATTACTTAATGAGATCAGCATCATTAAAGGTGCATTGCGCAAGTCTCTTGAGTTTTTGCAGAACTACGCCCCCTCTGGCGACAAGCGAAACTGCAACCAGAGGTGTGCACGCTCATGGACCACACGCACGCTTGCATGAGCACGAGCTGTTCATAACCAAAGGAGCATCAGCCGCACAAATATTTTGTTTACAGTCATAATGTCTTCAGAGGTAATAAAGTTATAAATCTGCAAGTAATTTTAAATATATAAGGAATAGAAAGGAAAGGCATTTGAGTAAATTACACACTTATGTGTGAGGGGAAAACGGGGGTAGTAGAAAACTTTTTGTTTTTGTTTCCATCTATCTCCACTGTATCCACTTATGATTGTGTTATTATGGAAACACGTTCATGAACAATATAAGTTATTACTTTGTAAAAGCTCAAAATAATAATCATACCATACACAGTTGGTCAACAAAGTACACTCATATGTCTCAAGGTAATAAACAATCAAATGGGCTAATCCGCCGAAGATTTGCGGGGGTTTAGCCTGTTTTATTGATCTGCTAAGTAGCATATTCCAATAGCAGTACATCCTAATTAGGCAGTAATTTGCTCAAAAGTGTTTTACTCGAATAGCGAATCACTAAACTACATGTAGTGCTGATTTATTTATATTTTGACAGGGACAATACACACTGATGAACATTTATGTGAAATGTGTCAATACTTTTCAACTGCTGTCCCTGGGCAAGGTCACAATAGTTCATACATTTAGAAGACAAAAAAGGGTAACTATACACAACATGTAATTAGTTCACACACTAGCCGAGAGCAGACCGGAGATCTCTCCATTTGTTGAAAGCCTTCCCGATGTTGACTCTCGTCTTATTCCGACGCCTGTCTGACTCCAATTTGGCCCTTTTGGTGGCACTAGACAAACGTTTTCTTTTCTTTGTCTTATGTGGAGTTTGCGTTGGGGTTTGGAATGAACTACAAGCCGGTCTATTTGAATCCATTTTCTACTTTTGTTGAAAGTTGACTAAAGTTTTGTCACTCGAGTTGTCTTCGCTGATACGGAGAGTGGCGGCGAATACACAAACCTGCCAGACATAGCCATGTGAGCGTGAACGCGCATGACGTCACGCCCAGTCTCAAAGTCCGTCCCGAATCCCTCTTATTTATTTTACTGTACAGGATTATAGAGGCAATCGCAGTGATCAGAGAAGGGCTCATTCAGCCCATCAGGCAATTGTTTAAAGCATAGGCTCTCAAAGTGCGGCCCGCGGGCCAATGGCGGCCCGCCGAAACATTTCTGGCGGCCCGCGATAACATCTGTAAAACTGTTAAAACTATTGCTTTGAAAAAAATGAATATCTCCGTTTAGTGGTGTTTAGCGGCATCCATAGGCATAAGCGGTAATTACATGGTCCGACCGACCGATCGCACTTGACCTCACTCCCAAGGCCACCAGGAACAGTGGTTGTCTACACAGGAATAGGAATCGTGGCCAACCGAAACCAGCACCACAAATCCCATTGCAATTTAAAAGGGTATGTTGACCAAGTAATCAATATTCAATGTGACTTAATAATAATCTTAACAATGTAAGCTTATTAATGGCCGCGTTTCCATTACCTTTCAAAATGTTCGCGGGCGCGAACACTTGCATTTTCCTATCAACAGTGGAAACAACTTAAACTAGTCTATCATTTCTGGTCATACAGAAAATAATAATGCATTATTCGCAACTACTTTTATTTGTGTAAACTCATAACAAGAAAACGTGCTTTAGTAAAATAAAATAAAATAAAACAATCAGTAGCCTATAGGCTACTACGCGCTTTCATGATCTCCGTGAACTGGAGCGCGAGAACTGAAACAAAATATAGCCTATGTAGGCTAAAGCTTAAAATGTGCACTTTTAAACAAACAAACTCGAATCGAAAGCAAATACCTGATTATGTAATCCGTATGAAAGGTGGATTTCTCTCTAAAAGCGCATCTGCTTAACAGCGGAGATGGAGATATGTTTTTAGCTGACACTTAGAAAACAATAGTTTATTAATAAACAATTAAAATGCCTCGCTGTTTTTTCAGACGCATTTATTATCATTAGCCTATAACTCACCTATAAATCAGGCTAGATCAGACACGTACAGGCTATATGGCTCTTCTCATTCATCACTGCGGGAAAAATATAAATTCCAGGTTCTAATTTGGCCTTAGAAAACCAGTAAAATCGACATGTTTTCCATATTCATTTGTGAATATTTAAAATGTTTAATAAAGGGGCAAAAAGTCATTTAAACAAAAATCTGAAAAAGTCTGTCGATATTTACTTTTTTTGCGCAGCAGTTGGTGAAGCCAGTTCAAATTAAAAATTTGTTCAACTTTGCGTTTTAAAAAGACAACAACCGTTCATTTTTCGTTTTTCAGTTACGGGTTAAAAAAGATAGATAATAATATGCAAATCTGCAATAATGGAAACGCGACTGACAAGCAATGATAGAAATGAATGATGATGATGACTTGTTTGGTAAGCTTCTATTTTAAAAGTTTCTTTCTCTCCCCCCCCAAAATTTTCACAAGTTTTGCCAGGTTTAGCCTCAGTTATGAATTAAAATGTGTTTATTACAACTAATGTAAACTGTAGAGATGCAACCTGGTCATTAAAATAATTTCAAATGGGATTTTCTTTTCAGTTTTTTTTTTCTTCGTTTTCTCCCCCGCCACTTTGGCGGCCCTCAGTTCAATGTTGGGTTCCTAAATTGGCCCTCACCTATCAAAACTTTGAGAACCCCTGGTTTAAAGGGACATTAAGTAAGAATTACTCCCATCTAGCGGTGAAATTGTATTTTGCATTCAAACTTCTAATAGCACTTCATCGAGTTTTCCTTCGGGTGAACAGGTTTGTTTTTTGAAACAAACTTCAAATTGACACAACGAACAAACAAATGTTACAGTATGAAGTAATGAGTGTCAAAAACATGAACTATATTGTAATTAGTAGTTATGCCTTGTTTACTCGTTATATTTTTTTGAAGTACGTGCATTGTTAGATATCATCATCAGATGATTCAACAGTAGGGAGAGCAAGAAGTAGAGGTAGAGGTAGAGGACAGAGAGGCAGTGGATCAGTGGGATCTAGGCAAGGAGGTGGACGACGAGGAAGAGGAGGAGAGCGAGAGTCAATACAACGACGACAAAGATGCCCGGCAGCTACAAGAGACGATCTTGATAGAATTGAAAGTTTCCAAAGGCAGAGAAGAGAAGCGACCGAGGTCTGTACAATTTATGTGGCTAGCAGTAACTTTAACAAATCATTTTAATTCTCTGTACAATCTTATGCATGTAGCAAAATATTTACAACTTGAGCTAATTGATTGTTTATGAAAAAAAGAGAGCTATAGAAAATGACAAGCGCCTCTCACTGCTCTGCTCCTCCGTTTCTGCTGCTTTCAGTTACTGGCTCTGAACGAAAATGCGTTGTGGAAACGCGTTGGCGTACTTTTTGTCCCTCTCTGCTATTATAGTTTTTCAAGATGGCGGAACTACATGGAAGCCTCCGTGGACTGACCCGTCCCATGTATATAAATATAATAAATTCTTCGTTTACGGGGATAAATCAGATAATTGGCAGAGGTATTTGTACACCATTGGGGACATATTTATGAATAAAAATCTTGATTTTGGATTATAAATTACCTAAAAAGTTACTTATAGTCCCTTTAAGCATGTATGGGTTAGAAAAACAGGCATTAAATGTTGCGCAATGCACCTTTAAGAACTCCCTTGTGAAAAAGAGTGCACTTTAGTGTACTTATTACACAAATAATATACTTTAAAGGTATACACTTAAGTGTGAATTAAATGCAATGTTTTCTGCACACTGAATGCACATTAAGTGTAATTAATTTCAAATATTAAAATACAAAGTTCAGGCTTCATACAAAGTTTTTTATGAGGTTAAGTGCTCACGGAAGAGATGAATTTTCAGCTGTCTTTTGAATGTTAGGGATTCTGCTGCATTCCGGATTTTCGACACTCTTGATGCTTCTAATCTTTTCCCGAAACATTCAGGGGAACGCCTCAGTGCTTCATGAGGCTTCATTTTCCCATCCCTACAGTACACACACACTCATTCACTCACTCAGAACACACCAACCAGTGTGAAGGTCAGACACACACTCACTCAGAACACACCAATGTTAACATTGTAACACAGTGGCCCTCATTTATCAAAAGTGCGCACACCAAATTTCCAGCGTACACTCAAAACCACGGTGACTTTGAGATTTATGATCAAATCCTACGCCAGCTCAGGAGGTGGTGAAGCCTACATGTACGCACGTTTTGAGTTAGTGCAGAAATGCGCAGAAAAACAATTCCTAACACCACAACAGTGGCTCAACTATAAGTTTATCAGGCGACGAGAATACTTTTTGTGGAAAGTGGTAGGTGAGTGAAGGCCAGTGAACCACCTTCAACCAGCGAGTCACCTTCAACCAGCGAGTCACCTTCAACCAGCGAGTCACCTTCCACCAGCGAGTCGCCTTCCACCAGCGAGTCGCCTTCCACCAGCGAGTCGCCTTCCACCAGCGAGTCGCCTTCCACCAGCGAGTCACCTTCCACCAGCGAGTCACCTTCCACCAGCGAGTCGCCTTCAACCAGCGAGTCGCCTTCCACCAGCGAGTCACCTTCCACCAGCGAGTCGCCTTCAACCAGCGAGTCACCTTCCACCAGCGAGTCACCTTCCACCAGCGAGTCGCCTTCCACCAGCGAGTCGCCTTCCACCAGCGAGTCACCTTCCACCAGCGAGTCGCCTTCAACCAGCGAGTCACCTTCCACCAGCGAGTCACCTTCCACCAGCGAGTCGCCTTCCACCAGCGAGTCACCTTCCACCAGCGAGTCGCCTTCAACCAGCGAGTCACCTTCCACCAGCGAGTCACCTTCCACCAGCGAGTCACCTTCCACCAGCGAGTCGCCTTCAACCAGCGAGTCGCCTTCCACCAGCGAGTCACCTTCCACCAGCGAGTCGCCTTCAACCAGCGAGTCACCTTCCACCAGCGAGTCACCTTCCACCAGCGAGTCACCTTCCACCAGCGAGTCACCTTCCACCAGCGAGTCACCTTCCACCAGCGAGTCGCCTTCAACCAGCGAGTCGCCTTCCACCAGCGAGTCACCTTCCACCAGCGAGTCGCCTTCAACCAGCGAGTCACCTTCCACCAGCGAGTCACCTTCCACCAGCGAGTCGCCTTCCACCAGCGAGTCACCTTCAACCAGCGAGTCGCCTTCCACCAGCGAGTCGCCTTCAACCAGCGAGTCGCCTTCAACCAGCGAGTCACCTTCAACCAGCGAGTCACCTTCCACCAGCGAGTCGCCTTCCACCAGCGAGTCACCTTCAACCAGCGAGTCGCCTTCCACCAGCGAGTCGCCTTCAACCAGCGAGTCACCTTCCACCAGCGAGTCGCCTTCAACCAGCGAGTCACCTTCCACCAGCGAGTCGCCTTCAACCAGCGAGTCACCTTCCACCAGCGAGTCGCCTTCAACCAGCGAGTCGCCTTCCACCAGCGAGTCGCCTTCCACCAGCGAGTCGCCTTCCACCAGCGAGTCGCCTTCCACCAGCGAGTCACCTTCCACCAGCGAGTCACCTTCCACCAGCGAGTCACCTTCAACCAGCGAGTCGCCTTCCACCAGCGAGTCGCCTTCAACCAGCGAGTCGCCTTCAACCAGCGAGTCACCTTCAACCAGCGAGTCGCCTTCAACCAGCGAGTCGCCTTCAACCAGCGAGTCACCTTCCACCAGCGAGTCGCCTTCCACCAGCGAGTCGCCTTCCACCAGCGAGTCACCTTCCACCAGCGAGTCACCTTCCACCAGCGAGTCACCTTCCACCAGCGAGTCACCTTCCACCAGCGAGTCACCTTCCACCAGCGAGTCGCCTTCAACCAGCGAGTCGCCTTCCACCAGCGAGTCACCTTCCACCAGCGAGTCGCCTTCAACCAGCGAGTCACCTTCCACCAGCGAGTCGCACTCCACCAGCGAGTCACCTTCCACCAGCGAGTCGCCTTCCACCAGCGAGTCGCCTTCCACCAGCGAGTCACCTTCCACCAGCGAGTCACCTTCCACCAGCGAGTCACCTTCCACCAGCGAGTCACCTTCCACCAGCGAGTCACCTTCAACCAGCGAGTCGCCTTCAACCAGCGAGTCACCTTCCACCAGCGAGTCGCCTTCCACCAGCGAGTCGCCTTCAACCAGCGAGTCGCCTTCAACCAGCGAGTCACCTTCAACATATAAATAGGTAAAATTACATTATCTTCCCTTGTCAAACTAATCCCGTCCGAATAGGGCTTATGACAGATATTCCACGATCTAAGTGCTTTAGAATCAGAATAGAAAGAAAGGTACTAGAAAAATGGTCCGTGAAGTAACTATGCAGGAAGTAATGCAGGACTAATGAGTAGCACTACATTAACACTTCAGCACTAATGTAGTTCCTTATTAGGTAATCAATAATTACTTAATGAGATCGGCATCATTAAAGGTGCATTGCGCAAGTCTCTTGAGTTTTTGCAGAACTACGCCCCCTCTGGCGACAAGCGAAACTGCAACCAGAGGTGTGCACGCTCATGGACCACACACACACGCACGCTTGCACGAGCACGAGCTGTTCATAACCAAAGGAGCATCAGCCGCACAAATCTTTTGTTTACAGTCATAATGTCTTCAGAGGTAATAAAGTTATAAATCTGGAAGTAATTTTAAATATATAAGGAATAGAAAGGAAAGGCATTTGAGTAAATTACACACTTATGTGTGAGGGGAAAACGGGGGTAGTAGAAAACTTCGGTTTTTGTTTCCGTCTATCTCCATGTTGAACTGTTTTATGTGTTTACTGTATCCACTTATGATTGTGTTATTATAGAAACACGTTCATGAACAATATGTTATTACTTTGTAAAAGCTCAAAATAATAATCATACCATACACAGTTGGTCAACAAAGTACACTCATATGTCTCAAGGTAATAAACAATCAAATGGGCTAATCCGCCGAAGATTTGCGGGGGTTTAGCCTGTTTTATTGATCTGCTAAGTAGCATATTCCAATAGCAATACATCCTAATTAGGCAGTAATTTGCTCAAAACTGTTTTACTCGAATAGCGAATCACTAAACTACATGTATTGCTGATTTATTTATATTTTAACAGGGACAATACACACTGATGACATTTATGTGAAATGTGTCAATACTTTTCAACTGCTGTCCCTGGGCAAGGTCACAATAGTTCATACATTTAGAAGACAAAAAAGGGTAACTATACACAAAATGTAATTAGTTCACACACTAGCCGAGAGCAGACCGGAGATCTCTCCATTTGTTGAAAGCCTTCCCGATGTTGACTCTCGTCTTATTCCGACGCCTGTCTGACTCCAATTTGGCCCTTTTGGTGGCACTAGACAAACGTTTTCTTTTCTTTGTCTTAGTGTGAGTTTGCGTTGGGGTTTGGAATGAACTACAAGCCGGTCTCTTTGAATCCATCTTCTACTTTTGTCGAAAGTTGACTAAAGTTTTGTCGCTCGAGTTGTCTTCGCTGATACGGAGAGTGGCGGCGAATACACAAACCTGCCAGACATAGCCATGTGAGCGTGAACGCGCATGACGTCACGCCCAGTCTCAAAGTCCGTCCCGAATCCCTCTTATTTATTTTACTGTAGAGGATTATAGAGGCAATCGCAGTGATCAGAGAAGGGCTCATTCAGCCCATCAGGCAATTGTTTAAGCATGTATGGGTTAGAAAAACGGGTATTTTTAACATGAAATGTTGCACAATGCACCTTTAAGAACTCCCTTGTGAAAAAAGTGCACTTTAGTGTACTTATTACACAAATAATATACTTTAAGGTATACACTTAAGTGTGAATTAAATGCAACGTTTTCTGCGCACTGAATGCACATTAAGTGTAATTAATTTCAAATATTATCACATATTAAGTTGAAATAAAATGCAATAAGTTGCCATTAAGAGTGATTTTTAAGACAACTTAAGTGGGACTTTAATACAACTTTATATTTACTTTCATAATTGGTTCTAGTGTTTTTAAAATATAGTTAAAGTGCACTGTTCAATCTACTAACAAGGAATTAATGTGAACTAAAATATACTTTAATGTACTGTGGGGGAGGAGCTGTGGAGGAGGAGCTGTGGGGGAGGAGCTGTGAGGGAGGAGCTGTGACGGGAGGAGCTGTGACGGGAGGAGCTGTGGGGGAGGAGCTGTGAGGGGAGGAGCTGTGAGGGGAGGAGCTGTGACGGGAGGAGCTGTGGGGGAGGAGCTGTGAGGGGAGGAGCTGTGAGGGGAGGAGCTGTGGGGGAGGAGCTGTGAGGGAGGAGCTGTGGGGGAGGAGCTGTGGGGGAGGAGCTGTGGGGGAGGAGCTGTGGGGGAGGAGCTGTGGGGGAGGAGCTGTGACGGGAGGAGCTGTGGGGGAGGAGCTGTGAGGGGAGGAGCTGTGGGGGAGGAGCTGTGGGGGAGGAGCTGTGAGGGGAGGAGCTGTGGGGGAGGAGCTGTGGGGGAGGAGCTGTGAGGGGAGGAGCTGTGACGGGAGGAGCTGTGGGGGGAGGAGCTGTGGGGGGAGGAGCTGTGGGGGAGGAGCTGTGAGGGGAGGAGCTGGGGGGAGGAGCTGTGGGGGGAGGAGCTGTGGGGGGAGGAGCTGTGGGGGAGGAGCTGTGAGGGAGGAGCTGTGACGGGAGGAGCTGTGGGGGAGGAGCTGTGAGGGGAGGAGCTGTGGGGGAGGAGCTGTGGGGGAGGAGCTGTGAGGGGAGGAGCTGTGGGGGGAGGAGCTGTGAGGGGAGGAGCTGTGAGGGGAGGAGCTGTGGGGGAGGAGCTGTGGGGGGAGGAGCTGTGGGGGAGGAGCTGTGGGGGAGGAGCTGTGAGGGAGGAGCTGTGGGGGAGGAGCTGTGAAGGGAGGAGCTGTGGGGGAGGAGATGTGGGGGGAGGGGCTGTGAGGGGAGGGGCTGTGGGGGAGGAGCTGTGAGGGGAGGAGCTGTGGGGAGGAGCTGTGAGGGGAGGAGCTGTGAGGGGAGGAGCTGTGAGGGGAGGAGCTGTGGGGGAGGAGCTGTGGGGGGAGGAGCTGTGGGGGAGGAGCTGTGGGGGAGGAGCTGTGGGGGAAGAGCTGTGAGGGGAGGAGCTGTGAGGGGAGGAGCTGTGGGGGAGGAGCTGTGAGGGGAGGAGCTGTGGGGGGAGGAGCTGTGAGGGAGGAGCTGTGGGGGGAGGAGCTGTGAGGGGAGGAGCTGTGAGGGGAGGAGCTGTGGGGGAGGAGCTGTGGGGGGAGGAGCTGTGGGGGAGGAGCTGTGGGGGAGGAGCTGTGAGGGAGGAGCTGTGGGGGAGGAGCTGTGAAGGGAGGAGCTGTGGGGGAGGAGATGTGGGGGGAGGAGCTGTGGGGGGAGGGGCTGTGAGGGGAGGGGCTGTGGGGGAGGAGCTGTGAGGGGAGGAGCTGTGGGGAGGAGCTGTGAGGGGAGGAGCTGTGAGGGGAGGAGCTGTGAGGGGAGGAGCTGTGAGGGGAGGAGCTGTGGGGGAGGAGCTGTGAGGGGAGGAGCTGTGAGGGGAGGAGCTGTGAGGGGAGGAGCTGTGGGGGAGGAGCTGTGAGGGGAGGAGCTGTAGGATTTTAAATGAACATGTAAATGCATTTCTTTTGATCAGTTTTGTGTCAGTAAACGTGATATGTAAGCAGTATATTTCAAATAAAGACAAACAATTAAGTCATGTGTGTAATATTGTTTTTCGGCGTAAACTTTTTCGGCCTAAACCTAGTCTCAGACTAAAATGCATGTTTGAACTGATTTATATAAAAGTATGAAATTCGAGACCAAACAGCCAGCTCAAAAGTACTGAACTCCGAAACGTATTCACACTACAAAGGCACAACAACACTCAAGTCTCTGGTTGGAATTTCACCTGAAGGAAGCATAACTTTTGTAAGCAGTCTTTACACAGGAAGCATTTCTGATAAAGAGATAACAAAGTCATCTGGCATTCTAGATCTTCCTCGAGAGGCAAAAACAACGCCAGAAGTGCTCAAAATTAGGGCTGTCAGTTAAACGCGTTATTAACGGCTTTAACGCAAACCCATTTGAACAGTGTTCATTTTTTTATCGCGCGATTAATGGTCTTTTTGGCCTAGCAAACTTTGTAGTTTTTTTCACATGCTTTTGAAACAGGACGCGGCATGCTATGAAACCCATTCATTTCAATGGCTTGAGCCGCACGAGGACGTTTTGAAAGTGCAAGCGGATCTAGCTAGACCGGAAACAAAACAACAGGCGTGCCGCACACACTTGTTTGGGCTTGCGAGCCGGCCAAATAGTTGGTTAACGTTACGTTTTGAGTGGATGACGAGCGCGAGACGCCGAAATGGATGCCAATAAGATTCTGAATGGAAAGTTTACTTTTAAAAAGTTGCCAAATGGTTCCATTGACGAGACCAAAGTGATCTGTGTGTTTTGTCGTTGTGAACTGATCATCATCGCAGCACGTCCAGTCTGAAATACCACTTGATGATGGCCATCTCACACACACACACACACACACACAGCTGATGGGAATTCTCCGCCCCCTCGTCAATATCAGGACCTCGTCAGTATTTCTTTCACCCTATTATTGATGGACAGTGTTACATTGTGTGAGAGATTATTTGCTCCAAGTGAGAATGTTAGTGTGAAATTGAACACAGTATATGCCAATGTTGTTTTCAATAAAAAACATTTGCACAAAGCATTCCGATCCACTTTTCCATGTTAATAAGAGCATTAAAATGAGAAAAAAGAATGGGACAAAAAGAAATCAAGAGACATTTAGAATAGATAAAAATGTGAGATTAATTGCGATTAATCGCGAGTTAACTATGACATTAATGCGATTAATCGCGATTAAATATTTTAATCGTTTGACAGCACTACTCAAAATACAAAGTTCAGGCTTCATACAAAGTTTTTTATGAGGTTAAGTGCTCACGGAAGAGATGAGTTTTCAGCTGTCTTTTAAATGTTAGGGATTCTGCTGCATTCCGGATTTTCGACACTCTTGATGCTTCTAATCTTTTCACGAAACATTCAGGGGAACGCCTCAGTGCTTCATGAGGCTTCATTTTCCCATCCCTACAGTACACACACACTCATTCACTCACTCAGAACACACCAACCAGTGTGAAGGTCAGACACACACTCACTCAGAACACACCAACCAGTGTGAAGGTCAGACACACACTCACTCAGAACACACCAACCAGTGTGAAGGTCAGACACACACTCACTCAGAACACACCAATGTTAACATTGTAACACAGTGGCCCTCATTTATCAAAAGTGCGCACACCAAATTTCCAGCGTACACCTGGCGTACACTCAAAACCACGGTGACTTTGAGATTTATGATCAAATCCTACGCCAGCTCAGGAGGTGGTGAAGCCTACATGTACGCACGTTTTGAGTTAGTGCAGAAATGCGCAGAAAAACAATTCCTAACACCACAAAACACACTGACAAACTAAAAGATATGATATATTATTACCCACTGTAACAACAACAACAACATTGTAATTATAAACTTCAGTGTTTATTTTTGTGCAACATGGACTTCAATGTTTAATTTGTGTGACTTTACCAAAGCATTTGATTTATTTTGTAAGCATATGTATTCCTTCAGTTGCGAGCCTGTGCGCTTTACCCTGGCGTTTCATGGTTAGGCCGGCAGGTGCGCACAGACTGGGTTCGGTAACGAAAGACTTTCAATGACCAAAAAATAATTCAGACTGACAAAATAATAAAAATGACATTCTTCTTCTTTTAAATAATAATAATAATACAAATAATAACGACATTCTTCTTCTAAATAACAATAAGCGTCATTAATAATACAAATCAATAATAATAAGAAGAATATTACAAATTTTCATGCAATTATTAATGTGAATGAATGGTACTCCACATCACATCATCATCACTATTGTACACCCCAATACATGTGACGTGATACGAAATTAAATGCTAATTGTTTCAAAACACGTGCTGTAAAAAAAATGCATTGTGATAGGTCATTTCGGTTCCACGTCGGAGAAGTTTCTCGTCTTTGCCGTCTTACGTGTGTCCATGGCGTAAAATGAGGGCGTGGGGGAAGCGGAGACTTGAATATATAGGGGCGTGTTATTCTATTGACGATCGTTTTCAGCCGCGGCTTTCATCAAGGGCACGTATTGCGTACACCTGGATTTCAAAGCTACGCACCGCTTCATAAATCAGGCGGTAAGAGGAGTGTAAGCATAATCTTACGCCAACATATACGGCCGTTTCTACGCAAGAATGATAAATGAGGGCCAGTGTGACTGACAACATGCCCCGCCTGCACAACTGGGGTTTAGTCTTGATACTTTTGTGCAGAACAACGGTTCTCTCCCCTGCAGTCCCGCGAGCCTTCGGCTGGAGAGAGCACCACCTCGTGGCCACTCGTGGTCATCATCTCAGAGGCACAACATCTCTTCTGTCAACACTTGACCCGTTAAAGCTGCAGTAGGTAACTTTTGTAAACAAATATTTTTTACATACTTGTTAAAACTGTCATTATGTCCTGACAGTAGAATATGAGACAGATAATCTGTGAAAAAATCAAGCTCCTCTGGCTCCTCCCAGTGGTCCTATTGCCATTTGCAGAAATACACCGCTCCCGGTCAGAAACAACCAATCAGAGCCAGGAGGAATGTCTTAGCAGTGTCAGTCACGCTCGTGTACGCGCTGATCACACCCCTCTCTTGCACAGCGCGCGCCGTACCGTCGTTCAAGCCAAACTCAAGATTGCCGGTGTGCTGCAGCTGTGCTAATGGCGGAGAAACAACCTAAACTGCCAATTTCTCGAGTGGCACTTGCTCATAAAACAAAGACGGGTAAAACAAGTTGTACCTTGTTTTAAGCAAGTTGTACCTTCCTTTAAACAATAATACATTGCTAGTTGAGTAAGGGTTAGGGTTATCATGTATCAACATGATATTTTAAAACAACAACTAAGTGGTAATATATCCTATTCGTATAGATTACAAAGAACACAAAAGTCTGTTCCAAACATTTTCTTCCGGAAAGTTTTTCAAGAACATTGACTGGGATCAGGAAGCTAAAAGAAGGTTCAGTCCCGTCAGTGTTTACCTGGGCTCGACAAGCATGTGAACGGACATCCATGCGATCGTAAGTAGATAAGATATGTTTTACAAAAGATATTATATAGCAAAAGTTGTTTAATAATTTGTGACAAGAGTATTTAGCTACAATCGTTAATGCCGTTCAACGTTCATAGCTTTTATTGAATTAAGATAAACATTTGAACAAAACCATAAACATGGGACCAAGTTTAGGTCTGTAATCCAAGATTTACAACAGTTTAAGTTGTGGCCTTACAGTTAAGTAGGGTTAAGATCGTATTGCTGATTCATAATTTATAATCAATGTGATAGCTTATTGTGTGCGCATTGTCAGAGGTAAAACCCTGTTTGAAATCTCATAATCATGTACAAGATGTTATTATTTTGTTAGGAATTAATTCTGCTCCTGTTTCTGTTCAGCTCTAGACATGGAAAATGTAATTTAGAGGAAGCACGTGAGGAAGATGAAAGGTGAGCAGAAACTGGAAAAATGAGTGAATACTGTTTAAATAAGTGGTTTTAAATGAACATGTAAATGCATTTCTTTTAATCAGTTTTGTGTCAGTAAACGTGATATGTAAGCAGTATATTTCAAATAAAGACAAAATCAATTCTGAATGAGCATGTGAACGCCGTCAGTGTTAATCACAGGTTCGCGTTTAAAGTCTGATCATTTCGATGGAGGTGAATCAATCAAAATTAACTTTAGCTGGAAATAACATTATTCAAGAACCGCTATAAAGCCAAAACAATCTCTGTTACCTT
Organism: Tiaroga cobitis; assembly: GCA_030578255.1. Lineage (NCBI taxonomy): Eukaryota > Metazoa > Chordata > Actinopteri > Cypriniformes > Leuciscidae > Tiaroga > Tiaroga cobitis. The sequence continues at coordinate 6,767,175 of CM060592.1, forward strand.
AAATTATATGTTTATCTCTGTAAAGCTGCTTTGAAACAATCCATTGTTAAAAGCACTATATAAATGAAGATGACTTCACTTGACTTGACAAAAAAATTAAGTCATGTATGTAATATTGTTTTTCGGCGTAAACCTAGTCTCAGACTAAAATGAATGTTTGAACTGATTTAAATATAGATATAAAATATATAAAAGTATCTCTTAAAATACACTCACCTAAAGGATTATTAGGAACACCTGTTCAATTTCTCATTAATGTAATTATCTAATCAACCAATCACATGGCAGTTGCTTTAATGCATTTAGGGGTGTGGTCCTGGTCAATCCCCTGAACTCCAAACTGAATGTCAGAATGGGAAAGAAAGGTGATTTAAGCAATTTTGAGCGTGGCATGGTTGTTGGTGCCAGACGGGCCGGTCTGAGTATTTCACACTCTGCTCAGTTACTGGGATTTTCACGCACAACCATTTCTAGGGTTTACAAAGAATGGTGTGAAAAGGGAAAAACATCCAGTATGCGGCAGTCCTGTGGGCGAAAATGCCTTGTTGATGCTAGAGGTCAGAGGAGAATGGGCCGACTGATTCAAGCTGATAGAAGAGCAACTTTGACTGAAATAACCACTCGTTACAACCGAGGTATGCAGCAAAGCATTTGTGAAGCCACAACACACAACCTTGAGGCGGATGGGCTACAACAGCAGAAGACCCCACCGGGTACCACTCATCTCCACTACAAATAGGAAAAAGAGGCTACAATTTGCAAGAGCTCACCAAAATTGGACAGTTGAAGACTGGAAAAATGTTGCCTGGTCTGATGAGTCTCGATTTCTGTTGAGACATTCAGATGGTAGAGTCAGAATTTGGCGTAAACAGAATGAGGACATGGACCCATCATGCCTTGTTACCACTGTGCAGGCTGGTGGTGGTGGTGTAATGGTGTGGGGGATGTTTTCTTGGCAAACTTAAGGCCCCTAAGTGCCAATTGGGCATTGTTTAAATGCCACGGCCTACCTGAGCATTGTTTCTGACCATGTCCATCCCTTTATGGCCACCATGTACCCATCCTCTGATGGCTACTTCCAGCAGGATAATGCACCATGTCACAAAGCTCGACTCATTTCAAATTGGTTTCTTGAACATGACAATGAGTTCACTGTAGTAAAATGGCCCCCACAGTCACCAGATCTCAACCCAATAGAGCATCTTTGGGATGTGGTGGAACGGGAGCTTTGTGCCCTGGATGTGCATCCCACAAATCTCCATCAAGTGCAAGATGTTATGCTATCAATATGGGCCAACATTTCTAAAGAATGCTTTCAGCACCTTGTTGAGTCAATGCCACGTAGAATTAAGGCAGTTCTGAAGGCGAAAGGGGGTCAAACACAGTATTAGTATGGTGTTCCTAATAATCCTTTAGGTGAGTGTATGTCAGTGCCATTGTTTTGTCTCAATATCCACGGCAGTGATGTTTTTTCCTAAGGCACGTTTATAAAAGATACTTAAATGTCCTAATTGAACTAAGGCCTAATCCTGGTATAATCTAAACCCTGTCTGTGAAACCAGGCCATTATATGTATGGGTCTTATTTTGTTCTCTTCTATTCTCTGCAGTTCTACTAATGATGGACCAAGCAATGAAGAATAGTGAGCTCAAATTTATCCTAGAAAATTAAAGTGTAGATACATGCATCAAGTGAGCAATAAACTGGACATATATATATATATAGTCTAGATGATTACATTTAACTTTCACCTCTCTCTCTCAAAAAAACTGCATTAGAACAATCTACAGTCATGCTACAGAGATGCCTCACCCCGATCACCACCACTCTGTGGAGCCCATGACTTCTGAGGAGCAACTTGTGGCGGAACGGGAGGACATTTCTCGTCTATCTGCTGAGAATGAAATGCTCAAAAACCAACAGTTTGGTATACAACATATTCAGCGTAATCAAAAACGTGTCCAGTTTCACACAGGATTCCCTGACTATGACACTTTGGAAACTGTTTTCTTGGCTCTACAGCCCACAGCAGAGAGCATGGCCTCATAGGCTCAAGTGCAAAGAATTAGAGCAACCAACCAACCATACACTGAGGCTTGGATTCCCAGCACAACATCTCTCACTGTTTAATCAGTTGTTCATGTTTCTTTGCCGCATTAGACAGGGCCGTCTTAAAAAACAAGATCTTGCTGTGCGTTTCAATGCTTCAAAGGTACCGTTAGTCGAACCTGTTACGTGGGCAAATTATTTGTATTTCATGTTGGGGAGTCTGCCAATATATGGCCAAGACAAGTAGAGCTGCAGTTGATGAGCTAATAATGCCAGATCATTTTAAGTCTCTCTCCCGCAAAACCAGAGTCATCTTAGAAATTCAAGACCAAACAGCCAGCTCAAAAGTAGCCTACTGACCTCCGAAACGTATTCACACTACAAAGGCACAACAACACTCAAGTCTCTGGTTGTTATTTCTCCTGATGGAAGCAAAACTTTTGGAAGCAGTCTTTACACAGGATGCATTTCTGATAAAGAGATAACAAGGTCATCTAGCATTCTATATCTTCTTCAAGAGGGTGATGCAGTGATGGTGGACAAAGGGTTTTTAATTAAAGACCAACTGGATGAAATCGAAGGTCAGACACTAGTGATGTTACATTAGACACTGAAGCTTCAAAGCGTGTATTGAGTACGCGGCGCAATTTCTCATGAAGCTCGTGGCGGAGCGCGTAATGTTCAGAGAAACAAGTGATCAACGAGAAACGAAGCCTCACTTTCTGTCCAGTCACATGAATGCTTCACTCTGCATCTCGCAATGTTTGAACCCAGATTACAGGTCTGTGGAAGTTTAAGTCCATTTACTAACATTTATATAAACATATATAAATAAGCCTATAGCATATGTTACATGATCATATATTCTGACACATAAACAGCATAGAAACCATAAAATAATTAGACCAACATTTACTTGCATCAAGCGCAACTCTGTTGGTATTTGTATAATTAGTAAAATTATTCAATTTAATTTATTGCCACACTTTAATATGTGAATTTTAATCAGAAATCTGAGCATTTAGCGTTGTCAGGCTTTTATTTGTGCTTAAAGGTGAACTAAGTAACTTTTTTACCTTAACCGAACAGCTTTGGAGTCATTGTAATGTTTATATTACTGATTTCGTGTTGAATGGTGGTCGTCTCGCACCCCCCTGGTGCCTGTGAGCCGCAAAACCACCCTTGCAACTTTGGGCCGGCGGGCCGCCGGCCTCAGTGTTAGGAAGTATCGTGTGATATCAGGTCTCGCGAGGTAACGAATTGCTTTACGGCAAAAAACAGATCTGATAAAATGAGCATCAAACAGAAATAACCCGGCGTCGTATACATGTGGTGTTGGGCGCGCGCAGCTCTTAAAGGGGCCATACCTTATTTCCACTCGTTACAGCGTCCATCCTACTGAACAGGTACCGGTGTACAGGGGGAGGGGATCCGGCCGTGAGTGCGAGCCATCTCTGCGTGAGTGCTATTCACGACAGTACAAGTACTCCACAGCGACTGGGGTCGCCGTTTGACAAAAACGGAATTCCTACTGAGTGCTGCTTTAAAGGATAAACAACGGCTCTGTGCCGCTGCTCATAAACACGGCTGCTGTAACTTTGACCTGCCACAAGATGGCGCTGTTTTACATTTACATTCAGTCCTTTAGCAGAAGCTTTTATCCAAAGCGACTTACAACTGAGGACTAAAGCAAGCGAGTCATCGCGAAGAGGCAAAAACAACGCAGACACACACACAAAGGTCAGACACACACACACACACACACACACACACACACACACACACACACACACACTCACTCACTCACTCAAAACACACGTTAACAATGTACCGCAGAGTGACAACATGCCCCGCCTGTACAACTGGGGTTTAGACTTGATGCTTTTGTGCAGAACAACGGTTCTCTCTCTCTACTCTGAGAGCGCCACCTCGTGGTCATCATCTCAGAGGCAACATCTCTTCTGTCAACACTTGACTTGACCCGTTAACAACACTTACTAATGCATCTATTCTTCTATAAAACAAAAGAAAACCTTGTTACATGTAGGCCTACATGATGCACTGCGCTGAGTAACTGAGACTTGTCGCAGCACTATTTCTTTTTTCATTTGATTGCTTTTATTTTCTCCTTATTTGTAAGTCGCTTTGGACAAAAGCGTCTCCTAAATATGATTAAATGTAAAAAAAACAAACAAACATAAAAACTCTTCTGTGCTTTCGTCATTTCTCTAAAACTTTAAAAAAGAAAATATACAAAATCTGAATTTTTTTCCCCCACGAGTATGAGCTCCATATTAATACTGTATATGAGCTGTGAAGCATGTTATACCAACGGGGATACAAAACATAAAGCACATTAGACTTTTCTCACCATTATTTCATATATCAGGCTTTACAGGTTTAATAAATAACACACACACACAAAGGTAAACAACCATCAGCATTAAAAAGTTGCCAGCAGCAATTAAGATTTATGTAGAATTATGTTTGACCAGTAAATGTTTCCAGAAAGCAAGGTTAACTGTGGAAGATTGAACACCACAGATAAAAAATAAAGAATTGCGACTTTATATCTCGCAAATCTGACATAAAAAAAGTAAGAATTATCTTTTAAACTGTTTTATGCTGTGGCGGAAACGCGCTTTTCCTGTCACATGAACTGTTGATTAACCCAGTCATCGCTCACTCGTGGATATCTGTCCCCGTGATGTATTCTGGAGTGTGTTCAGTCATCGGAGTGTGTGTGTGTGTGTGCCTTCAGTAAGACATCGGTCCACACCACCGGCTGTGACGTCACGTCCTGCATCTGTGGCTCGTTCAGGATGAAGAACTTGATGTTTCTGATGGTTGTGAACAAGGGCTATATCGTTTTTCCCCCCTAATAAAGAGCAATGGCTCACGATTATCATGTTTCACCTTCTGTTTACATGTGCTTTATATATGTGCATTGATCCATGTTTGTATGTGAATAAACAGCATCTCTCCAGTAGACACTAAACCGACTGATTCAAATGGAGTAGTTTTGTAGATATATGCCAACATGTATAAAATTAAATATTTAGCTTGAGACGGTACAATGCTATCTTGACAATGATTGAAAAGGTGATTTTTAAAGGCAACATAAATCCCTTACTGATGTTGTGTAAAAGCAACAGATCATTTGCACACATCGAAAAGAACAACCAATCTTAAAAATAAAATTTATTAGCATCTCTCTAATATGTGTATAAATAAAAACATTTATAAGAAATAATGCATATACGCAGTATGAGCTGAACAATAACTGGATTATATGTGATACAAAGAAGAGGCTCGCTGACCTCGGCTTTTCTCGCGGTCTTTGTAACATATTCAGTTTCTTAGTATATGTCTGTGAGAATGTACCTCAAAATTCAAACTTTTCAAACAATACGCATACCTAGAAGTTTCAACACTACATTCGGTCAAAGTAAAGAACAAAAGAAGAACAAACGACAGAAGTTTAACAGCAACAACAGAAAGAAAAAACATGAGTTTTGGCAGTTTTACAATTTTCAGTTAAGAGAGAACTTTGCAAAACGGCTTCAACATTAACGATTTAAAAACGGTGACAAAAACGTGAACATAAGTAACTGATGTGTAACTGATAAGTGCCTCGCTGTGATGATCATATCCAGGGGTGAGCAGCTTCAGTCCTGGAGGATCACGCGCACACACGCACACACACACACATCTGATCGAGGGCTTCATGATTACTAGAAAGCTACAGGAAGGAGAGTCATCATCAGGGTTCGAGTTAAAGGAGTAGTTCACTTCAGAGTTAAAGTTTCCTGATGATTTCCTCACACCAACATCATCCAAGATGTTCATGTCTTTCTTTCTTCAGGCGAAAAGAAATGGAGATTTTTGAGGAAAGCATTGCAGGATGTTTCTCCATATAGTGACTTCAATGGGGTCCAACGGGTCGAAGGTCCAGATGTGAGTTTCAGTGCAGCTTCAAAGTCTCGACGCGATCCAGCCGAGGAATAAGAGTCTGATCTGGACAAACCAGCGTCATTTTATAAAGAAATAAACATTTATATACTCTTTAACCACTAATGCTCGTCTTACACTAGCTCTGTGATGCGACACACATTACGTAATCACGGTGAAAGGTCAAGCGGGACGTAGGAGGAAGTGCGGACCCAGTCTTTGCACGTTGGCTCTGTAAACACTAAGTCAAACGCCATTTACAAACAAATAAAATAAAAGGTAAAACAATGATGTCACGATTTTGAAGTTGGAGGCGAAAATGAGAACCTTTTTGAAACGAAATCCGGAAATTAAGACGAGCATTTGTGGTTAAAAGTATATAAATGTTTATTTTTGGCCAGAAAGACAGGGCAGATGAAACTTTGGTTCCTCCAATTTGGGCCCAGTCTGTCCTGGGTGAGCGGTCACTGGTGATGTGCTTGAGGCCAGGGATTATATCCTCCCTCATTTGCATGTCGTTTAGGTTCACATCAGACCAGCATCCAAAGCTTTTAATTGGTTTCTCCAGCACTGTAAACTGGAAAGAATTGCTGTAAAAACGACCAAATTCTGACAGTAACACTGTTTTCCACTAAAACAGCAATGCACTGTAGAAAACAAAGCATTCTGGGCAATAATTTAACTTACAGCCCATTTTCAACAGTAATCTACTGTGTTTATGTATTATTTAAGACACAATGCATTGTGGGCAGGTGCATTTTTGAAGCAATGGCACAAGAGTTTGAGTACGAGCAAGTCTTCGCCTATCCGTGTTCGCAGAGATCATGACAGGAATATATGTGGGAAATAGAATAATATAATCGGACACTAAACTGGAAGTGATTTCTCTCGCATCGCAATCACTCGAACAGTGACTGATGAGCTGGAACTGAACAAGCCGGACTAACGCTCGAGAGTGAAGCGACTGATTATAGACCCATTACACAGAGAGGCTCAAATCCTGTCGATTCACGGTAACGCATCATTTATTCCCAAGTTTCAAGGCTTTCAGACTGTATTTCCTGCTGACACTCGGCCTGATCTCGTGTGAGAGTGAGTGATCGTGAGATTGTAACTCTGAATAAGTGAACTCCTCCTGTAAGTGTGCAGGACTGAAGCTGCTGGTTCCCGATCCTCATCCCACAGCACACCGGACCAATACACTGGCGGTTTCTCTTAGTTTTAGATATCAGATAATAAACAGCACTGTTAAAATGATCAAAGTGAACCGGTTCTATCTTACACTTGAGAATAAAACCTTTGCATAATGAAGTGGTAAAATAAGATATATTTCATATTGCTAACAACATCTGTCAGTATATGCATGAGACTGGACCTTCACTGTACCGTCGCGATCGAGATCACTGTAACTTCGGGATCTCCACCTCCATGATGCGTTTGGTCATGCTTTCAACACACACACACACGGTGCTTCAGATAACGGAAATACACTCTGAATTCAACAGATTTGCACATGTAACAAACAAACAAAACAAAAGAAAGTTGTCAGTTGTTTTGGTCTAAGGTAAAAATCAAATAAAACGACGTGTAACACCAGAAATGCCAATAGGCAACGCCTAGCTTTCCAATCACAACACTGAGAGACGCTGCCGTGAACAACTAAATAAGAGGAACAATGCTGAATCGGCCTTCGAGTGTGTGTGTTTGCTTCTCTCACACACGCCCGTATCTTAATTATCGTACTAAAGCATCTTTCAAATGGGGAACGTAATGCCGAACAACTGAGTTTGTTTAACAGAGGACGAGAGTGAGTTACAGGAGTGAGAGATGTGCCGGTGTGTGACCCTGGTGACCTGACCTCTCTAAAGCCGGATGATGGATGGATGGATGAAGGAATGAAGGAAGGGTGACGTGCTCTCTGCTCATCCCATGTCTTTAGAGTGCAAAGATACCCTTATTTGACGTGTCGTGTGACGCACACACACACATATATACACATACATAGAGAAGTACATATATGTATATATGCTTTGATGCGTCCATGATTAAAACTCTGAGAACTCCTTTGCACATTTTTCTGTGAGAGACACGCGGATGTCCTCCTCCTCGTAGTCGTCGAAGTTGCTGGTGTCTCCGGGGCCTCTGCACTTTGGTATGAACGGCGCCTCCACCTGTGGAGAAACACGCGTCAGCACAAGTGTGTGTTGAGCAGAAGAGACTTTTTCAAATCTAAACTTCAGACTGGTAGAGTCTCCGGTCTGAACAGGAAGACGCTTTCTAAAGCCGCATCAATAATGAACAACAACAACAGAAACACACACAACACTCACTATGGAGGAGGTGTAAACCAAGGCTCGAACGCCACGGCTGAAGACTGAGCATCATACCTTCCTCTCATAGATGGCGATCCAATCCGTGGTGGCGAACCACTTGTGGTTCTTGATATCGCTGACCCCGTTCCTCAGGTTCCCGAAGCGCTTGGTGAGGTCCACCTGCAGCAGGTTCCTCAGCAGATCCTTCAGGTCCGAGCTGAAGTGCGAGGGGAACCGGACCTGCAACACACGCTCAACACGTCACTTCCCCCGGCCACCGGCCCAACCGCTCTCAGCTGAGCACATAATGACCCGCCAGTACCTTTCCAGACACGATCTTCTCGTAGATCTGGATGGGTTGGTCTGCAAAAAACGGGGGATATCCAGCCGCCATTTCATAAATGAGAACGCCGAGAGCCCACCAGTCCACAGCCTTGTTGTACCCCTACATGTGAACAGACATTAGTGATCGGCCCTGAGGGAAGTGTGTGTACTGACTCAGAACAGTGTGAGGAAGACCTTGCTGAGGATGATCTCTGGCGCCAGGTACTCCGGCGTCCCGCATAATGTCCAGGTTCTGCCTTTTACTCTTTTCGCAAACCCGAAGTCTGTTACCTGTGCGGGAGACAGCGGTGCAGAGCATTGAAGGCCAGATACACCAGGAGAACAGCGGAAAACAATTACTAAGAGATATCACCATACTTCACCAGTTGATTAAAACAACCAAAAAAGGTTTCTGAAGTGTTATGTTTAAATATGAAAATGTGGCGTTATGTAACTAAATATGCACTAATTTCTAAAACAAAAATCTGCATATTGGATGAAGTCCGGTTCAAAATTCTCGTTTCATTTTTTACAGTCAAACCAAAGTTTATTCAGACACCTTCAGCATTTCTCACATTATCACAGTTTATTCGCTATAGTTTAGAAAATGGTGATAAACATGAGCAGAACTCAGTGGATATTTGACTGGTTTTGTCCGTCCTTCTGTTAGACTCTCACACATGAATTATGTTGAATATCTGTCAGCTGGTAAATTTAACTACACAATTAGATAATACCAGTTTAGCTCCACCAGTGACCAAGCAATGCTTCATGTTGTTCAGTGTGTGTGTAAAAAGAGCATTAGCAATTACAGAAAACACACTGAAGAAAAACATGATCAGCTCAAAGTGTCTCAATAATAATAATGTTTGCTCCCAAATTTGTACATATTTTACAGGTAGTCACTGTATGAAGAATTTCTGGGTATAATATAATCACAGTTTACTTTATTTTGCTAACATAAAACAATAGTGTTCTGCACACACTAGTGAAATAATATCAAAAATGATATCTGGTGTCTGAATAATCTTTGGTTTGACTGTATTAGAGTCAAAGGTTTTTACAGAGGAGATTTGGGGTCTCTCTTTTTATCACTCCACAAACAATAATAATCCACAAATCAGCCAGAAATAAATACATTTTCACAATTTTTTTAGAAATACAATGTTGCATAAAATCAGGAAAATTATATATGAACAAACCCATCAGTAAAAACCTTCAGAATATAGATAATAATAAACCGGTAAAGTCTGAAGTGCAGATTTCTGGCTCAATGTAGGAGGAAAAACTCATTTCGAGAAAACCAGATTTTAAAGCTATATACTGGAATTGAAATGTACAGACGCAAACAGATAAAGTGCTCTAAAAGATACAGTTAAACGTGTATTTTGGAAGTTTTCTTTCCACTAGTCTGAAAAAATGTAAGATAAAACCCCAAAATTGACAGATGCATTTTTGCCTGTAGTGTCTCGCCGCAAGTGTGCTGAATAATCTTTTATAAAAATAAAATAACATGCACATATCCATATACAGCCAGGCCATCTCAGGATGGCATTTTTTCAGCACACGGTTTTAAGAGTTTCTGTAAAGCCCGGGAAACGCCAAGCCGACGTCAAAGAACTAGCGGCGATGAAAGGTGTGTTCAAGCGCATCTTTTTGGCCGAGAAACACAAAGGCGGCCTAAAGGAGACGTCCACTAGGGACACATCTGTCTGTATCAGCGGGTAATAGTCTATTTTCATCATTCATAAAGGAGGACTGCAGATTTACACACCGTCAACAAAGCAGCACAGTGTGAATATCTATCAGGCTGATCACTCTCTATTCCAGTCGGCTCATGTGATTATGGAAATATCCATTCATTTGAACGTCCAGGTAAGATGATGTAAAGGTATAACAGCTTTCTGTCTGTGCCGTCATGACTTCTTTGCTCCCTTTCATCACTAGCCGAGTTTTCCATTACAGATCTGCGCAAAACTTTTGTGAGGTTTTCTAAATGTCGATAAAAAGCTAATTGCGAAATGACTGGGTTTCCATTAGCCGATATTATGCGACTAAAACGAGAATCATGATAATCGTTCCAAAAATCATGGCGACGGATGTTGGTGGGTTTACGTATATCGCAGCAACGAGCCCTTACTTTTATTGGAAGGAGTCGTAGGCGTGTTTTCCAAGCATTAATGGCAAGGAAAGACTCTTACACTGAGAGCGGCTCATATGAGGAGTTTCTCCCTCATTTCTGCTTCAAGCTCTTGATAAACTGTAGCATTTCTTTGTTGTTTAGAATCCAGTATTCCTGCAATTCTTTCGTCATTTATGAGTTTAATAAAGTCTCGTCTTCTGTCCAAACACACCGCGTCCTCTTTAAAGAATGATCGACTGTTACGTACGTCTTGCAATTTTGCGAAATATTCCTTTTTTGAATTGCCTGGAAAACCACCTCACGTGAGCGCAAAAAAGTTTTTTGCGATATTTGGGAGTTTTTGCGAAATTGACGTTTCCAATGGGCACATTTTCAATTCGCAAATCCAATTTGCGCTAGTGGTGCAACGGATCACAAAACTCAACAGTTCAGATCATGAACGGTTTTTGAGCCACGGATCGGATCATTTTTCAGATCAGCAAAAATGTTTTTTTCTAAATTATATATATATTAGGGGTGTAACGATACACGTATTCGTATTGAACCGTTCGGTACGAGGCTTTCGGTTCGGTTTTCGGTACGCATTTTTAAACCGAACGGTTCGTTGGACCATTTTTCCTGCCGACCAAAATTTGGTTATTTCAAATGTAGGCGCGTCACGCGTGGCAAGCGCGCTCATAATGTAAGAGACGCTGGCGCGACCACAACATTGCCCAACATCAAATGGCAAATCTAATGTAAGCGGAACGAAACTGAGCGACTCGTTATTGTGTGGTTGACGGACCGTTTATCAGTTTGGACCAATGCAGCGCGAGCCGATCTAATCATCAGCACTGTCTCTACACAGCGAAATCCAATGAAGAAAGCATTTGAGATCGCCAGTGAAGTAATAACATCGCTGCGAGATCTAGTGAGAAACATTCACATTTCTCCGTTATTAACGGATCAAACAGCGCTGACGTGGAAACCAGGAGAAACATTGTGCCATGAATGAACTATCCAGTGTCCACAGATCAGCAACATTCACCATGGGTTTACTGGAGTAACACTCCTAACTATAACCATGGGAGTTTGGCAGGAATAGTCGGCTATAATGCTTTCAAGTAACATTAATTCAGTTTTATTTTGACATTACAATTGCTGCCCTCAAATGTTAATCTGAACTAAAATAAACCTGTTTATAACTACTAGCCTACAATATTACATTTCATTTTGTCCAAGGAGCTGTTTTGTTTTATATGCTCCTAAGAAAAGTCAAGTATAGCTCCATCATTGCTCAAAGTAAAAAAATATCATACTTTATGATGTTAGTTTTAATAAAAATATAATTAAAAAAATTAAATCAAGGAAATTTCTCTGCCATTTCTTTATTTTTGCTGTATCGAAAACGTACCGAACCGTGACACAAGTGTATCGTATCGAACCGTGAGTTTTGTGAACCGTTACACCCCTAATATATATATTAGTGCTGTCAAACGATTCAAATATTTAATCGCGATTAATCGCATTAATGTCATAGTTAACTCGCGATTAAATCGCACATTTTTATCTATTCTAAATGTCTCTTGATTTCTTTTTGTCCCATTATTTTTTCCTCATTTTAATGCTCTTATTAACATGGAAAAGTGGATCGGAATGCTTTGTGCAAATGTTTTTTATTGAAAACAACATTGGCATATACTGTGTTCAATTTCACACTAACATTCTCACTTGGAGCAAATAATCTCTCACACAATGTAACACTGTCCATCAATAATAGGGTGAAAGAAATACTGACGAGGTCCTGATATTGACGAGGGGGCGGAGAATTCACATCAGCTGTGTGTGTGTGTGTGTGTGTGTGTGTGTGAGATGGCCATCATCAAGTGGTATTTCAGACTGGACGTGCTGTGATGATGATAGATCAGTTCACAACGACAAAACACACGGATCACTTTGGTCTTGTCAATGGAACCATTTGGCAACTTTTTAAAAGTAAACTTTCCATTCAGAATCTTATTGGCATTCATTTCGGCGTCTCGCGCTCGTCATCCACTCAAAACGTAACGTTAACCAACTATTTGGCCAGCTCGCAACAAGTGTGTTTCTGGTCTAGCTAGATCCGGTGCTTTCAGACAGGACGCGGAATGTGCGGCGCTACGCCAGTTTTCAAAACTTTTTGGATGCCAAAACGTTTCTATTGGCCGCGCCGGTAATCGTCACAACGGTAAAAGTTGAACTATTTTGAATTTTGACCGCGGTGTGCGCGCCGCTGCTCTTGCGCTTTGGTCGACGAAGCAACAAAACATCTTCAAAACCGGGCGCATGCCGCGTCCGGTTGCAAAAGCATGTGAAAAAAAACAACAAAGTTTGCTAGGCCAAAAAGACCGTTAATCGCACGATAAAAAAATTAATCGCGTTAAAATGGGTTTGCGTTAACGCAGTTAATAACGCGTTTAACTGACAGCCCTAATATATACAGTATATATATATATATTCTGTGTTCGAGCGCTGTCTGAAATGAGTCTCTCTCTCTCTCTCTCTCTGACTCACGATTTGCGCCTCTTCATCCACGTTTAAAATCGTTTGAATGTGTAAATTGACAAGACAAAACACGTCCAAATTAGACTTTCACTCTATGATGGTTAAACTTAGCGGTTAATCTGCGAATCACGTGTGCCGAACGGCGGGGCAGCCGGTCCGTACGGATCATGATCACGATCACCTGTGATCCGGTCCACCCCTAATTGGCGCTATTTGAAGGGTAATGAACACGTGGCTACTTTCGCTTTTATTCTCTTGCACGGACTCGTTTGATAAGCTGAACAGCCAATCAGAGTTCTCGCTTTCACCGACGGATATACAAAAATACACGATGCTTAGTTTAGAGGAAGAAGGCACTGCACACCAACACCTCTTCCCAACTGAGAAGCCTGGTGGATTCATGAAGTGTATTAGGCTATTTTACAGGAGAGAGTGAGGATGACGGTTCACAACCTCAAGCTTTAGAGACGCTGGATGATGCAACAGTCAATGACGCAGAGTAAACCAACAAAAAACACGAAGAAAACAAATGTTCTCCTTATATTTCAGATCATGTAATCATGAAATATAGGCTGAAACATTGATAAACAGAAATATCGACAGACTTGTGTGGAGGGATGGTCCAAAAGTCGTACAAGCAGCTGCAAGAAACCACTGGAGGACGTGTGTGCTGCTAAAGGAGGATCTACAGGTCACTATTCAAGGGTTCACTTACTTCCGCCACCCCCGCACTGTGAACGACTCAATGCGTTTGATATCAATGTGAACCTACAACTGTCTGTGCATTATACGAGTCAGATTGTGTTTCAGTAATCGTGAGTTAAAGATCAGATCACATTACTGCTCTGGAATGGACGGCGAGAGGGTTACCTGTATGTAGCCCTGCTGGTCGATGAGTAGGTTCTCAGGTTTCAGGTCTCTGTAGATGAGGTCTAGTGAGTGGAGGTACTCGAAGGTCAGGACGATCTGTGCCGCATAAAACCGTGCGTGTGGTTCACTGTCGATCAGACCAATCACATCCCAGAGTTAGACAGCGAGACAGAACACACACAAACCCTGGATCAGGAATCAAGCCTCCGCATAACGCAAGTAGTTACACAGGGAAATAAGAGCGTCCGATAGCACTAGGTTTTACCCTGATATGAAAGTTACGGAGCCCCTAAAGGGACATGGAGGTGGAGGAAAATCCATTTGCGTATGCTTGCAAATACCTCAAATGTTTTGCGAGCGAACGCAAAGTTTCTCATGGGAACGCAAAACATTTGTGAGAAAATGCAAAAGCACTGACATATCATTTTTCCTCCCACATCATATTTCATTCCATCACCATGTCCTTTTCCATAGAGAATTATGGAGAGTCGTTACATTCATTTGGTATTGGGAATGACTGCTGAATGTGTGTTTATTATGAACACTGGTGAATATAGTAACACTTTCTGACATGACATCCCAAAACATGTTGCAACTAGGGGTACACGTGCGATATCACGGGTTTCGATCGCGGAAGATTAAAATGTCTCCAGGATCTGCTTTTGGAGAGATATCGTAGTATAGTGCGTATCATGTTTTCCTTATAGTAAACATGCTGCTGTTTATGGGAGAACTATCCCTTTAATGTTACTAAAACAACAAAACACAGAGTAAATCACTCACTGCTCTTGACTGACAACTCTACAAGTAGCTTTAATAAGAATCAATGTTTAAATTTATACAGTGAAGTCTATGTAGTGTTTAATTTTCATATTTGTTCATTTGATTTTCTTCAATGCTACTGTTAAACACACCTATAGGACTGTAGCTGAAAAATAAAGCACTGTTTACTTCATTCGTATATTAAGTTGTGTATGTGTAATGTGTATCTTTGTTCTTAATTATTCATAACAAAGAAAATGACAAAGATTTTTATCTTCGCCACTTTGGCCTAAATGCCTGCCTTTCTTTTTATATATTTTGTTACCTATAAGGCTTTGTTTTTAAAATAGGGACATTAGTTTGGCTGTAATGCAGTCACTTGCAAAATAGTAAAACCAACATGAAAAAAGATTTGTGATAAAAATCGTGATTTTCCAGAAAGAAATCGTGGTATGATATTTTTGCTATATCGCCCACCCCTAATTACACCCCCATACAGCATAGCATTACTTCATGACAAACACTTGTACACCTAAATTAAAGCGTTTAGTTTGACATGCATGCACACACACTTGAGTTCATTGCTGGATTGAGTGCTGTCAGGATGAGGACATTTACAGAGAGTATAATAAACACAAACACAATTAACCACTTGAAACAATGCAATAACTCGACAAACTAGAAATTCTTCTGCACCGTTATCCAAGTAACACTTTTTTGATAACAATAATAAGCAATAACTCCATCTGACGCGGCGTCATTTGTTATTGTTATTTCTTTTGATTTTTTTTATTTCTCCTATGTAAAGCACTTTGAATTACCATTGTGTATGAAATGTGCTATATAAATAAACTTGCCTTGCCTTGCCTAAACCTGAGCCGAAGTCCGGCAGAAACGAGGACAGCTTCACTCACCTAAACCGGCCGATTCTTCTGAGGTGCGAGAACATCTCTCCTCCTGGCACATACTCCATCACCATATACAAATTAGAGTTGTCCTGCGAGAATAAAGCCCACATGAAGACTGAGAGAGTAGTAAACCACACTCCTGGACATACTACTCGACTGTTACATAATACCGTTTTTCATTCAAACCGTTTATGGTTCAATTTTTTTTTTTTTTTTTTTTTTTTTACAAAGGCTGTTTAAATTACTATCATAGTAAAATAATAATAAAAAATGTAATATGTTGGCTAACTTGTTATTCTGCTTACAATTCAGTGGTGGGACAAAAAGTCAAATCTCTGATGCTTAAACTCGTGCATCTCAATGCTTTTATGATGAAAAATGAATGTAAGCAGTGGATTTCGCTACAGGGGATTGTAAACGGACACACATCACAGATCTGAGCATTAGTCTATCAGACCTGCTGCTGTCTAAGCTGACATTAATGCTAATAAATAATTGCTTGTAATGTATGTTTGTTCCTCGTTAATGTCCGTTTACTAGTTTTGAAGCTATATTCAGATTGCTGTTGGTGTTTTTCTAACAAAACTAATAAGACAATCTCTAATTTCTATACGTAACACTGTTGCTTACATTTGTTTTGTGTGTTTTTTAGCTCACAAATATACGGAGCCCCCCTAGTCCCACTTTGTCAAAAAAATTAATTATAACTATCTCGTGGCCTCAAGATACTAACTATCTTGAGGCCACGAGTTACTATCTTGAGGCCACGAGATAGTTATAATTAATTTTTTTGACAAAGTGGGACTAGGGGGGCTCCGTACAAATAAAGAAAATTCCAGAAAAGATATTAAAATACATGTACACAAAAATTAAATGAACACTTAAAATAAGTCACTAAATTAAAGCTATAGAACGTAGGATATTTTTTTGTAAATTCTGTGTAGATTTTGAAAGCAGCACCCGGAGATAGAAACGCTTTACAATAAGGTCTAACTTGTTAACATTAGTTAATGTATTAACTGATAAGGAGTAATACATTTACAGAATTTATTAATCTGTTACTGTAAGTTAATATAAAGTAGTTGTTCATGAACATTAATGTATGAGTAAACATTGATATGAAGCAACTAAGATGAATAAATGCTGTAGAAGTGTCGCTCATGTTAAGTAATGAACCCTCACTGTAAAGCGTTACACACTCGTCCTCTCTTGGCCGAAGGGGATGTGTTCAGTTCCACTGAAAGGGCCAAATATTGTGTGCTGAACAGTGTTGGGGAAGTTACTTTTAAAAAGTAGTGTTTGCTCGTTACTCGTTACTTCTTTAAAAAAGTAATCTGTCACTTTACTCCGTTACCCCCTATGGAAAGTAACTTTTTACGGTACTCGTTACTTTTAGTTTGCTTGACTTTGGGCAGAACCCAATATCTGTTCCTAAATGTGCAGGCCTACATAAAGTTCTACTATGAACTCTACTTATTGAAAAACTAGAAGAAAAAAAAAAGATTTTGAGAGAGAAAGAGATATTTTTATTAGATAACATTCGAAAAACCTGTATAAACTGAACACCAAAGAACAATATTAACTATTGAGCGGCTCATGAAAGCTGTCACAAAGAACCGGCGAAAGTAATGATTATGAATATGTCAAATATAGCAAGGAGACATTTCAATTGTTTATTATAAACAAGTGTTTTCTGTGTCAGTGTCGGCTGCAAAGATGAAGTTGACGATGCTGACTCGCGATCTTCGCAGTAGAGAACGCGCCGGAGAGAAATGCACATTAGCAGAGAGCAGTCCGTTTTCTTTCGTTTTGAATAGTTTTGTTTAAAAGTAGACACTTCAAGCTTTCTATATATTTCTCAGGCCTGTGAGGCAAGTAGCTTATACGCTGAGTTTCGGTTCATTTACGAGGCGAGCTCCAGTTCACGCACTGGCGCGGAGCTCCTGAGAAGTCCTGACATTGCCTGCTATATTTACTTCTTATTTATTAAATCCAGGCAATATGCCAATCCTTAATATTTGGGGTTTTAAATGCCTGTTTGAGGTCTCGGTGAAAGTTTTAAAGCAGTCTTTTAGAGCCGCTTTCAGAGAGGTCACGTTCCGTAACGGAGAACCGTCACGTCCGTAACATTGTCTTTTGCTCATAAATGCAAACAATATTATAAAAATAATATTTGATGGCTCAGTCACGTACCGTGTGGAGCTTGTGACTATTGCAAGTGCGCAGCTGAGAAGGCAGTGTCGCTGTCAAATCTGACTCTGGGAAAAGTAACGCTGCGCCGAATTGAAAAAGTTACTTTGTAACGCGTTACACACAACACTGGTGCTGGCCGGACACTGATCTGCTGATCGCCACACACAGCCGATGATGGAGGAAATGTCAGGTACCTTGAAGGCATATTCCAATCTGACGAGGAACGGGAACGACACTGCTTGTAATATTCTCTTCTCATTTAGCGTATGCTCCACTTGTTTCAACTTCACCACCTAGCAAACAATACATAAACAAGAATTATTGAGCAGATCATCATCATCATCATACACGCTGTATTTATTTAGAGCGGGGTCTCGATTCTGATTGGCTGAATATCAATCCGTTGAATCGCGGTTTTAACCCGGCTGTGTATTATCCCTTACATACTGATCCAGGGCTTGACATTAGCATCAGCAAACGCGCGTGTGTTTCAGCGGTGGCGTGTAACACTCACTCCTGCTACACACTTCAGCGGGTTGAATTTATATAATATATATTTTTCAATCGTAGTCTTTTAAAAAGGCATCTGAAATAATAAACTAAGTGCAATGTAGTGTTGTCAAAAACATGATGCATATCGCTAGTACAATATCTGAAACGCTTCCAGTCCTCATTTCCCGCAGGATAGACCCATGATACCAGCTACGTGTTCCCTCTCTCATCTCTCCGACAGCGAGAGACACACAAACCCTCACTCACTCACTTCATTTGCGCTGGATGAATATTGTTGTAGTTACAGGGCTTGAATTTCAGCGAGGGATTGTGCGTATTGTGCATAATTTTACTCATTCTCACACCAAAGTGCAGCACATAAAGCCACCTCTCAGTTCTATATAGTTATTTTTCACTGCTTATTGCACTTAAACAGTCAAATACACACAAACTAATGTCCGCCAAGCAATGTAGTTTCAGAGAGGTTGCCAAGCAACACATGCAGCAACAAACAATCACAAACGGCAGTTACGCAGTAACACTAATGTAAAGCGGCCACAGGTGTGTGTGTGTGTGTGTGTAACACGGTCACAGGTGTGTTTGTGGAGTAACACTAATGTAATGCGGTCGCAGGTGTGTGCGTGTGTGACACGGTCACAGGTGTGTGTTTGTGTGTGTGTAACACGCTCACAGGTGTTTGTTTGTGTGTGTGTGTAACACGCTCACAGGTGTGTGTTTGTGCAGTAACACTAATATAGTGCGGTCACAGGTAGGGATGGGTACCGAAACCCGATGTTAAACTGGACCCGGAGCTGAATTTTGAAAGACCGTTGGATCGATAAGCTCGGACGTTATCGGTTCTGCTGTCGGTACTGAAGAAATTAAGAAAGTACACGTGCTTTTTATTATTACTATACATGCATTATCTTGCTAATTTAATCTCGCCAGCCACTTCTATATAATAATATTGAACCATTTGGCTGTGATGCATTTTTGCTAAAGAGAGAGAGCTGCGGAGCCACGGCGCGCACAACAAAACAGCCGCTTACTGAGTGACGATGAGGTCACTTTAGCTCTTTCATATTAAACTAATTTTTTATAATCATTGGAAGCCAAAATCGAAATCTAAAATAAAATAAGATATTTGAGGTAAAACCATAAAAAACTAAAGCCGCATTCTGTCTAGCGCAACTTCCTTTCCTTCACAGCGGTGCGCTATCATTTCTCCTTAAAACCTAAACGTAACGTCAGAATCAGCACGATCTGTGACTGTTGTAAAAGGCAGTCTCTACTGTTGCTAAACTGCGGGACGCGTTTGATAGTAGAAAGCTATTAAAAGCACCAAAATAGACGCAATAGATGCTGTTCCAAAAGCGGCGCGCACCGAAACACACCGCAACGAGACAAGCATCGTAACGTTACACTTTGGCCGTCTAAACAATCAAATATACACAAAAATGTGTAAAAATGACTGTTACGACCTGTGTTTATGTAGCTAATTGTTTTCTCTATTGCTCTGTTCCTCTTTTTCTCTCTCTCTCTGATTTCTAATAGGTTGCCCAATGATTGGTGTTTACGAACGCCATTGGTTGTCCAGGCAGGGCGTGGTCTTTATAAGGACGCTGCTGGCACTCGTCTGGGAGCTCATTCTTGGGTCGGTCGCACGTGGGTTGAGAGCTCCGGAATCCCTCCTCCGGCCGATGATCAAATTGTGTATTAGAAACTTTAATTACTTCAAATGAACGTGCATCTTGTGATAACCTCTGAACCGTTCTCCTGATGTCTAAACCATCTTAACAGTGTGGAGCGTAGGGGTGTCCTGCCTTGTTTATTTTGTAATGGTTTGATCTCTGTTTTTGGGCAGGGAGTTAGGTAAGATAAATGTATTTTCTTTTGATATTTGAGTAGGTTATTAAATTCCCTTTTTTACTTTCTATATTCGTTTTGTTTGTTATTTTGGCCTTTTGGACACCCTGAAGATTTGCTCTTTATTTCACTTGTTATTCTTTAATAAATTTCTTACTTTTGGCTTCAATTTTTGTGCATGAGTTTTTGATTATCGACCGGAGTAATGCATTCTGGGATTCCATTTCCACAACCCAATAATTATTTATTACGCTGCTTTAGTGATTTATATTCCCCTAGAGCCGGGCATAATAATGACCGTCTTGGAGATTCACATAAACAGTTTATTCACTTAAATACAGTGTATGTCTTAAATGGGCGTAAATAGTTGGGAGAAAATATGCTGTGTAATAATGATTAGATCTGCATTTGGTCTTAAAGAGGCAGCACTCTAATAAACGTGCTGACGATTGGCCCATTAATGTGAATCAAACAACAAAATGCAAAGAGAAAATCAGTTGCAACTCTTGAATGAACAATTTTGTCTTCTATGATAAACTATGCAGTGTTATTTTACATTTGATTACTTTATTAGATGTGTTTTTAGCCCACCTGCACAGTAATGTCGACATTACTGAAA
The DNA here is from genome assembly GCA_030578255.1 of Tiaroga cobitis. Taxonomy (NCBI): domain Eukaryota; kingdom Metazoa; phylum Chordata; class Actinopteri; order Cypriniformes; family Leuciscidae; genus Tiaroga; species Tiaroga cobitis. The sequence continues at coordinate 6,788,187 of CM060592.1, forward strand.
TTAAAGTACTGGGTTTATAAATTGTGTATTTGTTTAATTGTATCCTTTTTTTGTTTGACCATGAGTTTGTACTTTGTTTTTGGTGTCTTATGTCTTCTGTAGATAAAACACAAAACCCTGCACTCTTCTGCATAACATGTTTTTTTTGTTTTTGTTTTGTTAAAGCATTGCTTGTTATTTTGCTATTAATATTTATTTTACATTTCAAAATATAAAGCAATATTAATTATGTTCTAAATATTTTTCCATTTTTTTATATAACAAAAAGAACCGATAAGAATACCGTTAAAGTACCGGATCGATAAGCGGTATCGGTAAGAGTAGTAATACCGTTAAAACCTTAACGATACCCATCCCTAGTCACAGGTGTGTGAGTAACTAATGTAATGCGGTCACAGGTGTGTGTTTGTGGAGTAACACTAATGTAATGCGGTCAAAGGTGTGTGTTTGTGGAGTAACTAATGTAATGCGGTCACAGGTGTGTGTTTGTGGAGTAACACTAATGTAATGCGGACACAGGTGTGTGTTTGTGGAGTAACACTAATGTAATGCGGTCACAGGTGTGTGTTTGTGGAGTAACACTAATGTAGTGCGCTCACAGGTGTGTGTTTGTGGAGTAACACTAATGTAGTGCGGTCACAGGTGTGTGTTTGTGGAGTAAGACTAATGTAATGCGGTCACAGGTGTGTGTTTGTGGAGTAACACTAATGTAGTGCGGTCACAGGTGTGTGTTTGTGGAGTAACACTAATGTAGTGCGGTCACAGGTGTGTGTTTGTGGAGTAACACTAATGTAGTGCGGTCACAGGTGTGTGTTTGTGGAGTAACACTAATGTAGTGCGCTCACAGGTGTGTGTTTGTGGAGTAACACTAATGTAGTGCGGTCACAGGTGTGTGTTTGTGGAGTAAGACTAATGTAATGCGGTCACAGGTGTGTGTTTGTGGAGTAACACTAATGTAGTGCGGTCACAGGTGTGTGTTTGTGGAGTAACACTAATGTAGTGCGGACACAGGTGTGTGTTTGTGGAGTAACACTAATGTAATGCGGACACAGGTGTGTGTTTGTGGAGTAACACTAATGTAGTGCGGTCACAGGTGCGTGTTTGTGGAGTAAGACTAATGTAATGCGGTCACAGGTGTGTGTTTGTGGAGTAAGACTAATGTAATGCGGACACAGGTGTGTGTTTGTGGAGTAACACTAATGTAATGCGGTCACAGGTGTGTATTTGTGGAGTAACACTAATGTAGTGCGGTCACAGGTGTGTGTTTGTGGAGTAAGACTAATGTAATGCGGACACAGGTGTGTGTTTGTGGAGTAACACTAATGTAGTGCGGTCACAGGTGTGTGTTTGTGGAGTAACACTAATGTAGTGCGGTCACAGGTGCGTGTTTGTGGAGTAACACTAATGTAGTGCGGTCACAGGTGTGTGTTTGTGGAGTAACACTAATGTAATGCGGACACAGGTGTGTGTTTGTGGAGTAACACTAATGTAGTGCGGTCAGAGGTGTGTGTTTGTGGAGTAACACGAATGTAGTGCGGTCACAGGTGTGTGTTTGTGGAGTAACACTAATGTAGTGCGGTCACAGGTGTGTGTTTGTGGAGTAACACTAATGTAATGCGGTCACAGGTGTGTGTTTGTGGAGTAACACTAATGTAGTGCGGTCACAGGTGTGTGTTTGTGGAGTAACACTAATGTAATGCGGACACAGGTGTGTGTTTGTGGAGTAACACTAATGTAATGCGGACACAGGTGTGTGTTTGTGGAGTAAGACTAATGTAATGCGGACACAGGTGTGTGTTTGTGGAGTAACACTAATGTAGTGCGGTCACAGGTGTGTGTTTGTGGAGTAACACTAATGTAATGCGGTCACAGGTGTGTGTTTGTGGAGTAACACTAATGTAATGCGGACACAGGTGTGTGTTTGTGGAGTAACACTAATGTAATGCGGACACAGGTGTGTGTTTGTGGAGTAACACTAATGTAATGCGGACACAGGTGTGTGTTTGTGGAGTAAGACTAATGTAGTGCGGACACAGGTGTGTGTTTGTGGAGTAACACTAATGTAATGCGGTCACAGGTGTGTGTTTGTGGAGTAACACTAATGTAGTGCGGTCACAGGTGTGTGTTTGTGGAGTAACACTAATGTAGTGCGGTCACAGGTGTGTGTTTGTGGAGTAACACTAATGTAGTGCGGTCACAGGTGTGTGTTTGTGGAGTAACACTAATGTAATGCGGACACAGGTGTGTGTTTGTGGAGTAACACTAATGTAATGCGGACACAGGTGTGTGTTTGTGGAGTAAGACTAATGTAATGCGGTCACAGGTGTGTGTTTGTGGAGTAACACTAATGTAGTGCGGTCACAGGTGTGTGTTTGTGGAGTAACACTAATGTAGTGCGGTCACAGGTGTGTGTTTGTGGAGTAACACTAATGTAGTGCGGTCACAGGTGTGTGTTTGTGGAGTAAGACTAATGTAATGCGGTCACAGGTGTGTGTTTGTGGAGTAAGACTAATGTAATGCGGTCACAGGTGTGTGTTTGTGGAGTAACACTAATGTAGTGCGGTCACAGGTGTGTGTTTGTGGAGTAACACTAATGTAGCGCGGTCACAGGTGTGTGTTTGTGGAGTAACACTAACGTAGTGCGGTCACAGGTGTGTGTTTGTGGAGTAACACTAATGTAGTGCGGTCACAGGTGTGTGTTTGTGGAGTAACACTAATGTAGTGCGGTCACAGGTGTGTGTTTGTGGAGTAACACTAATGTAGTGCGGTCACAGGTGTGTGTTTGTGGAGTAACACTAATGTAATGCGGTCACAGGTGTGTGTTTGTGGAGTAACACTAATGTAGTGCGGTCACAGGTGTGTGTGTAACTAATGTAATGCGGTCACAGGTGTGTGTTTGTGGAGTAACACTAATGTAGTGCGGTCACAGGAGTGTGAGTAACTAATGTAATGCGGTCAAAGGTGTGTGTTTGTGGAGTAACACTAATGTAGTGCGGTCACAGGTGTGTGTGTAACTAATGTAATGCGGTCACAGGAGTGTGTTTGTGGAGTAACACTAATGTAGTGCGGTCACAGGTGTGTGTGTAACTAATGTAATGCGGTCAAAGGTGTGTGTTTGTGGAGTAACACTAATGTAGTGCGGTCACAGGTGTGTGTTTGTGGAGTAACACTAATGTAGTGCGGTCACAGGTGTGTGTTTGTGGAGTAACACTAACGTAGTGCGGTCACAGGTGTGTGTTTGTGGAGTAACACTAATGTAGTGCGGTCACAGGTGTGTGTTTGTGGAGTAACAATAATGTAGTGCGGTCACAGGTGTGTGTTTGTGGAGTAACACTAATGTAGTGCGGTCACAGGTGTGTGTTTGTGGAGTAACACTAATGTAATGCGGTCACAGGTGTGTGTTTGTGGAGTAACACTAATGTAGTGCGGTCACAGGTGTGTGTGTAACTAATGTAATGCGGTCACAGGTGTGTGTTTGTGGAGTAACACTAATGTAGTGCGGTCACAGGAGTGTGAGTAACTAATGTAATGCGGTCAAAGGTGTGTGTTTGTGGAGTAACACTAATGTAGTGCGGTCACAGGTGTGTGTGTAACTAATGTAATGCGGTCACAGGTGTGTGTTTGTGGAGTAACACTAATGTAGTGCGGTCACAGGTGTGTGTGTAACTAATGTAATGCGGTCAAAGGTGTGTGTTTGTGGAGTAACACTAATGTAGTGCGGTCACAGGTGTGTGTTTGTGGAGTAACACTAATGTAGTGCGGTCACAGGAGTGTGTTTGTGGAGTAACACTAATGTAGTGCGGTCACAGGTGTGTGTGTAACTAATGTAATGCGGTCAAAGGTGTGTGTTTGTGGAGTAACACTAATGTAGTGCGGTCACAGGTGTGTGTTTGTGGAGTAACACTAATGTAGTGCGGTCACAGGAGTGTGTTTGTGGAGTAACACTAATGTAGTGCGGTCACAGGTGTGTGTTTGTGGAGTAACACTAATGTAGTGCGGTCACAGGTGTGTGTTTGTGGAGTAACACTAATGTAGTGCGGACAGAGGTGTGTGTTTGTGGAGTAACACTAATGTAGTGCGGTCACAGGTGTGTGTTTGTGGAGTAACACTAATGTAGTGCGCTCACAGGTGTGTGTTTGTGGAGTAACACTAATGTAGTGCGGTCACAGGTGTGTGTTTGTGGAGTAACACTAATGTAGTGCGGTCACAGGTGTGTGTTTGTGGAGTAACACTAATGTAGTGCGGTCACAGGTGTGTGTTTGTGGAGTAACACTAATGTAGCGCGGTCACAGGTGTGTGTTTGTGGAGTAACACTAATGTAGTGCGGTCACAGGTGTGTGTTTGTGGAGTAACACTAATGTAATGCGGTCACAGGTGTGTGTTTGTGGAGTAACACTAATGTAGTGCGGTCACAGGTGTGTGTTTGTGGAGTAACACTAATGTAGCGCGGTCACAGGTGTGTGTTTGTGGAGTAATTTACAACGGCTTCGCACACGGTTCAACCAATCAAAATCAAGGACGGGAACTCTCCGTTTTATAAGTGAATGTAAACAGTTGAGGAAGAAAGCGCATGTGTAACAGTATAACGGACCCGTGCGTCAGCTCTTAAAGTGACAGCAGCCTAATAAACATACGGCCAAATTATGAGATAATATTAAAAATATCTATATAGCAGTTTTTCCCCATGATATCGATGTCAAAATTGTGGCTCGTAACTTTACCACAGTGGCTGATGAGCAAACTAGTTAATGTCAAGCCCTGTATGCATCCAAACTATTAAACTGTGAAAGCATTGATGATCCTTTTGTCTTTTACTTTAGGCAAGAACTGTTAAATTCTTTACATGTTTATGGTGTGAAATACTGAGAGAGAAATCCTAAACGCCGTGCTTTTGCGTCCCACAACCCACCTTCTGTTTGTCCAGCACTTTCATGGCGTAGAACTGATCTGAGGCCTTGTGTTTGACCAGCATGACCCTGCCGAAGGACCCTGTGCCCAGCGTCTTCAGTCTCTCAAAGTCATCTAAGCCAGTTGTGCTCTTTAGGGACAACAAAACACACACATTTTAAAGAAATTATCCTACAATACTGCATCACTCCCAAAAAACAAACAACAACAAAAACCCTGACCTGTGGTGGTGATTCCCATTTTCTCAAGAAATCTTCTTTGGCTTTGGCTAGAAACTCTTTAACTGAAAGGAGGGAAAAACAAAACAAACAGCATTTCAGAGTCCAATCGAGCAAACCAGCTGGACTTAACTCAACTAACTACTCGACAGTCAAAGATAAAAGTGAACGAGGGAATGTTTTTCTAGCTACTTATACTTTCTAGACATGAAATTCAGGCAATCTCACAAGGCAACCGTGGACATCAGTGGTGAACAGGAGGTCTGGTGAAGCATGCATGCATTACATTACTGATTAACACATAACACAAGAACAACACAGCAGACTTCAGTTGACCGCAGTGACGGAGAAATGATCAGAGCGCCAATCATTACATTTACTGGGGCTTTTCTTTTACACCGGCCAAGAGGGTTGACCGCGCAAATGTTTCTCCGCCACTGCGGTAACCCAACGTAATCGTGATCATACCAAAAGTCTCTACAGATCACCATGGATTTTCAGGAACATTGACCCACATGGATGGGATGATGAGGAATCAGAAAGAGAAAAAGGAGAGAAAGACAAAGAAAGATACAAAAGAGATTTCGGTCAAACAATCACATCAGTTAGACGGTGCAAGACATGGATTAGACGTGACAAAAGATACTAGACAAGATACAACCCGAGGATGCTGGCCATAGTGCACAAGAACTCATTGGAGAGAGCAGTGTGTGCACGTGGGTCTGGGCACTGTCCCACTCGAGTGCCTATTGCCTAACAGCTAGAGTCTGTCTGAAGGGTTTCACAAGCGCAGACGTCTTCACACCGCCTCGTCCTTTTATGGTGTGTTCCTGCTCCGCAAGTATGCGACGGCCTGGAGCTAACCGTGTTGTAAAGTACAGCTGGTTAAGACAGACAAAGACTGGAACGGTTCGGGGTTTAGGATGAATTTATGGAGATGTTAAGGTTGTGCAGAAAAAAAAAAACTGATTTTGAGCTGATATTTGACAGAATTAGAGATGGTCCAACAACATACTCGTGTTATAAAGGATAAACAGAGCTAACTGGAAATGTAATAGCAAACTTCTGATCTGTAATGAATTAAAGGGTTAGTTCACCCCAAAAATGTAAATTCTGTCAGCAGTTCGCCTTTGGCTAAGCCACACCCTAGAATGTAGATTGACCAATCACAGCGCAGCCAAGAACGAGCTCCCACAGAGGTCCGACACTTTCACAGCGCTCCATTGACTTCAACACAGGCGTCTCATATTTTTGGTTTCGGCCGGCTATTACCGTAGTAGTTTTATCAAAAATATGTTTAAACGTTGTGCCTGGGGCATTTGTGACACAGATACGCGTTTCCCAGAGAGTTTGGAGGGGGGTGTCAGTTTTTTCCCCCTTCCCAAACCAAAGTAAAATCCTGACAAGTGTCGTCTAGCACACGCTGCTAATAAATACAACGTTATACTCGCGTAGTCCGTTTGCTTCGTAATAACGATTATAGAAGTGAATAGAGCCCTACCCAGCTTTGCATGAACAGTGTTGCTCCTGGATATTGTTAGTCCCAGCCTCCGTCTCGATTAGTAGGATATGCGCTGGTTCAGTTTTTGACTGTGACCGGTATGCTTTTGCCTCTATTTGGATGCCTTGTTGTTCCTTGCGTTGTCGTGAATATAGCCTTCGAACGCATATTGCAGCCGCTTTTGCCTACTTCTATCGGACACTTTATTTGCTGCTGTATAAAAGTTTGATAAAATTTCAGCAGGAAGAGCTGTCACAGCATAAGCCATGTTGATACCAGAGCCCAGACGAAGTTTGTCGGACGTAGCAACAGTAACTAAGGGGGGCGGGGCTTAGCCAAAGGCGAATTACTCGTCCTCATGTTGTTCAACCCCGTAAGACTTTCGTTCATCTTCAGAACACAAATTAAGATATTTGTGATTAAATCTGAGAGCTGTCTCACTCCTCCATAGGCTTCTTAAGGGATCGAAACTCGCCGGCCAGGAAAAGTTATTAAAGACATCGTTAAAATAGTCCGAGTGACTACAGCGGCTCAACCTTAAGTTTATCAAGCGGCGAGAATACTTTCTGTGCGCAAAACAAACAAACAAAAATAACGACTTTATTCAACTATTCATCTCCTTCTCTGTGGGCCTCGAGTGAGTTCACGTAGTGTCACGTCACACGCATCACACACACACATGACCAGCGTCGGCCAATAGTGAGCCTGCGTGTGACGTACAACACAGAAGCGCTGCGCTGATACACTACGTGAACTCACTCGAGGTTCCGATCCCTTAAGCCTGGAACACACCAAGCCGACGGTCGGCCGACAGTCTTCTCAGTGTGTTCCCCACCGGCGGCCGAAATTGGTCCTCGTCGGCTTTGTTTCGGCCGATACCACATGTTAAATCGGCGGCGGGCCGTCGGTGAAAGAGGGAACTCTGATTGGCTGTTCAGCTTAGTGAACGAGTCAGTGCACGAGAATAATAGCAAAACAGCGCACAAAGAAGTCAAAACGGTACAGTTAGAAGGCCGTTCATGTTACGGCATCTTACCTGCGTGTTCCTTGGCGAATATTTCAATATTAACACGAGCGGAGTGGAATAAAGAAAGCGTTTAGCAGGATTTTGCGGTGTGTGTATCTGCAGCGCCGGTTTCTCTTTTTGAATGACGAATATAGACGAATATATCAGCAGAAATAGACAGTTGCCTCATTTACACGCCGGCGCAGAACGCGCATGCTAGCTGACAGTCGGCTAGTTCTCTCAGTGTGTTCAAGTGCAGCTTTACCCCGACCCGAGGCGACAGCACAGCCGGCTTTCATCAGCGCTAGTTCGTCGGCGTCCGCTTGGTGTGTTCCAGGCTTTAGAAGCCTATGGAGGAGCGATCCAGCTCTCAGATTTAATCAAACATATCTTAATTTGTGTCCTGAAGATGAACGAAGGTCTTACGGGGTTGAACAACATGAGGGCGAGTAATTACTGACAGAGTTTACATTTTTGGGTGAACTATCCCTTTAAATGAAATTAGGTGCATGATTTATAAATATTGCCAATGAAACCGGAGCAAGGAGCGAGTCTGCTTTGTATGTTCCAGTAGAAATGTCTAGAAATCAGAAATTTACTTAAATTATATAAATTTAGTTGAGCATCAACTATTTTCTAACATCATCAACAGCACATAGGTAGTTTTGCCCCCATATTCATACGATAGCCTTATGAGGACTTTAAAAGTTTTGATTATTAGGATTGGGGTTTGGTTTGGGGAGAGTTGCATGTAATTATTGCATGTATTACTATAATAAGTACATAGTACTCTGTAAAATAAAGTGTTACCACGAGATCTTAATATTCAGTAAGTCACATTATAGGCACAATATTGCCTCTTCCTACTGCTCCACCAATGAGAATAGATGCAAACAACGCCACATGACCTTTCTGCATTTCAGAGCGATACAGAGGTGGCATTTTTGTTCCTGAATTAATCCGTGTTTTTGGACAAATCTGTTGAGTAAATGATTCAATGACTCCCTCGTAAAGCATAGCATAGCGATGTAACCTGCCGAAAGAGTCTCTGTAAATCCCCACATAGACTGACAGCTAGCCTGGTCCAAATTAATTAAAATTACCAGACACATTTAACATTATGATGTATTAGATTGAGGTATGATTATGATTAGGAGTAAGTGTTAGGGGTTAGAGTAGGCGTTAGGGTTTGGGTCACGGTTAAGGTTAAAGGTAACAGTGTAACTTACTACTAGGGCTGCGCGATATACCATTTTAGCATCGATATCGCGATGCGTGATGCCAAATATAAGGGTCGTAGTTGATCCGTACGTACGGGCCAGCTGTCCCCCGATTCGGGACGCATGTGATTCGCCGATTAATGGCAAAGTTTATCCCTCATAGGGTGAAAGTTTATCATTTGTGCATGTGTTTTAAGTCGAGTCAGGCATCAAGAGCAAGAGGACTCGCGCGCTGCTTTCTGTGCACGCACACACACACACACACAGCCGCGCAGACATGATTAGCTTATGAAACCCCTAAATTCAAAATTAGAATATTGTGAAAAGATTTTCATAAGCCATAATCATCAAAATTATAACAAATAAAGGCTTGAAATATCTCACTCTACATGTAATGAGTCTATATAATGCATTAGTTTCACCTTTTAAGTTGAATTACTGAAATAAATAAACTTCGAGTTTCACCTGTATTTTTGCTGAATTAAAGTGACAGCGCATTGTTTGCATTGGATGGACACAAATTGTAGTAATTTCACCACAAATGCACATGATTAACCTCTACTACGGTCCTCACATGGCTTTTTGCCCGGTGTAAAGCAAGGACAACGACACCTCACCTCAACAAGGAGATATAATGGACGGCACTCGTCTCTTCGTGGAGTTCTTTATGACCCGAAGGATTTAAATGCAAAAGAGAAGGCATTACATGAGAGTCGGCTGTTTTTCTCAATAGTACGTTTTAATTAGGGCTGCACGTTTACAGCATGACGCGCCGGCGCTGTTTTCTGTTGAATTTGTCCTATTGTTTGAATTTTTTTATGACATGTTGAATTGCATTAGCTCACGGTTGTTGGTTGCCAGTGAAACGGCTCTGAAAGAACAGATTAAGGGCTCTGGGGTCATTTTAATGAACAGCAGCTCCCGGATAAAGTTTTGCTCACGGCCCCCAGAAGTCCGGGATATGTTCTGCACACGGAGTGTGTGTGGATCTGGCGTAAGTCGTGAGATTGGCCACGGCATGTTTTGTTTGGTCCAATTTGGAGCATGAACTGTAGTTCAATGGAAAAGAGCTGCACGATAACCTTTGCAGGGGGAAATATTAATATACAGTAGTCAACATTTGAAGTGAATCAAAAAAGTTAATCAAAGTCCTAAGACAGGAACGGGTATTGTTCAAAAATCCATGTATAACTTTAATGAAAGGTTTTGATCCACTTCAAATGTTGACTAGTGTATGCGTTCCTCTCGAACATCAACATGTTTTAAGCGTTTGACCATTAACAACAGATCATACTCGTTACAGGGGACCAGTCATCAGCTTTCCACACGGTTGAATTAGTTTTAGACAAGCATATGTTTCTAGTCGTATTCAGTTTAAGATTATGTGAAAGTAGCCGCTGGTTTATCTTGAGTTTATCATGAGCTCAGAGTTTAATTAACTAAATGGCTTTCTGTTGTTTACTAGAGGCTGTCTCTGCTGTCCACAGGCCCGAGCTGACAGTCAGAGCTCATTTCATTCATCCTCCGGGTCAGGACAGCTAGATCAACAGCTCACTTTCACACGCGTTATCTAATGTCAGCTGGAGATCTGGGGAACATGTGTGAACGATAAGAGACGGCGTTCGAGCTAGTGTTTTGCTCCTGATACAGGCCTGGGCCTCTCTCTTAACTAGCAAACAGCTTATTAGCCTCTAACTCCATTGCATAAGTTATGAAAACAAAAGCCCTTTTCCGCTTTAAAGTCGCAGGTTAACGTTATATAAGCATTTCCATTGGTGTAGAAGAATGACCGCCACTGAGAGCCTCAGGCCTCAGATCAAGCTAGCGCGACTCGCTCTGTGGTTTCTACATGCAACACAAACACATCAGCGTGATTTAAACACAGAAACACTATTGCTGGTTATGGTGAAGACAGAATGAGCGCGGATCTCCTCGCGATGACACTTTTGGAAACGCAGTCCTGCACTCGCTAAGCGGCTAACTAGCATTAGCACAGGCTACAAAGGTAAACAAACAGTGACATTCCCCGAGCAGCGAGGGCTTTGTAAAGCACGGCAGGGCGACCCAGCGCTCCTCCTCTTACCGCTCTCCAGTTCATTGCCTTTCTTGGCGGTCGCTGCGTTCCCCATCGTGCGGTGGCGGGCGACGCGGGCGATCCTCGGGCGACACGACAGCGAGTCCTTGGCGGCGCGTCAGCTTCCCTCGGGCCGCGTCTGATTGACGGAGGACGGGCAGATCAGCAGCGGGTCTTCTCTTCCTCTGGTCTCCGCCACGCTGATCGGGGAGTCTCTCTTGACTTTCTCACAGCTCTTTCTCTTTTTCTTCTTCTTCTTCTTCAGCCGCTAAGCCGAGTCTTCATCTGCTGTGGCAGAGACATGGCACTGCGAGCAGAGACAGCACTGATAACTTACTGACACCTGCTGGTAGGGATGGCTGACGCGAAACAGTCGTTCCGAAGCTTTGCGAGATCCCGAAGCGCAGATGTTTCGAAACACTGATCCGAAGCGTGATTCAAAACACCCACGTCACGTGACTACGGCCACTGATCTATATACTGTGCGCTTCTGAGTGTTTCAACCATAGACTGTGGTTTCAACAGGTGGCATGGTCCACCGAATCAGGGTTTGATTGACAGGGTCGGGACGGGAACAGATCACACAAGCGCACAGTATAAAAGTGAATTCAACGCATTTTCACATCGTGGGTTTTTGTGAGAGGAGTTTGGTTTTGAGATAACGGATTTTTGGTGATATAGTGACATTTATAGTGCGATTTGTTTAGTTATATTTAGGCTTCCATTTAAATTTACACATTGACTGAGAGACAGACAGAGTACATGTAGCACAATACACATTAATAGATGCATAGATATAAATATATATAGACAGATAGATACATATAGATAGATAGGCTGATAGATGGATAGATAGATAGATAGATAGATAGATAGATAGATAGATAGATAGATAGATAGATATAGATAGATAGGCTGATAGATGGATAGATAGATAGATAGATAGATAGATAGATAGATAGATAGATAGATAGATAGATAGATAGATAGATAGATAGATAGATAGATAAAAATGAAGGCTCCACAGAAGAGATGCTGTACATCTGTACATTTTCATTCAGAGCCACAAATGTCAACATCAGGCCCATCATCATCATCATCATCTTCAACACCAGTAGAAACACAGGTCAGTTTATGGGAACATTTTGATAATCGTATCCGTGATACCCAGATGATACACAATGCTACAGCTGATGCCACAGTGGAAGTGAAAAAATACATCAACGATGCGTTTTTCCCCAGAACTCATGATCGCCTAACTTACTGGAAAGAGAGAGCAGTAATCTTTCCTCATTTGTATGTCCTTGCTAAAAAATATCTTTGCATGCCAGCAACAAGTGTCCCTTGTGAGAGGATTTTTTCAAAGGCTGGAGAAATTATCTGTGAAAAAAGAAGTAGGCTAAGTCCTTCGACAGCAGAGAAATTAATATTTTTGAATAAAAATCTATAAGAAAGTGAGACATTGTGGCTTGATTTCTTTTATTAATATTCATTTTTCATGACCAAAATAACATTATGCACTGTGAAGAGCCTACAGGTTACAAGCTTCACATATTAGAAAAATACAATAATAAAAAAAAAAAAAACATTTTTCTAATGGTTCATTGTCCAGGTTGTTTCAGATCAACACCTGCAAGTGACCACTAGGTGTCGCCGTGGAGACGGGTGTCGGATTGTTTCGAAGCCTCGAAACAATATGGACCGTTTGGTTCAACTGTTTCATTGCTTCACGAAGCCTCGATCTGCCCACCACTACCTGCTGGAGTGATGTGAGCCACTGCTATACAATCATTTTTTAATAATAATAACAATATTTACCATCCTGTTGGCAAAAATGGGTACACAAAAGTACCTGCTGTTTCAAGAATAAAAAATACTAGGAGTGTCACACTAGGTAGAAGCAACTGCTAAATGCAATAAAAATCAGTGTTGGGGAACGTTACTTTGAAAAGTAATGCAGTGCAATATTGCGTTACTCCCTTAAAAAGTCAAGTCATCTTCATTTATATAGCGCTTTTAACAATAGGCCAATAGATTTTTTCAAAGCAGCTTTACGGTGATAATAGGACAATACAGTAATAGAGATTGTTTGGCTTTACAGCAGCTCTAGAATAAAGTTATTGTCCAGATAAAGTTAGTTTTGATTGATTCACTTCCATTGCAAAGATCATTAGTTATTAACTTTGGGGCCGCTCACACGACACTGCTCTGACAGAAAACCCCTAACACACTCCGGCCGCTCACACACAACAGTGTCGGTGCTCGAGAACGCAAACATGAAATAGTGAAATACTTTTTTCGAAAAGTAATTCATTACGTTACTTTTGCGTTACTTTTTTTCTCAACCTGGGCTGGGCTTGTTTGTTTTTTTTACAACAAAAGAGTTTTATTTTTGGGCAAATTAAAGGAACACTTCACCCATTTCAACATTAATCTTTATTGAAAGTGGGTCATATATGTAGTCGAAATGTAAAATAATTTTTGAATTTGGTGCCCTCTTGACCGAGAAAAGACAGAAAATAACTTTAGGGCGCATTTGTATGTAAGACAACAACTCCCACAATGCACCACATTGCACAGCTCCGCAAGCCACTCCCACTAATCCAGAACAGCGCGCAAACATCAGAGAAACACTCTTTCGTCTACAAGGCTAACGTTAGCTGCCACCAGAGTTAGAAATTCATTTCGCACACAAAATGTCTGGTTAGTTGGCTGTGGCGAGCAGGACGAGGGCGAGGGACGTGAGAGGACGGCGCGAGGATTGGCGTGAGTGATAATGAACGACACCTGTGAGACGCACCGGTCTCTCTCGCATCTCTCACGTGCGCGCACAGCGTTTTAAGCCCAATTCATGCGTCCCGCAAATTGAGACCTTGTCACGCATAATCAATGCTTGCTAAAAAAAAAAAAAAAAAAAGTCGGTCACTCTATATCCTCGAGCCCAGTCAGCCAAGCGAACATTACTTGACAGTTCAGCACGCTACTGTTGCCACACCCACGTGACCTCATTTGAACTGCTGACTAAGTTGTTGAATGGACACAGCGACTCCATTGATTTCAACGGAGAAGACTTGAACCCCGATTATTGCACTTACTGTCTGATGTCTGAGCGACTGCGCTGGCTCAAACTGAGCGTGACGACAGTCTGACAGTTGTAAATCTTCTAGTAGCTGTGTCAAGACAAATCTGAATCACCTAATTCCTCAAAAACGTTGTTGAAATATTTTGTTCCGTTGCTTTTATGGACTCTCTATCTATGGGCTTCTCCCTTGACTTTGTGCCTCCATGTCCCCCCGATTGCCTCATAGACAGTGAAAGATTGCCGCGAGCTTCTCCTCCTGTCTATACGGTAATGTCTCTATTGTGCGACAGAAAGTCCCGTGGTTATGACGCAATCTTTTGCCTATTTTTACAAAAACGGCGTCTACGGGGTCGTAACGTAAGATATAAAGTAATGGAGCATTTTATACATTGTCGTGTTTCTTTAGAAATAAATAATCGACAAATTAAGCCTTTGGACGCCTCAGATGTAAAGTTATTTGCGGTCAAAATGACGCCAAAATGAATGGGAGTCATTGGGATGCTAACAGCAGGTGAAGTTCAGCTACAATGGCGGCTCCCGCGAGGCTTCAGCTTCCGGCTGATGGGTTACCCCCTGTTGTTGTCAGCTTTTTCATTGTTGTCATGACAGCGCACCTTCTCGTTCCGTGAACCTCTGGAGTTGTGAGTTAAGACTTTTATTTTTAACTGTTCCTGTGGTGTTGAGCAACTACAATTCCTGTTAATCCTATAATTTTATATTAGCCTATTATTTATTTAAAGTGAATAAATTGTAATAAAAAATAAATCAAATTAAATATCTAAAGTAAATCGTAAGTGGAAGTGAATCTGTCAATTCATTGAATATTCAAAATATTATGAATCTTTATTTAGAAGAAAATACACATTGGTTGGCCTATTCATGAGCATACATCAGCAATTACACATGTTTAGGGGAATAGGGCATTATTAATATACCATGTAAGGTGGTATGTGCTGGAAATGGGCAAACCACTATCAGTGAGTCTGCCCGTGGGGTGGGGGCACCGCCGCGCCAGGCAGTGTCCCACATTGTCCCTCAGAAACATACCCCTTGGGCTTATTAGCAGGTGGTCACCGGAAGCATAAAAGGAGGAGCATATTCACTCATGTAGAGTAGAGGGCGCTCACAAACACACACACACACACGCGCGCGCTCAAGCAAACCTTTCAGCTGCTGCTGTTCTGGAGAACGGAAGAATAGGACGCAGGATAAGAAAGTTTATAACCAATAAAATTGAGTCTTTTTTGTTTATGGTTTAACCGAATTATCAAAGGTCAGACGCAAGTACATTGGTCAATAAAGTGAGAATAAATGCATAAAAAAAATGCTTTATTTAACATATCAGGCCTAAGTATTTAACTAAACCTATTAGAAGAAAATAAACATAATCCAAGGTATTTATTTGAAACAGTGGCTAAACTAACGAAAAAGAAAGCTTCAAGCTCAGAAGTGTCCAAGCAACACAGCAGTGATGACTTTATGAACTTCTTCACTTATAAGATTGATAATATCAGGGACAAAATTATAACTATGCAACCGTCTACCACAGTATCGCATCAGGAAGTGCATTGTAGTCTCCCTGAGGAAAAATTTGATTCATTTGTTGTTATAGGAGAGGGAAGAATTCTGCAAACTCGTTAATTCATCTAAATCGACCACTTGTATGTTAGATCCTTTACCGACTAAGCTACTGAAAGATCAACATTCTTTTAAATAGACTAGAAAACTATGTGGGCATTAGTGGAATTGCACTAGCATGGTTTAAATCATACTTATCTGACCGTTATCAGTTTGTAGCAGTAAATGAAGAGATGTCTTATCGATCACAAGTTCAGTATGGCGTACCACAAGGCTCAGTGCTAGGACCGCTGCTGTTCACTCTGTACATGCTACCATTAGGAGATATCATTAGGAAACATGGAGTTAGCTTTCACTGTTATGCCGATGATACTCAGCTGTATATTTCTTCAAAACCCAACGAAACTTACCAATTCACAAAATTAACGGAATGCATAGCTGATATAAAAAATTGGATGACTAGTAATTTCCTACTACTAAATTCTGAAAAGACAGAGATTCTAATTATTGGACAAAAAACTTAATACACAAAACTTAATACACACGTAATATCCTGGACACACGTAATAACCTAGAATACTGTCTAACACTTGATGGCTGCTCTGTCAAGTCTTCGTCGTTGGTTAGGAACCTGGGTGTGCTCTTTGATACCAACCTTTCTTTTGAAAGCCACGTGTCTAGTATCTGTAAAACTGCATTTTTCCATCTTAAAAATATATCTAAAATACGCCATATGCTCTCATTGGGAAATGTGGAACAATTAGTCCATGCGTTCATGACCTCAAGGCTAGATTATTGTAATGCTCTACTGGGTGGTTGCCCTGCACGCTTAATAAATAAACTACAGCTAGTTCAAAACGCCGCAGCTCGAGTTCTTACCAGAACCAGGAAATACTGTATGACCATATTAGCCCGGTTCTGTCAACACTGCATTGGCTCCCTATTAAACATCGTATAAATTTTAAAATATTGTTGATTACCTACAAAGCACTAAATGGTTTAGCTCCGCAGTACTTGAGCGAGCTCTTAACGTATTATAGTCCTTCACGTCTATTGCGATCTCAAAATTCCGGCCAGTTGATAATACCTAGAATATCTAAATCGACTGCAGGCGGTAGATCCTTTTCCTATTTAGCACCAAAACTTTGGAACAGTCTTCCTACCATTGTCCGGGAAGCAGACACACTCTGTCAGTTCAAAGCTAGACTAAAAACACATCTCTTTGACCTAGCATACACATAATACATTATAGACTTCTATAATTCAATGTTAGGCTGCATAGATTAGGTCAGCCGGAACTGGGAACACTTCCCTTAAATCTTGATGTACTCGCTACATCATAAGAAGAATGGCATCTACGCTAATATTAGTGTCTTTGTTTATCCCGAGGTTTTCCCGCAGCCTGCCGGATCCAGGCCGTGTCCAGATCTGACGAAGGAGATCCGCCTGGACCCGATGACAATGCAGTGCTGAAGTGTCCACTATCCTCTCCCTATGGAGGATCCCTTTCCCACTCTACAGATAAAGCGTTGTGAATTCCGGCTCGCGTACCCCGAAGTGATAAAATAAACAAAATTCTGTATCAAAATTTATAGGCAAGAAAAGTAGTTTGTTTAGGCTGGGTTGTATGAATTATAAACCTGCGCACATATTTTCAAAAGCACATAACTATAGAATCAATTCTGAATGAGCATGTGAACGCCGTCAGCGTTAATCACAGGTTCGCGTTTAAAGTCTGATCATTTCGACGGAGGTGAATCAATCAAAGTTAACTTTAGCTGGAAATAACATTATTCAAGAACCGCTATAACGCCAAAACAATCTGTTACCTTAAATTATATGTTTATCTCTGTAAAGCTGCTTTGAAACAATCCATTGTTAAAAGCGCTATATAAATGAAGATGACTTGACTTGACTTGACTTAAGTTATTGGAGGTTTGCATAGTATTCTGATTCTGCATTTCACTGATTTTATTCATTTTGAGGAATATTGAATCTTTTTTGTGTGCAAGTGAGATGAGTAAATGCTCGCTCAGATTGAGTCTAGAACTACAATAACCATTTAACACACATCACCTCTGCACTTCGATTCGTCTCAACATGGAGACAGGAGAGATGTCAGTCTGTCAGAGTTGGGATTTATTACAACAAACCTGATAGGAATATTTGCGCAGTTTGGCGACACCGATGGTGAACTGAGGACTGATGGAAGATGAAGGAAATTAAACATTACAGTTTTTTTCGATTTGCTAACACACAATTCATAAATCAATCGACCATTTTCTCACAACTAAACACAATCTCAAAACTACACACCAACTTGTACAAACCTCAAACCTCCACTACAAATTCAAATATTTTAGTAAAAAACATTTGCTTTTGTCAGAATCAAACTTTGGCCTCGTATGACACACAAAACCTACAAACACACAGGCTAGTCCACTGTGAGATCAGTTCATAACACCGTCACTAAAACCTGGCAATCAGGAATCATTTGACAACTCAGTGTCTATTACAGTATACAGCATAAATAAAGGGGTGCAGATACAGAGAGATTCAACGCTATAAGTTTATTTTCATTACATTAAAGAGAGATCTCACAGTAGATGAAAAGCACTAGAAAAGAAAAGATGAAATACCAAAAGAATTGAATATGAACTTGGTATGCAATACAATACAGCAAACTGTGTCAATAACAGTTCAGTAAATACATTAATAAATTAAATAAATGTAGCAGCTCTGCCAAGTTGCATTGCAGTGCTGGAAATGACCATATTTGCCATTCTAGCAGTTTCTGACAAAAGACTTTCTCTCAGTCTCTACACATACTAAATGTAAGAAATACTTGGCTACAAATTAATTTTACATTTATGAGTTTGAGGGCATAGGCCTACAGTGTTATTTACTGTACAAAGAGTGCACGTTCTACTACTGTGGCTGTGCTTATACTGTACGTGTGTGTGTAAGTGTAAAGATGTAAACCCTGCGTCTTCCCTCATGGTCATTCAGTGCACGAGAACTTGTTCAACTAAAGTGCTTTGTATTTCATCAGGAACACACGTCTCTTTACCCGTGTGTGCTACCTATATGGAGCGAATTCGTTGCCAATATTAAACAAACAAATCCAGCATTTTGCAAACCAACTCGATCTGCTTTGCAAAGGAAAACTCGACTCGCAAACAAACAGAAAGCAATTTGCAAAAACAAAGGTCGATTTGAGCGAAAATGCAGTGGAATAACCAATATTGTGTTTTACACATATAAATAAATGAGCCTAGATAATAGGCTATGTCACAAATAAATACAAACCATCCAACAAATCGAATGTAACCTTTGAACAAATACCAAATCTAGTGCATACAAATGCATATCTGTCTGTGCATATCCGATTTTCTCACAAAATGCAGATGAGTAACTTTCTCTTCTAAACCAGTATATGGCGCTGTAAAATCTGTGATTTTACACAGATGAGACAACATATGAGAACGATAGAAATAGACTCGTTCAGTGTAGACATAATCACTAATTTAGTCATTTCGCACGCGTCCAATGAATAAAAAATGTAAAAAGCAACATATATGCGGCAGAGCTTTCAGCTTAGACTCCCAGAGAGAGTGAACTTCACACATGAATGTTACGTAAATTGTATTGGCCTATTTTCAATTCAAAATTATGAAATTAGTCAATTTTATTAGTTTGCCTGATTATTTTTGTTGGTCATTTAACATTTCTGTCTTAAAACAGCTGTCAATTATAAAATGTTTAGCTACGGTATAGGCCTACTTGTATCTTATCTCACACTTTATGACCATTAAAATATTATCTTGATGCTGTGCAAGATCCTTGCAGCACTAAAGTCGAGTTACTACTATATTAGGCAATAATTTCACAACCTTTAGGCTATTATACACACCTCTAAAAAATAAAGAGGTCCAGACCTCGGTGACCTACAGCTGGCTACAGCATGCTTGTAGTACGTTCCTAACCAGGCTTGACTTACTACAGGTGAATAATGCAAAATCTCACCTGTAGTAAGTCACCAAAAACCCTTTATAAAAATAAAAATATAAAAATAATTGTGTAGGCGACTGTAAATACATGAGGGGAGGGATTGGCACAATTTCACCTGTAGTAAGTCAGATACCAATAGTAACCTTTTACAAGCTTTGGACAATGAAAATGTCTGTTTTTAAATGTTGAAAGTGGACTACTTTTAAATAATAAATTATAGGCTACCTTTACCGCAGTTGGTGGAATTGCCAGACACTCCAACGCTATCTCACGACCAATTCGTACGAATTCGTACGAGTGATTAAAAGGTGGCTAATTCGTACGATTTGTCTAAACCCACGTGATGGGTAGGTTTAGGGGCGGGGTCAGGGGTAGGTCATTCGTACGAATTCATACGAATTTGGTAACTCGTAAAATATGTACGAAATAGCAAAAATCGTACGAATTTGTACGAGTGAGGTCGTATGAATTCGTACGAATTAGCCACTTTAAGCAACAGCCTCTGGTGGAACGGCAACGGCATTCTGTCGTTCAATTGCGCATGCGCGACATTAACTGCTACTTCGCGACGTTCTACTGTAACCGTCTACTACGGGAGAACAGCTGATTTGCCGTAGTCGTTAGCCTACTACGTGAAAGATTAAGAAAGTTAATGTTATGGTTTAGGTTATGTGGCATTAAAATCGTTTCTGTATATCATTAAATGCCAAAATCAACCTTTCTCTTACTTTTTAAAATCACTTTATTTTTTGTATTTTGTCTGATGATTAAATTATCCCCTATGCCGTCCTCTTTACTGTTGCTTAGTGATTTTTGCGCCCTTTAGCTACGGCAGTTAACCGTTTACTTCCGGCTCCCGTTGCCGTTCTATCAGCAGCTGTTGCTCAAAGTCCCTATTAACGTTAATGGACGACGGCGAGGCGTGCGCAGAGGACGGTTAGCCTCCGCCTAAGTCCATTAAGTTAATACCCAACTTCAGACGATGGACACCTCGAAGGGCATTGACCCGCTTATGGTCACTTACCAAATAACACATTTTTAAAACATTCGTTTTTATTTTAATTAGTTTTACAATCGAAATCTAACGTTTTTACAAACAATAACTTGGATTCCCTGGTTACACCTGACGGTTTATTTAGCAACCGAAGATAGTCCGCTCAGCTCGTAGAACAGTTTTTTTTTAATTGTTAACGGATACTTTGACTGCCTGTTGCTATGGTTACTCACAGCTGACGTAGCTTACACCTCTGTTAATATTCTGTTATGTTGATTTGTGTATTGGCTGCTAAAATGTGGTGGATCATCATTTACAAATGCTCGATAACACCCATTCCACCACACTCTTCTATCTGTCTGTTTTTCTGACTATTTTACTTACTGAAACCCTTCAAAACTTTTTTAAAAGGTTAACTTTTATAAATCTTAAAAATTGAAAAAAGTTTGTCAAATGACAATTATTTAGTATTGATTATTAGATATAAATCTCCTCCCAGGGTCACACGACACCATTGAGAAAAGACGAGATGCCGAGATCCGCAGTCTCGTTGAACATCTTGGTGAGGTGGAGGAGAATCTTTTCAAAGACGGCAGTGTAAATCCCAGACATGTTATGGTAATAATTTCTATCCAATCTGCCACATATGATATTCAAAGTGTTAGAAATGAAAGAGATCGTACACCCAAAAATGAAAAGAGTAAATATTTACAGCTAAAATGTAAAAATTAGTTCAGATTGTTAGCTCGGATTTCATCAAAAATATGAGGTTGAGTAAATAATGACAGAATTTTATTTTTATTTTTGGGTGAACTAACCCTTTTAAACCATTCTCCTCAAGTGCGTGTTACATGGGGTCAGTGTCACCCCCCTGGCAACAGTCATCAAGACAACCAGCCCAAGAGCACAGTGCTCCTTGTGAGGGGTAGATGCTGACTCCACACAACACACACTGGATATTGGATGTTTATTTGATTGGATGTTGAAACAATACAAGGCTGGGTCAATAAGTTCCAAATGTCTATGTTTGGATGAAATTGGTGATGGCTTCTTAAGTAAAAATGACTAATTTCCCAATCACCGAAGCCCAGTCATTCTGTGGAAAGATGTAAAATTGTCCTAAACCTTTTTTTTTTTTAATGTTTAAACAACATTAAAGCCTATGAGTGTATTAACCTTTTAAATGTGTTTTTTCCCTCATCCTCCTGGATTGCATAAGGATGACGTCGATCAAGAAAACTTCACGGAAGATGTCCTGATGATTCTTGTCCATGGAAACGGAGACGGAGAGCCAGTGGTGTCCATTGTGCTTGAAGGAAGCAAGGTCCTAACTAAATGTGGAAATACTGCGAAAGCTTGTGCTCTCCTGATGGGACTGGTGTATGCGTTAAATCTTCAGTATCCCTCCAAGCTGAAGTACACTTTTGAGGTTCTCCAGAAACTGTTTCTGGATCTTGATGGTCTGAAGCTCTCTCCTAAAGTACGATCTTTGAAAAATAAGCTGCTTGCTTGAAATATTTCCATGGATGTTCATAGGCATTGGTCTGCCTTGTTGACTCTTGCTCCAAAATGTTCATTGTGTGCAACCTTTACATTTATATTTTTATTTGTTGTTAACATAACAGATGTGCATTCAACATCGAGTTGATAATGGTTGCCATCATTTGATAAAAACTGTACAAATGTTTTTATATTTACAAATTGCAGGATTTGTATTTCAGATTTTTTATTAGCTTAAAGCTACACTGTGTAACTTTTTTAGTTTATTCTTAGCAAAAACACTTAGTTCTTTAAAAATTATACGTGCTCATTAATGTATATTTACTTCGTTCAAGTAATAAAGTATTCTCGTGAGTGTATAATATGCCATTGAAAATACATACGGGTGAGCGGTTCTAATGTCGGTCGCCATGTTGCCCCTCCATCTTGAAAGTACATTAGCCAAAGAGGGACATACCCGTTAATTCAAGCTTCGCCTTTCGCGTTTTAACACTCGATGGCACCGTGTCGAATGTGAAGAGGGGGATTGCTTGAGACTGATATATAAAAACCTGAAAGCCTTTTTGAAAGTCTGTTGCTGATGGAGGATCACTCTTATTCTCGAGGATACGTATCAGAGTCGCCAAGGAAGCGAAAAAGAGAATTAAGACGGCAACGCAACAGGCAAATCAACAAGACAAAAGTAAATATTGGAGTGGCCTTTCCCAGATGGAAATAGCTCATGACGAGCAACAGGGACGTGCACAGACATTTTGAGGGGCAGGGGCTCAAGTGAAAAAAGGGCACTTCTCATAATAATGTTTTTTTACTTTTTTTTTTTTTACTTTTTTTAAACAAAAAAAGTAAGTATATATATACATATTAACACAACTTTGACTTTTTAAAAGAATCATTTAAAAAGTTAATTCAATTTTATCTTCCTCAAACTCATGCAATTGTTTCATTTTCAAAAGAGGTCTACAAAATAATCAGTTCACAGAAATCATAGGTTTATAGAGCAGCAAAGGAAACCATGCCACAATGTGCATGTTTTCTATGCTACCAGTTTCAATCAAGTATATATTTGATACACCTGATGGTGACATGGACTTAGTTTCACATTTGGGGAGGACTGTATCATCATCATCATCATCAAATAAAACCTTCAAAATCCACATTTAGATGGAGTTTGTTTTAAACCTACTATCCTCCGTCTGTTTGCATCTGTAGATTTCTTCAAAATTCACCAATTTAGATTTCTACATTTCAGGGGGAAATACTCTTGATGTATGCAAGTCATCAACTTTAATAATAAGAATTTTTGAGCATAAAAAAGTCATAAAAACGTCCGGATTTTACATACAAGGTCAAAAATTACATTTAGCCACGTCTTAAATTGATATGCTCATTCATTTATTATCGCGATATACTTTTTCTCGATAAAACGATATCAAGTTCGAGTCAATATCGTCAATACTCGATATAAAGTTTGATAAATGTTCGATAATGTTTATGTGCCAAAAGCAGAACCAAACTCATTTGAACCGCGCGCGCATTCGCTCGGCTCAAAGTCCAAACGGCAGCGCAGCGCGGGCTCACTAGAGCAGACGCGTTTACTCTGATCGGCGCTTCAGAGAGGGAGCGCTTCAGAAATTATTTTAAAAAGAACGCCGATGTTGCCTGCTTTCTTCTCGACAGGTAACGTTAATTAAGCCTATTTGTGTATAAATTATAATAGTTTTCTAAAATAACCTCATCACTTGAAGGAACACTCATGGACGAGGTCGAACTGGAAGCCATGTTAATCTTGGACTACATTGGCCACCGTAGGAGTTAAACCACATCAGAATTGAGAGGAACAGAAACTAATATTCACTGGATGGTCATATACCTTTTCACCGCTAGATGGGGGTAAAAATCACACAGTGTAGCTTTAAAAGGGCTTTCTTGGGCAAGGGCTTTATGAGTTTCCTTTTTAAGGGTTGGGGGTGGGGGCTTGGTGAGCAAGTTTTATTTGTGACAGCAGTTTGTTAAAGGATTAGTTCACCTCAAAATGAAAATCTCCTAATAATTTACTCACCCCAATGCCATCCAATATATCCATGTCTTTCTTTCCTCAGCGGAAGAGAAATGAAGTTTTTTGAGGAAAGCATTTCTGGATTTTTCTTCGAATAATGGACTTAATATCGTTTCGCTAGATAATCCCCTCCTCCTCAGCTGCGATCGTGCACAGACCGTTGAAGCACTTCAAAGACCTTAGAAACTGCATTGATTTGGACTTCAAAACCAATGCCATCTCACGACCAATTCGTACGAGTGATTTAAAAGTAGATAATTCGTACGACCTCAGAATTCGTACGATTTGTCTAAACCCACGTGATGGGTAGGTTTAGGGGCGGGGTCAGGGGTAGGTCATTCGTACAAATTGGCCAACTCGTAAAATGTGTACGATTTAGCCCAAATCGTACTAATTCGTACGAGTGAGGTCGTATGAATTTCTACGAATTAGCCACCTCGTAGAATTCGTACGAATTGCCGTTGCCATTGAAGTCCATTATTAGAAGAAAAATCCAGAAATGCTTTCCTCAAAAAACTTATTTTCTCTTCCACTGAAGAAAGAAAGACATGGATATCTTGAATGGCATTGGGGTGAGTAAATTATTAGGAAATTTTCATTTTGAGGTGAACTAATCCTTTAATGTCATGTTTTGATACTAACATTTAGAATTAAAGGGTTAGTTCACCCAAAAATGAAAATTAAGTCATTAATTACTCACCCCCATGCTGTACCAACCCCGTAAGACCTTCGTTCGTCTTCGGAAAACAAATGAAGATATTTTTGATTAAATGTGACAGCTGGATCACTCCTCCATAGGCTCCCTAAGGGAATGAAACCTGACGGCCCAGAAAGTCAATGAAGAAAATGTTTAAATATTCCATGTCACAACAGTGGCTCAACTATAAGTTTATCAAGCGACGAGAATACTTTTTGTGCGAAAAAAACAAACAACAATAACGACTTTATTCGACTATTCCTTTTCTTCCTTGTAGGCCTGAAACGAGACTTCAAGAGATTTCCACGACGCGCACGCGCGAGAACTGAACTGAAGTAGTTGAAGGAGATCGCAAGATCGCATGCGTCTTGAAGTCTCGTTTTTCCATGTCACAACAGACATGGAAAAACGCATGGTTAAACTGTGCAATGAGTTTTGCAGAAAACATTGAGAACATTGGAACGTGTGTGAAAACAGGTTAAGTGTGTTAAACGTTTTGAGAAATGTGTCTTTGCTTCTAGAACTGAATGAATGGTTTGGGAAATTAAGGGTCAAAGTGTATTAGCAATCGAAAAATACTGTAACTTAAACCTGTGGCTCACAGATCCCTGTTAATATAAACATACAAAGCACTTTACATCCTCGTTATGAGTCATAATCATAAATACAGTAGTGATGTTACATTAGACACTGAAGCTTCAAAGCGCGTATCGAGTTCGTGGCGGAATTTCGAGAAAAGAGAGATAGGTTTGTGCAAGTTCAAGTCCATTTACTAACATTTATATAAACATATATTTATATAAACATATATAAATAAGCCTATAGCCTATGTTACATGATCATAGATTCAGCATAGAAACCATAAAATAATTAGACCAACATTTATTTGCATCAAGCAACTTTGCTATTTCTATAATTAGCATTAATAGAATTATTGCATAATTTTTTGCCCCACTTTAATAAGCGAATTATTATCAGAAAACTGAACATTTAGCGTTGTCAGGCTTTTATTTAAAACAACGGCTGTGTGCGCGCTGCTGATAAACACGGCGGATGTAACTTTGTTCACAAGATGGCGCTTTTTTACAATCGGTCTTTGTCAGGTGACGTCACACTCGTGATATACGAAGTGCATTATGGGCGCGGCCGCCATTTGTAAGGTATCGATGCTGGGGTATTCTATTGTTGGAGAATTGGTTTTTTTTTTCATTCTTTTTTCAAACTAAACCATCCTTAACATGACACTATCATCATCATCAATACAGCAAACCTATCTTTGCTGTTACTAACTTTACAGGATTTATTTACATTCCTACCGAAGGATACAGTAACTTGGTGAAATGTCCGCGGGCTTTAAGAGATTTATAGATTTCAAATTGTTCACTGGTAACGTTATATGCGCTTATACCATAAACAAGATAGTTGACAATGCCCATGTAGGCCTATGAGGATGAGAAAGCAATGCGGGATCAGCACTTCAACTTACTGCAGTCAGCTGAGCTCATATATGGATCTACGTTCTGAATGGATGACAATTTCTCCAAATAACGGTACCTGGCATATTTATCGAGTTTATTGCGGTACGGCATTTTCTCAGTTTTCTTGTGCTTCTCCAGTTTTGTGAGTTATTTACTTGTTATCTCTACTCTCGTAATCTCTTCAATGTTCACAGTCAGTAGCGATACCTAAAAAATGGCGCCGCGGTGACGTCACACACAACAAACCCACGTGTCTGACAAAGACCGATTGTGTGCAGGTGTGTGTACGCGCGGTTTTATAAATCTCGATGTTTGTTTTTGCACTTCATTCTCTGCTTTCTGGCGCAAGTTCACTTTTAGTTGGGATTCTACGCACTCTTTCATAAATCAGGCCTGATAGGCCTGTTAATATAGCACTTTAAAAAAAAGATCATTGTGAATGCTCAAACGTCTCAGTTCAGTTTAATCTGTTATTTATTTCTGTGACAAATGTAAGTCTGTGTAGTGTTCTGTATCATCTTTACGATGTTTGCAAGGTATTTACACTGTAAAAATAATAATTTGTAAATAAAACAAAGATTGTATAAAACAAATATTAAATAGGCCTATAAAATGTAATGTTTAATTTCAATTTCATTACTTGCCTCTTCTTTGTAATTCTTTGTAAAATTTACTATCGACTTCTGTAAAAAAAAGTTTCAAAGTAACTTTTTTTTCAGTGTAGTTTCATTTTGCATAATTATTCAACTTGTTCACACATCTAAAGAAAAGGATTTCATTAAAGAGGATATTTGTAGTCTAACCACTAGATGTCAGTAGCAGCTTGTTGTCAGTTTCCATGAAAATCAATTGATGTCATTTCTATTTCAGCATTAGAATGAGTTATTACAGTTCAGTCTCTGCATGTTAAAACGTTCATATACTTGAAAACATATCGGCCTACTGGAAAACAACAACAACAACAAACCAGGTAAAGAAGACCAGTGCAATCTTGCTTTACATTTGAGCTGGTTATTTCTCCCCAGACAAGATTTGTTTTCCTCTCCAGTTAAGTATCTTTGGATGAAGTGAAGATGAAAGGTTGCTTACCTTGAGGCACCCAATGCCGTGATCCCGAATGTTAACCCTTGTGCCTCATTTAACAAAAGTTACACACAGCTCCATAAAGGACAAAAATGTCCACGTCAAAAAACTGTCATAAAAATGTGAAGCTTGGGAGCACAGACGTAAGTTTGGTATCATTTTAAAGACCCTTGGCAGATTATTGCTGCAGTAAAAAAAAAAAAAAAGAATAAATCAATCCAAAAAAAAAGTTATATAGGTTTAAGTTTAAAATTATTTATGAACATTATTTTATATAAAATATATATTTTATAAAACAAGTTGAACTCAACAACGGTTAGAAAATCAAAGCCGTTGATATAAATAAGTCGTGTTCCAAATTTGAGGTTGATATCCCAAAAAATGAGCTTTCGGTCAGAGTTTGTTTGGGCGCAGTAACAGACTTTCCCCATTGGGTGCCAGCAAAGCTCCACTGGTCACACAGTGATTGGATTTTAGATTTGCAGTTGAGACACACACACATATATACTTTTTTCTTATAACACACATACCAACATCCATACCAACACACCCACACAAATATCGTTGCTTAATTTATCCAATTGGCTCTATAATATGCCGAAGCAGAAAACAGGATTAAAGCGAGAATTTGCTTTATAGGCCAAACCTGAAAAAATGACACCATCTGATAAAAAAGTTCAAAAAAAAAGTTCAGAGTACAAATTTAAATTTTTAAGCCTTGCCAAAAGAACGAAAGCCTCTTATCAAAGACTGCGTAATTTTATAGTTAAATGGCGCTGGGATAAAAAAAAATGCAGTTTTAATGGGTTTCAATGGGGCCATTTTTGTCCAACAGGTGCTGAGAGGGAGTATTTTGTGGACCTAGTGCAGGAAGGAAATAGCGGTGAAATAGTAAAATTAAAATACTCACCTGTGCCAAATTTTATGCAGTTAGCATTAACAGCCAAAGTGATCAAAAAGACTAAACTGCCGATGCCAGACAGCAGAAGCGATCCTCTGTAATCCAGCTGCAGATTTTTGGGAAATCTTTGGCGTTTTTCAAGCTGTGTTTTTCCAAAAAATCCTTCCCAGTTTTTCTGCTAAAGAGAGAGATTGTTTATAGCACTGTATCTATACTTGATTTGTACAGTATATCTCTCTCTTTAATTCCAGCTTTGGCCCCTTCTCTTTTCATTGACATTATTCTGACTGTTCCCTGTTCCCAAGCTCAGTGTTCTCCATGTAGCTCTTTTGTTCCTGCAATGAAGTAAGTCATCAGCCCAGAGCTGCCACTGCCAAGACGAGTGAAAGAAGAAGGTCCGGGCCAATAGCGAATGTCATGAAATGGTCAAACAACGCATCGCCCAGAAAGCCCTTTAGTACAGTCTTACCCGTGTGAATCTGTAATCTGGGAAACACAGCAATCTGCTGCAGTTCAGTCGACGTCCTTCAGTCTACGTCTCCGAGACTCCGTGGTTTTCTTGCGAGAAAGGTTGCAACGACCTTTCTGAGTGACAGCAGCTTTTGTGTCACTTCAGTCGTTTGCCCAGCAGACATTCACACATTGCTTTCTTTTCTTATTCTCTCTGTGATCATTTTTATTTTGTAACCGACACACAGGCTTACTGCAGGTAGTCTATTGGAAATTGGTTAATCGTGCTCAACGGGAGCCTCAACCAATGAAAAGGCCTCATTGTCCTGCCGTCTTGCCGTTTCAGCATGGCATGTAGGCCTGTCATTTGTTTTTACCGTAGCCATAATATCTTGAGTGCAGCTTTATCTTGCTTTACCGTTGCCCTTGGGAATGTGTCACAGACATGCATCACAATTTTGATTCGTTTCCCTCCAAATCAGTTCCTGGATGTATCCATTAGGCTTAACAAAATCCAAGGATAAAGTGTCAGTGTCACAGGAAAGACTGAAGGGTGTCAGGTACAGAGATTGGTCATAGATGTACCCTGATGCTTTGGGAAATCAGCAGCTCATCTATATTACATGCTATCTCTAGTGTTGTTATCTCCCTCAGGTAGCGCTACAGACGCTCTCCTACATTAACACAGTCCACAGTGGATCAGGCAGTGCTGGCCAATGTTTCATCACAACAACAAATCTTTCTTAGGACAAACCGAGACCTTAAATAAACAGTTCACAAAAAACAAAATAATTGTATTTACTGTTGATACAAATATGCGAGAGTATTATTACTAGTCCAAATGTATATGGTTGCGGAGAGTCTGCACTTTCAGATGTCTTAAGTTCATCACAGGTATCTTCATTAGCATGTCTCTACAGCCGCGGCGTTTCCATTACCCTGCAAATTGCGCACATTGAAATTGCGAATTGAAAATGCGCCCAATAAAAACACGTCAAATTTCGGAAAAACTCCCATATATCGCAAAAAAAAGAAATAATTACGCTCGCGTGAGGTGGTTTTTCAGGCAATGCAATAAAGGAATACTTTGCGACTGCAATGGAAACAGTTTTTCCGCATTTACAGTCGCCCGACGTACGTAACAGTAGATCATTCTTTAAAGATGACGAGGTGCGTTTGGACAGAAGACGAGACTTTATTAAACTCATAAAAGACGAAAGTATTACAGGAATACTGGATTCTAAACAACAAAGAAATGCTACAGTTTATCAAGAGCTTGAAGCAGAAATGAGGGAGAAACTCCTCATATGAGCCGCTCGCAGTATAGAGGGACTCTCCTCGCCATTGCTTGGAAACCAACATCCGTCGCCATGATTTTTTTAAACGACTTATCGCGAGAGGAAAAAATTACGTTTAGTCGCATAATATCGGCTAATGGGAATGGCGTCATTTCGCAATATTTTTGCGCAAATCTGTAATGGAAACGCGGCTTATGACTGAGACTCCACAGTCAAAAACTGTGGCATTTCCTCCACCACTGATAAAACTCAGTCTATCCTGGAGTTACCTTACACAAATCTATTCTTGCTGGTTTAGTACTAGTCTAGAGGCACAGGACGCCTCATACGTTACTTTGCAACACGTTAGCGTCAGGGTTCTGTCACTTCGGTCTGCGTGTTCGTGTCTTGTTTGATGTGAGCACATGGCTTGTGGTTGTGTTCTTTATCCATGTGCTCACACCAAACAAAACAAAAGGTTCGACTTGAATCGGTGCTGCGCAGAGCGATCGCTGTATGGCATCAAAGTACCGCGAGAGCGTATCAGCGAGCAGACGGCTCCGTGTGCTTTCCAGTCGCTCTCGCGGTACTTTGATGCCATACAGCGATCGCTCTGCGCAGCACCGATTCAAGTCGAACCTTTTGTTTTGTTTGGTGTGAGCACATGACTAGTCATGTTTGTTACTATGTGCCATGTGCTCTCCTGTCTACTATCTGACTTCTTGCCTGATTATTGGTTCATTTGCCCTGCCTGTCCTCCCTCAGTGCCTGCTGTGTTTGCTCCGTTTATTCTCCTTGTGTTTGCAGTCGTGTGTGCGTTTGTTGTCTAAGGTTCCCTTATGTGTCCTGTTCCTGCCAAGTCCTGCAGTCTGTCTGGTTTTCCCCCACGGGGCAGTTTTTGTTCACCTCTCTCTCCCCAGTTTGGCTCGAACACATTGTGTTCGATGAAGCCCCTCCTTCTGAAATATGAAGTGTGCTGTGATTGGTTCACTTGGCCAGTGTGCTGTGATTGGTTAGCTTGGCCAGTGTGCTGTGATTGGTTAGCTTGGCCAGTGTGCTGTGATTGGTTAGCTTGGCCAGTGTTCTGTGATTGGTTAGCTTGGCCAGTGTTCTGTGATTGGTTAGCTTGGCCAGTGTGCTGTGATTGGTTAGCTTGGCCAGTGTGCTGTGATTGGGAAATGTCCCGCTCCTTCATAACAGTGAGTTCTTCTCTAGTGTAAATATTAATGATGGTGTCAATTTCAAAAGAAATCAAGCATGATTCAGACCCTGACAATGTTAACGATTAAGAGGATCGTCCAGAACGGATTTCATTCACAGACTCTACAAGCACAGATTTCACAGGACGTTTCAGAGCGGTATTTCTTTTGTAATTTTTGTCTTACAAAAGTGAGTGCTTACAAAAGCTACAGAAAACAAGCCGTTCTCCATAAATTGCGCAGATAAACGTTGGTGTTATAATGTTTAGGAACAGTTTAAAATAAATAACCACTAAGTTCGTCAGCCTTAGGAAGGTCAAACAAATGAGTTTTGGAAACGTTGTGGAAAAACCAGTGTCTCTTTGACCGAGACAACACTGTCTTCTCTAATGCAGGCCTCGTCCCTTTTTTCTGTGTATTCTGTGGGCGGAGATTAAAAAAACTTTATAAAGCCCGGAAAAATCGCGTTGTAGTTCTTCAAAAGTGGATTTCGTTAAATAAAATATCTCCCCTGGGAGTGACTGAGGTTTGCAACCTTCAAAAGCAGATCTTTCTTATGCTCAAACAGCAACATTGCACACTAACTAAAGTAATAGGACTGTTTAACATAGTTTTTGTCTACTTTTCATTGACTGAGGTCTGACGATCTCTAGCAGAAAGAAACACTACAGTAAAGTTGCATATCTTTTGCCATTAAAAATTACTCCTCATATTTAGACTGCACACATTTTTCCCAAAATGGAAATACTCCACAGCCATGTTTCTCCACACAATGATCTGATTTGGACCTGGGACACACCACAATAGTTCTCACTGGCTCTACTTCTTGACTCTAACGCCGTATGAAGTGGATTGGCACTATAATACTCCTATGGGAGTACGAAAGAGAACTGGACACTGGCCCAGTTTAACCCCCAATGCACTCCTTCACAAAATAAATTGATTTACTTAGCGACCCACACTGTAAGCCTAACAAAACTGTGTTAAACAAAACCCAAAAATGTGAACTGCAAAATAAAAGCTCTCTCCGAATGACAACAAATGAGTTAGTTCTGCATAACAAGTGCTACTAATGAAGCTTCTTCATGCAAACAACACATTTCAAGATGGAGCTTGATTTATTTATTTATTTTTTTTTTTTGGAGCTTGATTATATCACACAGAAAACAGCAGCCTTCTGCAGAAATCATTCCATACGCAAAAGTCCCAGAAAACAAGCTTTCTCCGTCAACATTCCTGTAATCAGATGTGCATTAAACACTAACACCGTCATCATGCAGAACGGATAAGACGAGCACATTGTCAGCAGTTTTGCATCCAGCGGTTAATCTGCCATCTGCTCCACCTGAAGGGTGATAATTACACAGAAATAGGATGCGACGGGCTGTTTTTCAGAGTATGAATGAGGCAATATATATGCATAGAAACCCTGCAAAGCTTTTTGAAGGTGTTTAAGACTTTCATTAAGTTGTTGTTGTGTCTAAAAAACATGCTGATAAAAGAGTGTCTGCTTGTTTATGGCTGTTTTATGCGTGTCATCTGGAAAGTGTGTTTGCCGGTACTGTCGCGTTTGGCGCACACGAGACGAAAGTTTTATGGATGTTCCATTAATTGGATAATTAGCAAATCCACAAAACGTTTGTGGTACAATTTTCAACAGTATTCTGATATTTTTTCCCAAGTAACATTAAAATCGAACACATTTCAATATTGTAGGTGTTCAACAAGTAGGGGAGAGCGGGCACATTTATTCATATTCTAAGGTGACGAATTAACACTGTACTTACTCAAATAAGAACTGAGTAATATTAATTATGTACTTACTATAGAGTTATGGTTTGGTTTAGGGTTAGTTATTTGTAATTATGCATACTTTACTAAAGTAGGGGAGAGCGGGGCAAGACCTAAAACTTTTACTTTCTCAGTTTGTGTAAATCCAGAGTATTTATTTTTTCAAACACATTAATTTCACACGTTGTCACAAATTGGTCTTGTCTTGGTCACGGTTCATGTCATTGTCATGTTTCAGTGTCTTGTCATGTGATCCTGCCATGTGTCTTGTCATTGGTTAATCGTCTGTTCATTGTTCACACAGGTGTCCCTTGTCTTGTCCTCATGTTTGCCATGTGTCTTGGTCAAGATTTGTGTAACCTCTGTTGTGTATGTTCAAGTCTTCATTTTGAGTTTTTCATGCCATGTTTAATTTTGTTTGTAATAAACTGCACTTGGGTTCTCATCTACACTTGCCTCCAATTACATGTCTAGTACAATTATGTGGTTTTGTTTAATTAATACACTGTATATTTTTTTTCTTGATATACCCTGAAAGAATGGAAGTGAATGTGACAACATGCCCCATAGGTGAGGTTCATAATAACATGACCATATGACCGATTAAAATGTAATCTGATCTAATCAAAAAAATATAAGACAAAATAATATATTTTGCCAATACAATGAACTTTTTCATGTAAAATAATGGCATTTTGTCATAATTAATACAAGAAACACACCAAAAAAACAGCTTAACAGCATAGTTCAAAACATAATAAAGATTTTTTTTTTTACATTGATTCTCAGTCTCTGTTCGCCTTTTTCTCATGGTTTCTCAATAGAATTCATAAAGGTATAGAATATCATATTTCTAATAGGGGCTCATTGTAATGCAGTGTGACAACATGCCCCACCTGAGCAACTGGGGTTTAAACCCGGCGAGTGTTTCTGCTGGTCAGATCAGCATTAAACAACTATCTCAAAAATATAAGATTACAATAATATAAGATTTGTCTCATGGTATATAAACTCAAAAAATAGAAAGGAAAAATTAACATAAGAAATTTACTTTTGCTATGGATACATAAATGTTCAGTTATATCCTCCAAAGATTTCTCAATTTTGGTGCATTTTTTTCTCTATATAGTGTTGATATGACAACTGGTAAATACACTCAGTTCTTAATGCTGGCGTGTGGAAAGTTTTAAACCATGTGTTTTTCAACTATTCCAGCGTTAGTTTTCCACAAAGGAGGGAAACAGATTGAGTTATGTGATAAATGTCCTGATACAAGAAGTCTTGTCGTTTCTGTTGTCACGCTCTCAGGATCTCACAGGCTTTGAGGAGCTTGTCTTGGGTCAAAGGTCCTGGTGCAAAGCTGTCATGGCGGATGCGCTCCTAAATGCTGTGTGTTGGTCATCTGGTCGGTCGATGGCACACACTCCTGTTTGTGTTCATGTGATTCCACATGCGGATGGAGTCTGACAGCACGGAGACAGTGGTCTACACAAGTACATCAGATGATCACCTGTTGTCTCGTGACTGAAGAGTGAAGGCTGCACTTTCAGCTGTTCAGTTCCAGTTTGAGGAAGCACACGTAGTTAAGAAGAAGTAACTCAAGGCTCAGGTGTTCTGCGTTCGGCTCCATTTAGCACACACTCAAGCCTCAACACCTCAAATCATTCACAAATGCAGTGTTGATCATTGTTCTGAATCCCATCCAGACGACTTTTGACAAAAAAATTCTCAGCTTTTTTCCCAAAATTATTTATTAAAAAAAAGAAAAGAATAAAGCTACAATAGTTTTATTTCTGTTCTGTCTTGAAATATTGACTGTTTACATATTCATACAACAAAAGATATTCTGGCGGCCATGAAAGTTTTGTGAATATAATCAAAAATTAAAACGTAAAAATAAAATGCTGGTGGAGAAAGAGTTGATTACTTCCACAATGTAACTACATTTACTTCTTAATTTGTAAAAAAAAAAAAAAAGAAGTGTTTTGTCCCTCCACGTCATGTGCCGTAGTTAATCACTAGTTTGAATATGACGTAGATAGAATATGACATATTTAATATCTCTAAGGTTGTGGTCATATTTACCATTGTTCGGCAAGTTTTCACAGCCAAAATACAGTAATTTCAATATGAATCCATCCATGCGATTGTGAATTTCACGTGAGAGTGAAAGATTTCCCCATGGGTTCAAATTGGTCACATGAGTTCGGCAGGTTTACTTTTTCCGAGATTTAGACAGACGAAGAGTGTTTTTCCCTCTGAAATGCGACACATTTGTGTAGTAAAATGGGTTACGATTGGAGTTTCACGCTGACTTGACAATATATAAAAAAAAATGCACCGATATGACAATTTTGGCCAAAAACAATAACCGATAATTCTTTGTATTTGAAAGCCGATAACCGATATATTAGCCGATAAATCTAAATCCAAATTTTTATATAATTTTTTAAAGTGCCTGATTACAAAAACAAAAGTCTCACCATTAAAAGCCCAAACACACAATTATAATGTTCTCATGATAACTGTATGTAGCCGATATGACAGACTTGCGCTGAAGTGATTTCAATCATATTTCAAGCAATTCAAAACCATCATGTTGAACAGTGCGCATCTGAAGTGTCTCCATAATCCATTATTTATTGGCTTTAATATATCGGCCACATGTTCTCATCAGGCCGATAACGTTACAAATGAACAAATATCGGCCGATACCGATATGGTGGCGGATATATTGAGCGTCCATAAAAACACTACAAAACTTGCAAATAAGTAATCGTTCAATTTCCGCAGAGATCTTAGTTTTTTTTCTCCATTTGTCATACTTCAAAATCATTTTGCAAGTGTAACGCCGCACTGAATGAGAATGACACATCTGCAAACAAGAAAAAATCCTCACATTTATTCAATATCAAACAACAGTTGAATGTACATCTGCAATGGGCTCTTAGAAAAGACTGAAGTGAATATCAACAGTGTTACATCACACCTACTTCCATTCCAATCCTTTTCATACTTCATACAATAAATTATTTAGTGCCAAATAATGAGATATGTTGTTCTTAAGACATCGCGTTGACACATGAATGTTATGATCCCTGACAAAGTCAAAGCATTTTTTTTTTAAGTAAAAGAAATTACACATTAGTCTAATTCAGTCCAAATTTGTGCAAGACACAGCTTCCGTTAAGCTAAAAAAATAAGGACTTTTTTTTTTGTACATATATGTTGGCAAAATACAATTTCCATGGTAAAATCCATAACTGAACACATCAGTCACGAGTGGAGATGTGGTGATTATGGGTCTTTCTTTACACTTGGTACTGCAAAATATATTTTCTTTAGTTGTCATTCGTACAACAGTTCTTTGTGCAATAGAGAAAATATAAGGCCTGAGTCTGGGATATTAATTCTTTTAATTTTCTGGATCTCTCCGTTCATTCTGTATTTCCGAGAAGGGAAGATTCCCCTGCAAACTGACTAGGAGAGTTTTCAAAAGTTCTACAAAAATCAGACATTGGCATGTTTCTTTTTTTTTTTTTACATGATACTGTACAAAGCTTTTGGCAGACGTAGACGATGCCAGTCTTGACACTTTCCGTTTGAGTTTGACCAGACCGTCAGTTCTGGTACAAAAAAAAAAAAAAAACACAAGTGAGAGAGTCATTGTGCCGTTGACGAGTCCCTCTCTTCCTGTCGTTAGTGTGTGTGACTGACAGGGGTGTGTGTCCCGGACGCCGCCGTAACTCGCGCTTCACTACCATCGTTTAGGAAGTCGCTAGTCACGACTGTTTCCCGAAACCATATCGTCGCAAATTAGTCGTTCAACCACGTTGGTTAATGATGTTAATGATGTGGTGGAGTGATAACTACTTTTAATGAAACTGTTTGAGATCGAGTTAACGCTGGATGTTTCGCTATAAATCACGGACATGGCATCTGAGGACTATTTCTATTGATCTCAGTTATTTCGCTTTATTTCCAGATTCAATCATAGGCTCGTTCTTACGCACTAGAGCACGTTCACTCTTCAAAAACCACGCTTTAAATCTCTTGACAAACTAAAAGACATAAACGATATTTGTATGTGTTCTAAATAAAGACGCAGATTGTACTGAATGTCAGCTGCTTATTTTGCTCAAGATAAGGATTTATGAAAACAAGAAACTCTCTTCTATCCGCAGGTCGAGGTCTGTCACTCACACACAACTCTGCGATGCTGTTTGCGAATGTTCGTTGGAACGATGGTTTCGGGAAACACGACTCGTTGAACTGCTGATAACGACAGGACTTGCGAGCACAGTTGGCTAACGCTGCTTTCGGGAAACGCACCCCAGAACGAGAGGAACAGGGATGATCTTGTCTCAGAGGCTGGTGATTAGCTGCATCTGTCCATCGCTCGCGGGTTCGCCACAGCCCTCGCTAGCGCCTCCTCGGCTGATCTGATAGTAGGACAGCGCTCGAGTCCCGTCTCCCAGGTCAGGTAAGCTCTTGTAACAGTGTTCCTCGAGCTCACTTTGAGCGGGGGAACCGTCGTCCCGTCCGCTGACGAGGTCCGGGGACTCAGAAGCCGAGGACGACGGAGAGTCTCTGAGATCAGGCATGCTTGTGTACAGCGAGTCCCTGTGATTCGGCGAGGGAGCGTCGTCTTCCTCTCTTCGCTCTTCCTCATCTCCTTCAGACTCTCTGCTGTCCTTCTGAGGCCGGACGGCCCGCTGAGACGCCTTCTGAGCGCAGTAAAGGAGGGAGTGAGTCCGCTGGGGCAGGAGCGGGGCGTCGAGGGCGTCCCGGTCGCTCGGGTGGAGGAGGAGGAGCTCCAGCGTTTGGCTGGCGGACGCCGGGAGAGCGGGGGGGTCGGCGTCGGCATCAGCGCCTGTGACCTCGACCTCGCTCCCGCTGGTGTTCCCGACACCCCCGCCTCCGCCCACGCCGGTGTCCTGCGGAGCCGGGTCTCGGGGTTGGGCTTTCGAGCTGGTTTGGTTTTGCGGGAGCCTGCGAGGCCTCAGGTTGTTGTGGACCAGCTCGGAGATGATCTTCTTCTCCAGGGCGGCGTCGTCCAGGCATGCGGTCGGGCAGCTCAGCGCGGGGTCCTCGTACTCGTCCTCCCGCCGGGAGTAACTGCTGGTGAAGTTGTCGCTCAGAGGGAGTGTGTCCATGGTGCTGACATCACGGCTGTTGGTCAGCGAAGGCTGGCCTGGAACCACAGACGAAACACTCCATCAAATCAACACACATGGCATCACTTTTAAGGACATGATATTTGTCATCACATTCATTACATGCCAAATGCAACTAAAAAAATAACACAATGATACATCAAAGAGGACCTATTATGCATGTTTCTCCATGTTCATCTGTCTTTAGTGTGTAATATTGCGGTTTAATCATGAACAAGCTCAGCAAAGGTCCATCAGTGTCAGTGTTTCTGAACTCCTGAAACGCCTCCATCGTAGTCTTGAGTTTCTTCCAGGAACGAACAAATCACAATATTCCTCATTATAATAATTCATACGCAGAATAAAGGGGCGGGCCTGGTTGAGTTAGTTAGTAGTGTGTTGAAACCAAGCGGGAACCCTCCCGGTCTCTCTCTTGAAACCAACACTGAAGTGACTTAAACTGCAGTTCATCGACTGGCCACTAGAGACCGGCTGCAAAAGAGGGTCAATCTCATAGACCCCAATGTTAAAATGCCCAACTTTACAGCAGAAAAAAATATGTTTACAGTCTGGTTCAAAAAGTGGTTTTGGTCTATATAGCTAATTTTGTCTATATACAGTCCCTCCAGTTTTTCGCGATTCTGCGATCGCTGAATACAACGCAAAATCAACAAAATGTCGCATTTTTTTGCGATCCTGCATAATTCCTAATTTAACCGCAAAATAATCACAAAATGTAAAAAAAAAATACCTCACAAAACATTAAATTATAATCACCCAATTGAAATATATCTGTAATTTCAATGCATTTTTACGTGGATACAGATGTTGCGCATGCGTGATGTCTGTGAGCGGTCTGTCAGAAACATGGCGAAAGAAAATGCGTCTCTCCTGCCCCTCTCACATAAGCGCCCAGGTTTTCATTGGGCAGTACGGCAAACTTATTAACGCGTTTAACATGATTGAATGACATAACAAAAAGTATGATATGCTCGATGGTACTAAAAAGAATTATTAAAAGCGCAGTATACCGTGATAAAGAGAACTAATTTCAGCCAGTCGAGTGACAGTCTGTCTCTGACTGCAAGTGTGTGTGTGCGTGTGTGTGTGTGACTGACTGACTGCGTGTCACCGCCTGTCGGCCTAGTTAGAATATTGAATTCTCTTTATAGCGCTTGAACAAATACACATAGCTACAATTACTTCAAAATATTCATCTTGGCAAGTATTTACGTAAAACAATCAGTAATAACTGATTGGGACGTTTGTCATTACTGTAGTAGGTCTTAAAGTGACAGTAACCTAATTTACCTGCTGTTGTCAGTGTTGTTAATGTTAATCAAGCAACAACAATAGGCTACAGCACAATTTAAAAAAAAGAATTTGATTAGACCAAATAAACAAGCTTTATGCATTTTGTTTGTGATTTGTGTCATGTATGACTATTGTGCATCTGACATAATACTATTATGGTAAATGTGATGTCCTATAAAATATAAAAATCGCAAATTTTTTCACATATTTCTGGAAATTACCACCACAAAATCAGTCATTTTGATCGCAAAAATCACACAAAAAAATCGTGAAATCCTGGAGGGACTGTATATAGCTAATTTTGCCCTTCATGACGACTGTGAGGGGGGTCAATTTTTTTATAACTCGTTTAAATTATATTAAGCCTTAAAGTTGTGCATAATTAAGGGCGTGGCCACTTGAGTGACAGGTGGATTGTTGCTGATGTCACTACTAGCCGTTTGTCTGCTGTCTGTTAGCATCACGTCACCTCAGCTAATCCGCCTCGCTGCACATTTTCGTTTATCCGCGAGTGACGCGCGGTAAAGATGGCGACAGGCGGCTCCGCCCACTTTGGGCTTCATAAACGCTCTTCAGAAACATACGGGTGACGTCCATTGATTTATATAGTCTATGTTTGAAACTGGAGGTTATGGTAAGGGGCGGGACATTTCCCAAACACGCCAGAAGCGCTCGACCAATCACAACACACTGCTCCAGCCGACCAATCAGAGCACAGTGTGCTTTTCAGAAGGAGGGGCTTCGTAGAGACAGGAAGTAAACAGAGCGTTACTGACAGACTGGGAAGAGAGGAGCCGCAACAATGGAGAATATGAGGAGAATAATCAACATTTCAAGCAGGAAAACTACAAAAACTAAATCAAGACTTGGGCATAATAGGTCCTCTTTGAAAGAGTAGAGATGCATGTCACTAAACAGAGACCGTTCAAACAAAGCGCTCAGTAAACTGATGTCCGTAACCGTACAGCACAGAGAGAAAGAATGTTAAAAGGCGGCCAAAGAGCCTCTTGCACAAACACAAAAAGAGCCATTATTGTAAATGAATGCCAGATGCAACAGCGAAAAGCATCCACACAAAACATGCTGTAAGTGTGTGTATTGAACTCAGGAGAAATGGAGGCATGTTTGTGCAAACACTCACATCATGTGTGTCTGCTCAGGCTAGCTGACCTGAGAACTGCCCATGTGCCAAAAGAAAAAGAGTCAAACAAACGCCTTCTTTAGACAGTCGCAGCGAACACAGAAGAGTGAGAAATTATCCAGCAGAAAAGCTTGCAAATTACAAACGTCTGAATTCAGTCCGCCAAGATCCACCACACATTTCAATTTCACCAACAATTTGACCAAATAAAAGTGATAAACAAATATTCAAGAATTTTAATGTTACACATCGAAAGCCAGAATCTAAATGATTGTATTTCCCCCTAATTTAGCATTGGGAACATTTTTTTACTCTGGTTTGAGCTTGATTTGAATTGACCATACGCCACATGTTATTTGTGATGAAACATTACATATTTATATGAAAGTAAAATGGGCAAAATTAATTGTGTATTTTGCTCTAACCAAGCAAATTAGGAACACGTTTGCAATGATATAAATCAGGTTCAACATGATCATAATTTTATTTTATTAGTGATTTGAACTATAACCACATAATAATACACCCTGTCCATAAAAACAAGTTCATTTATTAATATGTATATAAAGTATACATTAATTTGTAGCATTTCGAACACTTGTTTATGGAGTAATTATAAATGATTCGTTAAGTATTAAAACTACACTCAGAGCAACGATAGGAGTTTCTTTGAATCTGAATTGTTCTGCATTTGCTCCTGAAGTGACTTCTCCCGCTGTTCCCGCCAGTCCCAGACCTCTTTCCCTGAAGAATGGCGGCGGCCGCTGTGCTCTTGTGCTCGACACAACCCTGAGACTCAGACTCACGACTCGCTCTCTCCTCTGCATTTTCAGCTGTTAGACCTTACACACACAGATGTGTGCGTCTATACATCATGTCTATTCAATCGAACTCGCCATCAAAGTGTAGAAACATCTCAAAGAAATGGCTTCTTCTTCTTCCCAATTCAAATTACATTCAAATTCAGGAATGTATGTCTCAGTTAAATTTTGAATGGCTCCCAGAGTCATAAATAGTCATC
Source organism: Tiaroga cobitis (assembly GCA_030578255.1). Taxonomy (NCBI): domain Eukaryota; kingdom Metazoa; phylum Chordata; class Actinopteri; order Cypriniformes; family Leuciscidae; genus Tiaroga; species Tiaroga cobitis. The sequence goes on from CM060592.1 coordinate 6,829,843, forward strand.
AAAACATAACCAATATTTTAATTTGGCTCGAAGATTATTTCAGCCAGTGATTCCAGTAAATGTCCATGACAGAAGTGCCATCAATAAAATGCCAATGTGTTTAACCAATGCTATTAATCTCTACATATATTTGAAAACACTCAAACGAAGGCTTTTTTTTAGGGAACGAGTGATTTCTACATTTCAGCCGGCTGTAATTTGATTTGTGTATGCTGTGAACACGTTTAGCTGAAGACTGCGCTCCACTTGAGCGTTTATTGTTGTCTCTGCAGCAAAAAAGACAAAAGTTGACAATTCTGGCTATACTTATTATTTGAATAATTTCTTTGTTTTTATTTTATTTATTGATCATCAGGGTTATGTAGTTTATTTGTGGCTTGTGTTTTGAATAGATGTTCTCCTGCACTTTAGGCATTCTGCACACATTAGTTCTGCACCTTGTGACTCGATTCTGACTTTCGTTGTTAGAAAGGTATATTTGGTTCCAATTTAATTCTGTATATTAATTTTTGATTGCTTTTCAGTGCATTGATATTGCGCTGTACTTAAAGAGTGCTCGCACAGGCAATTTAATTTGATTTTCGACTATGAAAATCCTTAGTCGAGACACCCCTAATCTATATATATATATATATATTTTTTCAAATGTCTTCAGTAGTGAGTGAATCTTTCAGAAGACTGAATGCAGGATGTGACCGGTGTAACAAGTTAATCAAATTAATTAAAAAATAAATGGTTTAGGCCTATATGAATGCATAAACATCTTCAGTCATAATTACAAAGAGGTAGGAAATATCAACAGTGTTACTCGAGTAATAAAAACAAATTGGTGATAGAACAGACAGTCATGCAGAGCACAGCATGGATCTGAATAACATCAGATAGCAGGGATGTGGAAACCATATCTGTGTTCTGCTGAGGAGTAAGGAGAGAGCGTGAAACGGCATCAAAAGACTGAACGAGACGAAGGATGGAAATAAAGCAAACAAGCATAAAACATCGTCCGAGCCAAGGTTATTTGCATTTGTTTGTGCCCTGGCGGTGGGTTTAATCCAGACGAGAGCCTGGCCAGCAGATGCGGACCAAAAGCAGGGATTCTGGGAGAAAAGCCAGGCCAGATCTCTGATTGTTCGCTGTCGGGAGCGTACGCATGCATCAGTCCACGACGGCTCAGCTATTCTGCGCTCGTCTAAGAGCGAAGGTCTCGGTTCTCGTGTGCACTTCTTCTGCTTCAGGAATCACGCCGAGCGTTCACACTTGTGTTTAATCAGCAGAGTCTATACATCTACACCGTTAGAGAGATTCAGTGGTGAGTTTGCATATTCTACCACTCAACTGTGCAAGTGCAGAATACCGGATTTTATATATAAAAAATATCTACCATATACAGTCAAACCAAAGTTTATTCAGACACCTTCAGCATTTCTCACATTATCACAGTTTATTCGCTATAGTTTAGAAAATGGTGATAAACATGAGCAGAACTCAGTGGATATTTGACTGGTTTTGTCCGTCCTTCTGTTAGACTCTCACACATGAATTATGTTGAATATCTGTCAGCTGGTAAATTTAACTACACAATTAGATAATACCAGTTTAGCTCAACCAGTGACCAAGCAATGCTTCATGTTGTTCAGTGTGTGTGTAAAAAGAGCATTAGCAATTACAGAAAACACACTGAAGAAAAACATGATCAGCTCAAAGTGTCTCAATAATAATAATGTTTGCTCCCAAATGTTTATTAATTTTACAGGTAGTCACTGTATGAAGAATATTTGGGTATTATATATCACATTTACTTTATTTTGCTCTCCTCACTTACATACATGAACTATAGTGTCCTGCACACACTAGTAAAATAATATGAAACATTATATCTGGTGTCTGAATAATGTTTGGTTTTAGTGTATGTATAATTTATTCAATCTGGTCTACTTAGACTGGTGAAGTTACAGTAGATCATCACTTAGACCTTTATACTTGAAATGGCTTAAAAAGTTGATCAAATGCAGTTGTTATATTTTTGATAATGTAATATAAAGTGTCAAATGCTGACTCATCAGTGTGTCTTCTACTCCTCTAACACATCCATTGTTCTGCCACATGGAGGAGGTCTGGCATTGTTTTCTCTGCCTGTGTGGATCTGAAGCGATCAAAAGCACATCATCTCCTTCTCATAACACTCTCTGACATCGGCACTCCAGACACAAACCATGTCCCTCTTTCTTCTACAGAGCCGACGGTTGAAATCCATTCGTCACTGTATATGAGCTCCACAACCCCCCGCTGGATCCATGCAGGACTCGAGGAGGAGGAAGAGCCACGGCCTGAACCCTCTCGTTCTCTTCACACCCGGGCAAACATGACAGACTTAGTCAATGAATTTTGTCAATGAAATTAATTAGTCTAATTTCCAGAAATGTTTTGAATAGTTTTAGTTAACGATAACAACCCCGCTGATGTAATGCCAATGCAGGCGGCTCACCGAACAATATAACGAAGGAAACGAAATAAAGCATAAACGTAAAGTAAAAAAAAAAATCAGAATTGAAAGCATGAAGTAATAAATTGGAGGTACTGGAAATATAGAAAAAGCAAAAGTGTCATGCAGCTGAAAATCAAGTGTTTTTAAAAGGAAGAGCGTCCGCAGTGATTTCATCATTCATTTAATTAAACAGAAATGTTTTGAATAGTTTAAGTTAACGATAGCAACCCCGCTGGTATAATGCCACTGCAGGCGGCACACCGAACAGTATAACGCAGGAAACTTAACAAGAAAGCAGAATTGAAAGCGGGAACTAATAAATATGAGTTGAAAACAAGATTTTTGAGTGCTGAGAGGACGCGTGCTCTGGTCCCAGAGTGTGTGAGTGTCCCGAGAGGACCCAGTGTGTTACAGTGAGTGCTGAGAGGACGCGTGCTCTGGTCCCAGAGTGTGTGAGTGTCCCGAGAGGACCCAGAGTGTGTACAGTGAGTGCTGAGAGGACGCGTGCTCTGGCCCCAGAGTGTGTGAGTGTCCCGAGAGGACCCAGTGTGTTACAGTGAGTGCTGAGAGGACGCGTGCTCTGGTCCCAGAGTGTGTGAGTGTCCCGAGAGGACCCAGAGTGTGTACAGTGAGTGCTGAGAGGACGCGTGCTCTGGCCCCAGAGTGTGTGAGTGTCCCGAGAGGACCCAGTGTGTTACAGTGAGTGCTGAGAGGACGCGTGCTCTGGTCCCAGAGTGTGTGAGTGTCCCGAGAGGACCCAGAGTGTGTACAGTGAGTGCTGAGAGGACGCGTGCTCTGGCCCCAGAGTGTGTGAGTGTCCCGAGAGGACCCAGTGTGTTACAGTGAGTGCTGAGAGGACGCGTGCTCTGGTCCCAGAGTGTGTGAGTGCCCCGAGAGGACCCAGTGTGTTACAGTGAGTGCTGAGAGGACGCGTGCTCTGGTCCCAGAGTGTGTGAGTGTCCTGAGAGGACCCAGTGTGTTACAGTGAGTGCTGAGAGGACGTGTGCTCTGGTCCCAGAGTGTGTGAGTGTCCCGAGAGGACCCAGTGTGTTACAGTGAGTGCTGAGAGGACGCGTGCTCTGGTCCCAGAGTGTGTGAGTGTCCTGAGAGGACCCAGAGTGTGTACAGTGAGTGCTGAGAGGACGCGTGCTCTGGTCCCAGAGTGTGTGAGTGTCCCGAGAGGACCCAGTGTGTTACAGTGAGTGCTGAGAGGACGCGTGCTCTGGTCCCAGAGTGTGTGAGTGTCCCGAGAGGACCCAGTGTGTTACAGTGAGTGCTGAGAGGACGTGTGCTCTGGTCCCAGAGTGTGTGAGTGTCCCGAGAGGACCCAGTGTGTTACAGTGAGTGCTGAGAGGACGCGTGCTCTGGTCCCAGAGTGTGTGAGTGTCCTGAGAGGACCCAGAGTGTGTACAGTGAGTGCTGAGAGGACGCGTGCTCTGGTCCCAGAGTGTGTGAGTGTCCCGAGAGGACCCAGTGTGTTACAGTGAGTGCTGAGAGGACGCGTGCTCTGGTCCCAGAGTGTGTGAGTGTCCTGAGAGGACCCAGAGTGTGTACAGTGAGTGCTGAGAGGACGCGTGCTCTGGTCCCAGAGTGTGTGAGTGTCCCGAGAGGACCCAGTGTGTTACAGTGAGTGCGGAGAGGACGCGTGCTCTGGTCCCAGAGTGTGTGAGTGTCCCGAGAGGACCCAGTGTGTTACAGTGAGTGCTGAGAGGACGCGTGCTCTGGTCCCAGAGTGTGTGAGTGTCCTGAGAGGACCCAGTGTGTTACAGTGAGTGCTGAGAGGACGCGTGCTCTGGTCCCAGAGTGTGTGAGTGTCCCGAGAGGACCCAGTGTGTTACAGTGAGTGCTGAGAGGACGCGTGCTCTGGTCCCAGAGTGTGTGAGTGTCCCGAGAGGACCCAGTGTGTTACAGTGAGTGCTGAGAGGATGCGTGCTCTGGTCCCAGAGTGTGTGAGTGTCCTGAGAGGACCCAGTGTGTTACAGTGAGTGCTGAGAGGACGCGTGCTCTGGTCCCAGAGTGTGTGAGTGTCCCGAGAGGACCCAGTGTGTTACAGTGAGTGCTGAGAAGACGCGTGCTCTGGTCCCAGAGTGTGTGAGTGTCCCGAGAGGACCCAGTGTGTTACAGGGAGTGCTGAGAGGACGCGTGCTCTGGTCCCAGAGTGTGTGAGTGTCCCGAGAGGACCCAGTGTGTTACAGTGAGTGCTGAGAGGACGCGTGCTCTGGTCCCAGAGTGTGTGAGTGTCCTGAGAGGACCCAGAGTGTGTACAGTGAGTGCTGAGAGGACGTGTGCTCTGGTCCCAGAGTGTGTTACAGTGAGTGCTGAGAGGACGCGTGCTCTGGTCCCAGAGTGTGTGAGTCTCCCGAGAGGACCCAGTGTGTTACAGTGAGTGCGGAGAGGACGTGTGCTCTGGTTCCAGAGTGTGTGAGTGTCCCGAGAGGACCCAGCGTGTGTTACAGTGAGTGTCCCGAGAGGACCCAGCGTGTGTTACAGTGAGTGTCCTGAGAGGACCCAGCGTGTTACAGTGAGTGTCCCGAGAGGACCCAGCGTGTGTTACAGTGAGTGTCCCGAGAGGACCCAGCGTGTGTTACAGTGAGTGTCCCGAGAGGACCCAGCGTGTGTTACAGTGAGTGCTGAGAGAACCCAGCGTGTGTTACAGTGAGTGTCCCGAGAGGACCCAGCGTGTGTTACAGTGAGTGTCCCGAGAGGACCCAGCGTGTGTTACAGTGAGTGCTGAGAGAACCCAGCGTGTGTTACAGTGAGTGTCCCGAGAGGACCCAGCGTGTGTTACAGTGAGTGCTGAGAGAACCCAGCGTGTTACAGTGAGTGTCCCGAGAGGACCCAGCGTGTGTTACAGTGAGTGTCCCGAGAGGACCCAGCGTGTGTTACAGTGAGTGCTGAGAGAACCCAGCGTGTGTTACAGTGAGTGTCCCGAGAGGACCCAGCGTGTGTTACAGTGAGTGTCCCGAGAGGACCCAGCGTGTGTTACAGTGAGTGCTGAGAGAACCCAGCGTGTGTTACAGTGAGTGTCCCGAGAGGACCCAGCGTGTGTTACAGTGAGTGTCCCGAGAGGACCCAGCGTGTGTTACAGTGAGTGCTGAGAGAACCCAGCGTGTTACAGTGAGTGTCCCGAGAGGACCCAGCGTGTGTTACAGTGAGTGTCCCGAGAGGACCCAGCGTGTGTTACAGTGAGTGTCCCGAGAGGACCCAGCGTGTGTTACAGTGAGTGTCCCGAGAGCACCCAGCGTGTGTTACAGTGAGTGTCCCGAGAGCACCCAGCGTGTGTTACAGTGAGTGTCCCGAGAGGACCCAGCATGTGTTACAGTGAGTGTCCCGAGAGCACCCAGCGTGTGTTACAGTGAGTGCTGAGAGGACCCAGCGTGTGTTACAGTGAGTGTCCCGAGAGGACCCAGCGTGTGTTACAGTGAGTGCTGAGAGGACCCAGCGTGTTACAGTGAGTGTCCCGAGAGGACCCAGCGTGTGTTACAGTGAGTGTCCCGAGAGGACCCAGCGTGTGTTACAGTGAGTGTCCCGAGAGGACCCAGCGTGTGTTACAGTGAGTGTCCCGAGAGGACCCAGCGTGTCTTACAGTGAGTGTCCCGAGAGGACCCAGCGTGTGTTACAGTGAGTGCTAAGAGGACCCAGCGTGTGTTACAGTGAGTGTCCCGAGAGGACCCAGCGTGTGTTACAGTGAGTGTCCCGAGAGGACCCAGCGTGTGTTACAGTGTGTGTCCCGAGAGGACCCAGCGTGTGTTACAGTGAGTGTCCCGAGAGGACCCAGCGTGTGTTACAGTGAGTGCTAAGAGGACCCAGCGTGTGTTACAGTGAGTGCTAAGAGGACCCAGCGTGTGTTACAGTGAGTGTCCCGAGAGGACCCAGCGTGTGTTACAGTGAGTGCTAAGAGGACCCAGCGTGTGTTACAGTGAGTGTCCCGAGAGGACCCAGCGTGTTACAGTGAGTGTCCCGAGAGGACCCAGCGTGTGTTACAGTGAGTGTCCCAAGAGGACCCAGCGTGTGTTACAGTGAGTGTCCCGAGAGGACCCAGCGTGTGTTACAGTGAGTGTCCCGAGAGGACCCAGCGCGTGTTACAGTGAGTGTCCCGAGAGGACCCAGCGTGTGTTACAGTGTGTGTCCCGAGAGGACCCAGCGTGTGTTACAGTGAGTGTCCCGAGAGGACCCAGCGTGTGTTACAGTGAGTGTCCCGAGAGGACCCAGCGTGTTACAGTGAGTGTCCCGAGAGGACCCAGCGTGTGTTACAGTGTGTGTCCCGAGAGGACCCAGCGTGTGTTACAGTGAGTGTCCCGAGAGGACCCAGCGTGTTCGTGTGTTACAGTGAGTGTCCCGAGAGGACCCAGCGGGTGTTACAGTGAGTGTCCCGAGAGGACCCAGAGTGTGTTACAGTGAGTGTCCCGAGAGGACCCAGCGTGTTACAGTGAGTGTCCCGATAGGACCCAGCGTGTGTTACAGTGTGTGTCCCGAGAGGACCCAGCGTGTGTTACAGTGAGTGTCCCGAGAGGACCCAGCGTGTGTTACAGTGTGTGTCCCGAGAGGACCCAGCGTGTGTTACAGTGAGTGTCCCGATAGGACCCAGCGTGTGTTACAGTGTGTGTCCCGAGAGGACCCAGCGTGTGTTACAGTGAGTGTCCCGAGAGGACCCAGCGTGTGTTACAGTGAGTGTCCCGAGAGGACCCAGCGTGTGTTACAGTGAGTGCTGAGAGGACCCAGGGTGTGTTACAGTGAGTGTCCCGAGAGGACCCAGCGTGTGTTACAGTGAGTGCTGAGAGAACCCAGCGTGTGTTACAGTGAGTGTCCCGAGAGGACCCAGCGTGTGTTACAGTGAGTGTCCCGAGAGGACCCAGGGTGTGTTACAGTGAGTGTCCCGAGAGGACCCAGCGTGTGTTACAGTGTGTGTCCCGAGAGGACCCAGCGTGTGTTACAGTGAGTGTCCCGAGAGGACCCAGTGTGTTTACAGTGAGTGTCCCGAGAGGACCCAGCGTGTGTTACAGTGTGTGTCCCGAGAGGACCCAGCGTGTGTTACAGTGAGTGTCCCGAGAGGACCCAGCGTGTTTACAGTGAGTGTCCCGAGAGGACCCAGCGTGTTTACAGTGAGTGTCCCGAGAGGACCCAGCGTGTGTTACAGTGAGTGTCCCGAGATGACCCAGCGTGTGTTACAGTGAGTGTCCCGAGAGGACCCAGCGTGTTACAGTGAGTGTCCCGAGAGGACCCAGCGTGTGTTACAGTGAGTGTCCCGAGAGGACCCAGCGTGTGTTACAGTGAGTGCTGAGAGAACCCAGCGTGTGTTACAGTGAGTGCTGAGAGAACCCAGCGTGTGTTACAGTGAGTGTCCCGAGAGGACCCAGCGTGTTACAGTGAGTGTCCCGAGAGGACCCAGCGTGTGTTACAGTGAGTGCTGAGAGAACCCAGCGTGTGTTACAGTGAGTGCTGAGAGAACCCAGCGTGTGTTACAGTGAGTGTCCCGAGAGGACCCAGGGTGTGTTACAGTGAGTGCTGAGAGAACCCAGCGTGTGTTACAGTGAGTGCTGCTCGGACCAGGACCTGCAGGAGACGCGGCGCTGCACACCAGGGTTTCCGCCAGAAGGTTGTTATAGCGGCTGTTAGTGTCGTGAGGCCTGAGGAGAGGGTTAGTTAGCAGATAGTTGCCCGTCATTCCTGTTGAATAGATAAAGAGAGGAGCGTGAGATAAGAAGAGAGCTTGAGGAAAACAGAGCAGAAGAAAACAGGATAACATGAGGCGATGGGAGACACGCTTTTCCCGAGTGCATCAGAAGAACAAAATGTTGTCAGATCCCATATTTCAGACATGTGAACAGAACCAAATGCTGTACTTGGACAGGAATATCTCTTCATTATTCACTAGAGCTGATATGATGTTTGACTTAACTAGCATTCATGTCTCTGTTTACAGCATTCAACCGTTCACCGTGCCAAATTACAGAGGAATAATTTTAGATTATACTTGAGTGAGTAAATGAGGCATTTATAATGCGCTATCATATGTACTACTGTACACTCAAAGCATTTTACAATCATGTCAGGGCATCTCTCCTCAACACTAGTGTGAGCATCCACTGGGATGAGCTACAGGAACACTGGATCTGGAGACTAGGCAAGGCAGCTGGTGTTAGGATGGGTTTCGGTGGATCGGATCACGAGTGGACGACACTAAACACAGCTGTAAACGGGGTTTAAGAGGTTTTGAGCTCGTCCACTTTCCACCACTTCCAGAGGGAGTAGAAAACACATTCGACTGGATTGCTTTCATACTGTAAACGTTCATGTGATCGAATGTGTTCAAACAGCCGCTAAAGAGCGTCTTCTCTCCGTCTACTGATCTAATGCGTGACATTATGAGAAGAGCGATAGCCAGACGGGGTTTAAACTGTCGGCTGGAGACCCAAGTTTGGTTTGAAGATGAAAAACAATGTTCACAATGTTCCTCATCATTCCTGATCTCTAACACACACTCACAGCGTTCGGCTGGTCTTGTGCCTGTCAGAGCAGAAACTAAAGCTGAAGCTCTGTGTGTGTTTTTCTGTCGTCTCCGGTCGTGTTCATGTGTAAATTGCACGAGCTTATTTCGTCCATTAGATCGAAAGATGTGAAAAAAAACACTACATTTACCCGAACATAGACCCTCCCCTCGAAGAAATCAGGACAGAAGTGGGTGAAAGTGGACAAGAGAGGGATTTAAACACCAGGTGTGAATGGGAACGCGTCTCTCGTCTACTTGTGATCCGATCCACCAAAACACATCTAAATAGCGAGTGTAAACAGGGTCTGAGAGCAGCAAAGAAGACTGGAGAAGCCAAGCTTGCCCTGCATCATAGCTGAGCATGAGAACGACTCAAACACACACTCAAGCTCAGTCACCACTGATGCCGTGTCGAGACCTTTCATCAGCAACACTTGTGCAAAGCCTAAATCATTTCTAAATCATGAGTCGGAAAAATAACCAAGTGACTATTTGCACAATGAGTGTTGTCTGGTCCCACTAGAGCCTCACTTCATCTGGATCCGTCCCCATGCAATGAAAGTTGAAAATGAAGAAAATTAAACAATAAAATATCCAATTAAGCATTTAAAGCCACACATTCTACTATTCATAGTTTGCAAGAGAAGTCACACCCAAAACCAGGCTTTCCTCCACTGACCAGCACACATTTATAACAGGCTTGTACTGGGTACTAATGTAGTAAGATATTAAAAGACCACATTCAATATACACTCACCTAAAGGATTATTAGGAACACCTGTTCAATTTCTCATTAATGCAATTATCTAATCAACCAATCACATGGCAGTTGCTTCAATGCATTTAGGGGTGTGGTCCTGGTCAAGACAATCTCCTGAACTCCAAACTAAATGTCAGAATGGGAAAGAAAGGTGATTTCAGCAATTTTGAGCGTGGCATGGTTGTTGGTGCCAGACTGGCCGGTCTGAGTATTTCACAATCTGCTCAGTTACTGGGATTTTTACACACAACCATTTCTAGGGTTTACAAAGAATGGTGTGAAAAGGGAAAAACATCCAGTATGCGGCAGTCCTGTGGGCGAAAATGCCTCGTTGATGCTAGAGGACAGAGGAGAATGGGCCGACTGATTCAAGCTGATAGAAGAGCAACTTTGACTGAAATAACCACTCGTTACAACCGAGGTATGCAGCAAAGCATTTGTGAAGCCACAACACGCCCAACCTTGAGGCGGATGGGCTACAACAGCAGAAGACCCCACCGGGTACCACTCATCTCCACTACAAATAGGAAAAAGAGGCTACAATTTGCAAGAGCTCACCAAAATTGGACAGTTGAAGACTGGAAAAATGTTGCCTGGTCTGATGAGTCTCGATTTCTGTTGAGACATTCAGATGATAGAGTCCGAATTTGGCATAAACAGAATGAGAACATGGATCCATCATGCCTTGTTACCACTGTGCAGGCTGGTAGTGGTGGTGTAATGGTGTGGGGGATGTTTTCTTGGCACACTTTAGGCCCCTTAGTGCCAATTGGGCATCGTTTAAATGCCACGGCCTACCTGAGCATTGAGCATCCTCTAATGGCTACTTCCAGCAGGATAATGCACCATGTCACAAAGCTCGAATCATTTCAAATTGGTTTCTTGAACATGACAATAAGTTCACTGTACTAAAATGGCCCCCACAGTCACCAGATATCAACCCAATAGAGCATCTTTGGGATGTGGTGGAACGGGAGCTTCGTGCCCTGGATGTGCATCCCACAAATCTCTATCAACTGCAAGATGCTATCCTATCAATATGGGCCAACATTTCTAAAGAATGCTTTCAGCACTTAGAATGCCACGTAGAATTAAGGCAGTTCTGAAGGCGAAAGGGGGTCAAACACGGTATTAGTATGGTGTTCCTAATAATCCTTTAGGTGAGTGTATACCTTATTAATGCTGCATACTAGGGTTGTCACGGTACCAATATTTCAGTTGCACTTTATTTTACAGTACATGCACTTACGTGTAATTGCCAAAGAAAGTACTGGTAATAAAAGGTAACACGGGTTATGGTTAGGGGTTAGTACATAGTTATTACCCAGTTATTGCAATTACTATAATAAGTGCATAGTTTGTACATGGGGAACAGGACTGTAAAATAAAGTGCCAGAAGTCAGGACCAATACCAGTCAAATTTTGCGGTTCTTGGTACTAACTTCAGTACCAGAGCAAAAACTGTTCAATTAAGTACTCAAAAGCTTTGTCTCGTCCATTGCTCATCACTGTCAGTCAAAGTTTCCGATTCAATCATGCATTTAAATATGGTTGTCACTTTGCAGTGTTTTTAGCAGCATGAAAAACTAAACTTGTATTGAGATTGCGTGTGTAAGAAACAGAGAGCAAGAGAAGAGCCTAAGGCTGGTCGCTGAGTTCAGATCTCTGGCCAAAAACTCCCGTTATAATCAAAAAAGCTGTCTTAATGATACAGTTAATCTCTTAGTTGCATGTGTTTACACATGTTTGTTGGTTACAATAAAAGGACTCACGATGGGTTTTTAAGCGGACTCTAGCTAGCTTACAGACGAGCACCTCTGATTGGCCATTGCTCACAGCTATGATTGTGATTGGCTGTAAGGAGAAACCTCTGATGCTCAGAGAGCGCTGAAAACACACAGCAACGAGAGCGTTTGGAAGCAGATTGAGTACAGTGACACAGTAAACATACTGATTTAGAGCAGAAAGAAATGCTGTAGAAAAGGAAAGAGAATTGTACTGGTAGATTTGACAACCCCAGTGCATACAGACAAGCAGAACAACACAGAATTTACACACAACATCAAGTGTTTTTCCATACAAAACCATTATAAAGAAAACGCTTAACTATTTAGTGAGTTGCATTCATATTCTTGGCTCATCTGCTCAAAGTATGCATCATTAATAAACTGAATTTGATCATATAATAACGCTGGTTTAGCACTTTAAGGCCCTTGTAAGTGTTTTTCACGTTAAGTGTTTTGGTCCCGCTGTTTTTAGTGACTAAAATGCTTAAGCAGAATAAACGTGCATTTAGCCCACACACGTTTGTTCTCCTCTTTTGAGAGGTGATGGCGTGTAACGGATGGGACTTGTGATGAGACTGAAAACTATGAACGGATTTATTTCTTTATAATTGTTTCAAACCTGTACTGTATGTAGTATGCGATGGGAAAAGCCTATAAAACACAGGCTGATAAAATAGCTAGTTAGATGGATAATGCCATGAACAAACAGTCTATCAGTTAGAAAAGTACACCAGATGCATCTTCATTACTTGTGTTGCTATAAAGACAGAGCAAAATGCATACAAGTGTTCAGTTTTTAAATAATTTATGGTCATTGCAAGCATTGTTCATTGTTGTACTTTCTTTAATCTGCTGCTTTGTCTTGGAGCTGTATTAACAAAATTATAGTAATTATTAATTTAATTACTAGGTCACGCTTTAATTTTAGGTCGCACTTTAGATTGGGGTCTAATTCTCACTATTATCTACATCTTTTTCCCTCAATAAACTCCTAATTACTGCTTATTAATAGTTAGTAATGTAGTTGTTACGTTTCGGTATTGGGATGTAGAATATGATCATGCAGAATAAGGGATTAATATGTGTTTTATAAGTACTAATAAACAGCCAATATTATAGTAATATGCATGATAATAAGCAACTTGTTAATAGTGAGAATTAGACCCTAAACTAAAGTGTTTCCATATTTTAATAAAAAGGCGGTAACACTTTATTGCAGTCTTTAAAAGTATTAAAAGTAAAAATAAAAGTATTTTGAAAGCATTAATTATGCCTTGTAATGCAACTTGAAATGCATTAGATGATCTCATTAATAACTGTAACCACAGTTTTAATATATATTATAATACTCATCTATTCGTTGTTAAAAGATTTAGGAAGTACAATTTTATAATGCATTTTAACTCTGGTTACAATAATTTATGAAAAGATGTAATGCATTATAATATACACAATGAACACCTTTATACACAAAGGCTTTAAGTAAACTGTTGCCAAAAAAGTTTTACATTTTAAATTAATACGATATTCTCAATGTGGATCTATATAAACAATTTTATCTGTATTCATATATATCAGCAATTTTGTTATTGCATCAGCTAACGTCCTCACTTCAGCAGTCCCTATATACATCATCATTCTGTAACTAATCGTCACAGTTTCTTAATGATCTCGTTACATGTAGTTCTTACAATCACAGTAAACTGTGCATAATTACATAAGCCACACCCTATGGTAAGATACGACCATACAAGAACAGCTTTCTCATAACATCAGACTCACAGTGAACATGCAGAAAAGCCAGTAGTGTGTGTGTAGATGTACAGTACTGTGTGTGTAGATGTACAGTAGTGTGTGTGTAGATGTACAGTGGTGTGTGTGTAGATGTACAGTAGTGTGTGTGTGTGTGTGTGTGTAGATGTACAGTAGTGTGTGTGTGTGTGTAGATGTACAGTAGTGTGTGTGTAGATGTACAGATGTACAGTAGTGTGTGTGTAGATGTACAGTAGTGTGTGTGTAGATGTACAGTAGTGTGTGTGTGTAGATGTACAGTAGTGTGTGTGTAGATGTACAGATGTACAGTAGTGTGTGTGTAGATGTACAGTAGTGTGTGTGTGTAGATATACAGTAGTGTGTGTGTGTAGATGTACAGTGGTGTGTGTGTAGATGTACAGTAGTGTGTGTGTGTGTGTGTGTAGATGTACAGTAGTGTGTGTGTGTGTGTGTAGATGTACAGTAGTGTGTGTGTAGATGTACAGTAGTGTGTGTGTAGATGTACAGTAGTGTGTGTATAGATGTCCAGTAGTGTGTGTGAGAGCGCAGTGTTCACTAGGGTAGATCGGTCACCTTGGTTTAGTGTGGAAGTGCTGTTGATATCTCCGGAGATGAAGGAAGACTCGGACTGTTTCCTCACGGTGTCGTTCCACATCCTCCTGATGCGGCTCTGTGGGGACAAACACACGCACACACACACACACACGTTCAGTGTTTAACACAGATGATATTCATGCTTCAGTCTCGGGCCGTGTCTGGAATCACACACTAAAGCCTTAAATAAAGCACTATTTGAGGGACAGCAATTTGCAGTGGTGTCCGAAACCATAGTGGATGTTATCGAGTGCACTCATTCAATCCCACAATGCACTGCAATAACGAGTGTACGCTCAACGGCTGCCGAATACCCATAATGCACTGTGAGTGTCGTGCCGAGTGATTTCCGGCGTCTGACCAGAAGATGCGCCCACAGCTGAATCACTCATCCATTTCCCAATCGCTGGTCCAGTGTACGGCGTAATATCAGACAGGTGTCAACTACCCGATTATTAAATTGCTTAATTAAGGTTTATACATAGTGTGTACTTTATCAGAGTATTTTTAAATGCTTTTTTACTCATAAAAACATAGTTACTCATTGTTTGGAACAGAAGAAATAAGATACGATCGAGCGGATTGTTTTCAATAATGTTAAATGTGGACCGATCACGACGGCAGCTGTTCTGCTGTCGTCCAGTCAGTGATATAACGATCCGGTCGGGGAAAGACTTCTGCTTACAACTCACGAATTGTTTGAGTCTGGCTCAAAATGCAACGTCGAGGGACAGATGCTGAGAAAAGTACATAATCATATAGAATTATAATGCTGGTTAGTGCAAGTAAAAATTATATTTATAAAGTGTAATTTATTCCTGTGATCAAAGCTGTATTTTCAGCATCATTACTCCAGTCTTCAGAGTCACATGATCCTTCAGAATTCACTCTAATATGATGATCTGATGCTCAAGAAACATTTATGATTATTATCAGTGTTGAAAACAGTTGCGTACATTTTTTTCAGGATTATTTGATGAATAGAAAGTTCAAAAGAACAGCGTTTATCTGAAATCGGAAGCTTTAGTAACATTAAACGCTACCGTTTAAAAGTTTGGGATCAGTAAAAAAAATACATTTCTGAAGGATCATGTGACTGAAGACTGGAGTAATGATGCTGAAAACTCAGCTTTGATCACAGGAATAAATTACACTTTACTAAATATTCACATAGAAAACAGCTGTTTGTAATCATATTTAACAATATCACATTTTTTTCTGTATTTTTAATCTAATAAATGCAGCCTCTGTGAGGAGATGTTTTTAAAAACATAAAAAATCTTACCGATCCCAAACTTTTGAACAGCAGTGTACATCTCCTGTAACAGGACGGGCGTAAGAAACCCTTGCATGCGGCTTAAATGAGCACATTTTCACATCACTGTCTGTACAGGGTAGGCTTGGCCAACACTATAGATACAGTAGAGTGCTTGCAACGCCAAGGTCATGGGTTCGATTCCCAGGGAAAGCAGGAACTGATAAGAATGTAAACGTGTACTTTGAAATGCAGTGAAAGTCTCGTGAATGTGTGAGTGCAGATGCAGGTGTACCTGTGTGGCAGAGGAGTATCGAGCGCTGGACCTGGAGCCCGAGGGTTTGCTCGCAGCGTGAGCTCCTTCAGACGGAAGAGCACTACAGCACTGAGACTGACGCACACACTTGCTGTACTCTTTACGCACCTGTGACAACACATCGCAATATCAGCATAACAAACACTTCACATATGAGACAACAACAAAACACTAAACTCGGTTAAGAGATTTATGTGGCAAAAAGGCCTTAACTGCAGCTACAGGTTTAAAGTTACTATGCAAAAAAGATCAATTAAAAATAAAATCAAGCATTTTGTCCATGGCAAATAAAACAACACCTGACTCCAAGCACACCTTCGGTGGCACTGACACACTGAAGACTGGAGAATAAGCCAGAATATTACTCTGAGCTGAAGGCATCAGCATGGTGTTTGCTCAAAATATTCTTCAAACATTCATACTTTTGCCCTGTGTGAGATTTAACATTTATCTTAGCTTAAGTGTAAATACAGCATGCACAGATTCAAAGCTTGAGTTCAACAGTTCACTTAAATCACTCTCGTAGGGAAATATGCCACACATGCTGCTTAATAGACAGATGCTGATTTCTGCAACAGATGTTCTCCACTTGCACAAAAACAAGATTCAATTTTCCTTAAAATGTATTAAAAAAAGAGTAGTATACACATTTTATGCACACCTGCAATAATTGTGTTAAATAATACAAATACACTTCATGAATTTAACCTCACTTTATTTACTAGTGTTAAATATCACGGCTGTTTCATTTCTGTGTTTCTGGCTGAAATGAGAATGTTGAACTTTAATTCAACAAGAGGTTTATTTTAATCTCTGGAATGATGAGTTTGCGTCTAGCGCTGGATACTGACACTAACTTCGCCATCCGATTCGATTTTGATTCTGATTCAATTTGATACTGATTATTCAGGATATACACTGAGCAAAATTATAAACGCGACACTTTTGCTTTTGCCCCCATTTTTCATGAGCTGAACTCAAAGATCTAAGACTTTTTCTGTGTACACAAAAGGCCTATTTCTCTCAAATATTGTTCACAAATCTGTCTAAATCTGTGTTAGTGAGCACTTCTCCTCTGCCGAGATAATCCATCCACCTCACAGGTGTGGCATATCAAGATGACGATTTGACAGCATTATTATTGCACAGGTGTGCCTTAGGCTGTCCACCATAAAAGGCCACTCTAAAAGTGAAGTGCTCACTAACACGGATTTAGATTTGTGAACAATATTTAAGAGAAATAGGCCTTTTGTGTACGTAGAAAAAGTCTTAGATCTTTGAGTTCAGCTCATGAAAAATAGGGGCAAAAACAAAAGGGTTGTGTTTATAATTTTGCTCAGTGTATATCAGGTACAGTACGTGGCAAATTGAATTTTTTTTTTTTTGCATTGTGTATGGTGTGAAAAGATAAGTATTTGTATATACTTATTTAATTTTTTTAATTAAAAGCTTGATATTGTGAAAATATAACCGCTCACATGTAGTGTAATAAACGTATAATATAAATAATATGTATATCATGATTCATAATAAATTAATATGATAATCATCAGGCAATTCTGTCTCTAAACTTCTTTCAGTGTGTAACGCTTTGTAAACACTATTTAAGAAAACGTAATTCATTACTGAATTCTTTAATACACTGACAGACGTTTCATTCACAAATGTGCCTGAAATAAAACTGGATTGCAACACTATTTATGTTGACTTTAACTGTTATAACTAAATATATATTTTGTTTAATGCATAGAGGAAATAACCTCTTAAAACAAGCCTTTAAAAAGACAACCTTGAATTTTTTTTTACTTAAAGTACCATAAGCTCAAAGAAGCCTAGTTTAGCTTAATACGACACAAACATCTCAGCCAGAAAATGGCATTATGAATCAATATTTAACACATTCAGTGATGAAGAACGAGGTGTATGATGAAGCTTTCCACCGGCGGTCTATGGTTTACCTTCTTCTGCAGAAGACAGTGGAAGATGAAGATGAACATCCCTTGTAAGGTGTTGAAGACAGTGAAGAGATACGCCATGATGACTGAAGAGTCGTTCAAGAAAAGCAGGCCAAACGACCACGTCAGACAGAGAAGACATAGCAGTGCGAAAGCCCCGAACACCCAGCACCTGCAGACAACAGGACAGCGGGTTACAATACATGTACAATACACTTACTCCTTAAACTGCAGTGAACCAGAGACAGTCTCAAAAACACGGTGTGAAATCGCTGGTGTTTTTGACGTCACAAACGACCTTGTAACCAATCAGATCAACGTGTGATCGTCAACCAGTGGATCTCTGAGCTGAGTGAGTGAGTGGAGGCGTGGCTAATTTGCATATTCATAGAACCGCGCATACTAAATGAGGCAAGGGTGTCGAGTTACAATCAAGATATTTTAAGGCATGAAGACTTTTTTTAAGGATAAAACATTTAAATATGTCATTTTGGTGACCAAAGATGAGTTTTAAGGGATACAGTCAGGCCCGGACTGGCCATCGGGAGCACCGGGAAAATTCCCGGTGGCCTGGCGACTAATTTGGCCTGCTGCCAGCCAACATTTTTTTTTTTTTTAGCTTTTTAAAATTATTATTATTATTTTATATTACTACCTTCATTGTCGAATTCGTCTTTCAATAAGATTATTAATAATAATAATAAAAAATAAAATAATGAATCTGAGTCTTGACTGGCAAGGCTACGATTCGACTTGACGCATCAGCCAAACGGTTAAACAGAAAATGCGAGCATCAACCCGATGATGGAGAGAAAACGGCCAGGTGGAGCAGAGAGGGAAAGGACAAAGAGAAATAAAGCACTCTCCAAGAAGAAGCAGCAAAATGTTGCAAAATTACTGACCTGTACAGGGCTTCAAGTGCAGGTCAGTTTCATCTGTAAATACTGTACTTTTTTCTTCGTTAACTTAGTATTGAACTGCTAGCAAATATAAGCAAGCCCGTCTAACGTTACATTCGTGGAGAAATCAAAACAAATGAGTGAAACAACACACAGAAAACTCACAGAAGAAATATACTGAGGTAAAAATTCTATATATTTTTTTTATAACATGATTTAGTTTAACATAACACAAATAAAGGAGCTGTTTTGCTGAATATTATCACGATTGAAAATGTTACATTGAATGTATTGTTCAATAAACAAGTAGCGTAGATATTTATTATTAAGTTACTTACATTTTATACACAAACCATATTAACTGTTTTTGTTCTATTTCACCCCCTAAAATAGTTCCACAGGAAAGCAACAGCAGCGCGGTGTTTTGTTACTGAATGATTCAGCGTTTTGAACGAATCTTTTGTATGAATGACTCACTAATTAAGACGCTCACTTGCCGCCACCTATTGGCGGTTTAGTTTAATGTTTAAGTATTGCATTTTTTTTATTTGTATATTCAAACATTTATTTAAAACATCAATCTAATAACATTATTTATTGCAGTTGTAATTGCAGTGCACATTATTTAATTTGATGGGTAACAGCACTATAGTGTCTTATTATTATAACTGAATTTATTGATCAAATGTAGGAATTTGACAAGAAAGATGATGCATACATTTAATAAGGTAATACAAATTTCCTTTTTTTTTCATCAAATGAAAAAACAAACAAAAAAAACAGGGTTGTCTGTGTTTCAAAATTTTTATTTGGGTGCATAGGATGGCCTGGATGGGTGTAGGATTTCCCGGCCTGAAATTGTGTCCCAGTCCGGCCCTGGATACAGTTATTGACTACAAGGGGGACTTTTACATTTTTGTCCCTTTATTTCTCATTTTTCTCTATTTGCTTATGTATTTACACTCTCTTTCCGATCCTGGCTGTGTCCGTTAGATGTTGTCAGTGTACAGACGAATGGTGGCGTCTTCCTCGACCAGCAAGTGAGCAAGTTTCCAGTGAATGATTACAATCTACTTTCAGACTGTTGGTCTCATCAACCAAACAACTACTTCTGTTTGTACATATTTACCCAGAGCAAGCTTTGTGTGCGCCTTTCTGAACTAGTTTACAGCTGTTTTGGTAACACTTTACAATAAGTTCATTAGTTAAGTAAGGGATAATGTAAATGTAGCCGATTGTTATCCGGTCTTGCTTCACACTGAAGGGGTTTATTCTGAGATAACAACCGGCTGTATGTATTATCCCGCTTATTACACGGCTACTTGCCACATAAGTAAATGATTATACATGAAATATTGATTTGAGTTGAAATATTTGATTAGCTCTTTAAACGCAAAGCTTGCGCGGAGAGAGCAGTTTCAGCGGCAAGTTCAAACTAGACGGACATTTAAGGGATACGGTATACAGTCATACACTTATTACACCGCATTTCACCACATAAATAATTATGGCGATAAGAGATATTGATTTCAGATTAAACTTTTAAAATCGTACCTGATTGTATCTCATAATCCAACAGTGTACAAAACAATAGTCACAAAGTGTCAGCAGCGTTTGTGTGAAACAAGAGAGAGCGAGTCCACGATACTGAATGCCATAATTAAATAACTGTACACAAAATATTGATTCGACTGAGTTTTAATATTTTATCAGCTCACCAAACGCAAAACTTCCACGAAGAAACCCCGGTCCTAGCGAGCGTATAGCGCTGATGTGACCCGGATGAGCCTGTGTTTCTGTGTTCAGCGGCTGCTATCTGGGAATAACTCAACGCTGGATAAAGCCATTGACCAATCAGAATCGAGTATTCCACAGAGCCGTGTAATGACATCAGTTAAATACATTAGTTAACGCGAACTATAACAAATGTATTGCTCATTGTTAGTTCCTGTTAGTTAATACACTACCTAATGAGTGTTATTGTAAAGTGTTCCCGCTGTGTGCAGTGACTGATCTTATGTACAGTGTTTCTGCCGCTTGTTGATTGTAATGAGAGCTTTCCTCAGGAGTGAAGCGGCTCACGCTGATCTCAGCTCAGTTCCCTCTGAGTGTTTCAATTGCCTTTGATTAGCTATTGCATTCATTTGCTCAGTTTTACACGGAATACACAAACATTAATGATTTTAAAGAAAAGAGTATGATCTGTTATACAAGTATAACCCACTCCTGCGATTAGGATTAGACCACCCAGATACAGACGAGTCCGTGTCTCACCACACTCGTTCTCCTGCGGATCACATGTCCTGAACGGATGATCCTTCAAATGGACACGGATCCTGCTGCGTTTATAAAAGTTATCATGACTCTGGGTGCAATAAAACATCTTGCGTATCATGGCCCATCTGGAAACATGCGTGGAGTGAATGTTTATGAGCGGGTCAGACTGTGATATCGCATTGCAGGAAGCGAAGCAATGCGTTAACACGCCGCTTCAACAGTTAATGCTTCCTCTAATTATTCCCATAAACCCCAATTAGCCGTGTTGGAGTATTTACAGGTCCAGATCCAGATGAAACCTCCAACTCTATCTTGAAAACAGATGATAGTGGAGATACAAATCACACTCCGATCGCTCTGAATACAGCGATCGTGAGTATGAAAGAAACTGTGCTGTGAGACTGATGCGAGATTGATCTTACCGTATGTTCTCCAGTCGGCTGGAGTCGGGTTTCATAGACATCGAGTGTTTCACCATCTTGTACATCGTCACCGCCAGAAAGATGAGATTGAGCTGTGGGAGAGGATGAAGCGTGTGTTCAGAAGACCACACAGTTCTGGGAACGCACGTCTGCCGCTCATCACTCAGATGAAGTGTTTATCAAACATCATTTAATATTCATATTTGCAGCAACAGTCACAGCTCGATGGGCAGGAGTCGGGTCATGTGATCACCGGGCTATTAGACGACTGGAGCAAAGCCATTAAATAACAATAAAGCGTGGTTTATTTTGGCTCTGGTGCACTATGATCTGAACGATGAAGTATGGCATTCAATAATTCATAAAGTAGACAGCAACCGCAAAAATGTCACAATGCAAGAATGGATGGGCAACACTTTACAATAAGGTTCATTAGTTAATGTGTTTACTAACATAAACTAACAATGAGCAATACATGTGTTTCAGTATTTATTAATCTTTGTTAATGTTGGTTAATAAAAATCCAGCTGTTCATTGTTAGTTCATGTTAGCTCACAGTGCTTTAACTAATGCTAACAAACACAACCTTTGATTTAAATACCGTATTAGTAAAAGTTGAAGTAAACAATGAACCGTATTGTAAAGTGTTACCAGTGGATGAACTCTAATGACCTGGAAAGAGATGGAAAGGTGTTCAATTCAATTCAATTCAAATAGATCCAGACTCGAGCGAGTACAGGAGCTTGTATGGATGTTCATACTTCGCGAGAGTTAAGCTACCACCAGGAAGATAAAGTGCTTCCATTTGTTCCTAATTTTGATCTATAAAGATCCTGTGAGAGTAACGGCGCCTCCGACGAGTGTAAGTCATAACTCTGGGCCTGGAAACGTCTGCTTGCTGGCGAGAGCTTGTGTTTTTCTTCACCGCCCCAACATGGGAATGTAATTCAGGCTGACCAGAGAAGACCTCTTAGAGAAACACACCAAAAAACCAGTCCTGAAAAAACCCCAACAACCTTTCATCCATTTTAAACATGTGGAACAGGAAGAGAGCGAGCTCTGGTAAAAGACGTCTCCAGACTTTCACAACTTCTCCAAAAAATACCCTTCGATATAAAAACATGATCCTGATTTTAGATCCTCTGGTTCCTTTCCATCAAATGCTCAAAAATAAAAGACTATAAAATGGCATTAAATGAGTGGAAAGCTCCTTGCAAACTGACAACTTTAAAAATTAGGTTATATCAAGTGTTGGAAATCTACATATTTGATTTCAAAATGTGTGTCGCATATCGCAAGAGCATGAAAAACACACTTCTGGTTTATTTTTTGGAGGCGCACACGCACACACACGAGAGGCAGAAACAGAACGCACTTTGAAAATAAAGTCACCGAATTGTTCGCTCTGTCGATCATCAACACAAACCACATGTAAACACCACAGAATTCAACTCAGTGTGTGTGTGTGTGTGTGTCAGAGGCTTTCAGAAGCGGATCAGCACTGCTCACACACACACACACACGCACAGAAGGAAGGAGGGAGGGAGGGAAAGAGAGAGTGTTACTGGGGGAAAAGAACAGAAAAAAGCATATAATAAAGTAGATTTTAATATTTGATGACATTTTAAGCCTACTCAAAATAAAAGGCAGACAACATAAGAACAGTTCAGGGCTGGATTTAAACTGTTGTACAGTAGAGCTGCCGATGGCGGCACGGCAAACACATGCTTCGCCTATGTGAAGGTTTCTGATATTGGGACACAAGTTTTGTTTACTACATAAATAAAAGTTTAGCAACCAAATGTGACACTGTGAATATGGAAACATCTGGATTGATGTGGACTGGCAGGAAAGTGAGCTTTGTGTTCTGCTCTGAGAACTGCTCACCTCATCTTCCACCAACTTAATGATAATAACAACAACAATTTCTCACATTTGAAGAGTGCTTTTCTCTGTACTCAAAGCGCTTTACATGTGGATGATGCAACGGCAGAACGCCCAACACACACACACACACACACACACACACACACACGGAGTGGAGACGGAATGGCAATTGATAATAATCGGAATTGATAATAATCGGAATCAATAATCACGATCAGAATTGAAATCTAAAACTAAAACTAAAAAAACTAAAATTTAAACAATACCCAACCCTATTCCCGTATTAACTCAGTAAGTTATACTTATTCATGAAGCAGTAAATATGAATATAGTTGTGGTGAAGAGGAGATTTCTAATCGCAGGAGAAACAGGTAGAATGACACTAGAAAAGCCCTGTGTGTGTGTGTCTGTGTGTGTGTGAGAGAGAGAGAGAGAGAGAGAGAGAGAGAGAGAGAGAGACAGGAGAGAGAGAGATAGAGAGAGAGGGAGAGAGAGACAGAGAGAGAGAGAGAGAGAGAGAGACAGGAGAGAGAGAGACAGGAGAGAGAGAGAGAGAGAGAGACAGGAGAGAGAGAGAGAGAGAGAGAGAGAGAGAGAGAGACAGGAGAGAGAGACAGAGAGAGAGAGAGAGAGAGAGAGAGAGAGAGAGAGAGACAGGAGAGAGAGAGAGAGAGGGAGAGAGAGACAGGAGAGAGAGACAGAGAGAGAGAGAGAGACAGGAGAGAGAGAGAGAGAGAGAGATAGAGAGAGAGAGAGAGGGAGAGAGAGACAGGAGAGAGAGACAGAGAGAGAGAGAGAGAGAGAGAGAGAGAGAGAGAGAGGGAGAGAGAGACAGGAGAGAGAGACAGAGAGAGACAGGAGAGAGAGAGAGAGAGATAGAGAGAGAGAGAGAGACAGGAGAGAGAGACAGAGAGAGAGAGAGAGAGAGAGAGAGAGAGAGAGAGAGAGGGAGAGAGAGACAGGAGAGAGAGACAGAGAGAGACAGGAGAGAGAGAGAGAGAGATAGAGAGAGAGAGAGAGACAGGAGAGAGAGAGAGAGAGAGAGAGAGAGAGAGAGAGAGGGAGAGAGAGACAGGAGAGAGAGACAGAGAGAGACAGGAGAGAGAGAGAGTGAGAGAGATAGAGAGAGAGAGAGAGACAGGAGAGAGAGAGAGTGAGAGAGAGAGAGAGAGAGAGAGAGAGAGGGAGAGAGAGACAGGAGAGAGAGACAGAGAGAGACAGGAGAGAGAGAGAGAGAGATAGAGAGAGAGAGAGAGACAGGAGAGAGAGACAGAGAGAGACAGGAGAGAGAGAGAGAGAGATAGAGAGAGAGAGAGAGACAGGAGAGAGAGAGAGAGAGAGAGAGAGAGAGAGAGAGGGTCTTCAGAGAAACGCTGGGGACGAGTAATTAATTATGAAGCCAGGCTCGCACAACCACCTCAACACTCTTCCATCTCACCCTTACACTCATTCCCCAAACACACACACCAAGCTGGAGTTTAATAATCCAGCGGGTGTTCAGAGACCTGAGGAGGACACACTCCTCTCGCTGATCTACACTGAACAGACACAAGCTGGGGATCGGTGAGACTTTTAATGTTTGTGAAAGAAGTCTCTTATGCCCACCAAGGCTGCATTCATTTGATTAAAAATACAAAAAAAAAAAACTGTAATATTGTGTAATATTATTACAATGTAAATCAGCTGTTTTCTATGTGAATATACAGTAAAGTGTAATTTATTGCTGTGATCAAAGCTGGATTTTCAGCATCATTACTCCAGTCTTCAGAGTCACATGATCCTTCAGAAATCACTCTAATATGAGGATCAAGAAACACTTCATTATTATTATCAGTGTTGAAAACAGTTATTTACATTTTTATTTCAGGATTCTTTGATGAATTAAAGTTCAAAAGAACAGCATTTATCTGAAACAGAAGCTTTTGTAACATTAAACGCTACCGTTCAGAAGTTAGTCAGTAAGGATTTCTATTTTATTTTGGGGGGGAACGAAACAAAAGAAATCAATACTTTCATTAATCAAGGATGCATTAAATTGATCAAAAGTTACAGTAAAGACATTTATAATGTTACAAAAGATTCTATTTAAAATAAATGCTGTTCTTTTGAACTTTCTATTCATCAAAGAATCCTGAAATAAAAATGTAAATAACTCTTTTCAAACTTTTTTCAACATTGATAATAATGAATGTTTTTTGAGGATCAAATCCGATATCTGAGACTTGTCTTCTGTTGTTTGATTAGTGTTATTATAGAGACGGCAGGAATATTACGCTGCTGTCACTTTAAGAGCTGCACGGATCCAATATACTGATACACACCTGTGTGTGTGTGTGTGTGTGTGTGTGTGTGTGTGTGTGTGTAGCACAGAAAACAGCACACGAGTCGTCTCACGCTCAAATGGTTTAAAGTCATATTGAAATGCTCACAAAGGAGTCGATAAGAGGAATCGAAATTTTATTTTTTTAACAAGTATCTGATTCCTGACCTCAAGTATTCGATTCCCGACTCTAGGGACGACTCTAAATATAGTGGACTTGAATCCAATCGAACATCTCCTCATGACCTCAACATGGCTGGCGGTCCACACCCAACCTGACCAAGCTTAAGATGATCTGCAGGAGTGAATGAATCCCCAAATCCAGGTGTGCAATGCATGTCGCATCAAACCCAACCAGACCTGAGGCTGTAATACGTCTGAATACGTGAGTCACAGGGCACTGCATCTCCATACAATCATTCATCTCTACTCCCATTGTCAACAATTGAAATTACATTTTAACCTTCAGGTCTGGAGTCATTTTCCAGGAATATGGGTAGTAAATACATAGTTCATACGCTCTATGAATGAAGACTGACCAATGGGAAGACAGTATACATTACTGTCCAATCAAAATGAAACAACAAAACAGCATCAAATATCAACCGATGGAAGGAAAGCTTATATTACTGAAAAACAGGAAAACCGCATGTGTTACCAAGATATGGGAACACCATGCACATCAGGGTCAAATATTGTGATGCCTCATAATTCAATGCAAAAAAACACACTAATCTCTCTCATTGCTGGCCAAAAGGAAGTGCATCATCACTAAAGTAATTTCAATGTTTCTGAAGGCTTTCTGGTGCAAGTTCTCAACACCTAAATAAAGGTAGTCATGTTAAATGTGCAGAACTTACCATAATGATGAATGTAACGGGGCCGATGAAACTCCAAATGAAATGATTATCAACCCTCAACCAACAGCTGGAAAGAGGGAACAAGATGATTAACCACCACAGAAGTAATTACTACAACCATCAACACACTGCAAAGTTTTGAGAGAGACAACCACTTCCATTGGACGGAATTAAATCCCGAAACAGTGTTTGCCAACCCTGTTCCTGGAGGCACACCAACAGTAAACATTCTTTACTGTCTAACTAATCTGACCCTCCCAATACAGGTTTTGGAGTAATTGTTCGTGTAAGACAAATCTGCGCGGATTTAGCGCAAATACTCGCGAGTCATCATGATATATTAAAGCAACACCAAGTAACTTTTCCTCTGCGGTCGCCCTACAGGTTGGAAGCGGAATTGTCCATTACCGCTGTGGTCAATACTTTAGCCTAGCGCATCCTACTGTCGCACGCGCGCTCGCTGTTTATCCGGCACCGGCTTTGGAGTGAACGATGTCCACAGACAAGCTAGAGTATGTTGCATGATTTCATGAAAGTATGATGTATTGTGACATCAGAAACGAAGAAAAACAAAATAATGACTATTGTAACGCTTGACGTAAAGCAAGTCAAATTTGTAGTTTTCTTATTAGAACTACAGAAACGCGACCCGATCTGGCAATCTTACATAGCGTGGTTATAGCACATATCGGAGCGCAAAGCGAATCCAGAAGTGCCTTTCACCCTGTTACGACTTGATGAACCACTGAAACCATTTTAGAAACCATTTTACTTAGTATTGCTTTAAATACAGCGTATTGTGCAGAATTTGCTCATATCTGGCTTACTTGAACACGCACGTCACTACGCAACAAATAACGGCGCGCTTGTTCACTTGCATTGAAGTAATAGCGAATACTAAAATGCATTTGGTTAACAGAAAAGACATTATTGTTTTCCAACATCCTACATGTTCTGTGCACTGTATAGATCTGTCCACCTAAAACACATTTTTGGTAAAAAAAAAAAAGGCTGTTAAAATCGATTCCATATTTTCGTTTTCGAAACTTGTGTTAGTTGGTCCGATCGATTGTGCAATCGATTTTCGACCGTAAAGTGACAGCCCTAATCTGCATTTAAACAGCAACAAGCAATATTTTGATATCAACAAAGACCATTACTCACGCTTTCCTCGTCCCATAGCTCTTGTAGTCGATGGCTGCGGAGATGCCGACCACCACACAGGGGAACAGGTAGCCGGATGCGTAGTAGTACTTACGTCGAGAGAACTCGCTCTCAAAGACCTCCACAAGCATGAGGAACAACTGAACGCCCTCCAAACACAACCAGGAAAACGCAGCGAGAAAGAAGAAATGCAGAACTCCAGCAATCACAGAGCAAATCATCTGCACAGAGAGACATACAGGGGTTTAGTCTTTATCTTTATTCACCCAAAAATGTTATTTGAGTCAAAACTACTGGTTTGGAAACTGCGGTCATAACATCTCACTGAACATCTTTAACAGCTCTAATTTTTTATTTGTATCAAAAACGTTTTCTTTCAAACTGCTTTTTCCATGTAGTGTGTGAATAAAACTTACTAAGTGAGTATCCTAACCCGTTTTGAAACTCTATTCATAGTCAGTAGCTTGACTCTAACAACCGCCAACCTGCCAAACGTGTGTGTTTCAGCAGCGGCGTGTAACGCAGTCACTCCTACAACACACTTCGGCACAGTGTAATGGATCCCTGGGTCAGGTCTTAAAGTGACAGCAGCATAATATACCGCCCGCAAAATTAAATATGAGATAATATCTATATGGCAGTTTTTCCCCATGGTATCGATGTCAAAAATGTGGCCAGTGAAAATGCTGAGTGGCTCGTAACTTTGGAAAACCACAAGCAACCATGAGCAAACTAGTTAATGTCAAGCCCTGGACAGTAGCATCGTTAAAACTCCTTCAGCGATCAAATTACTTAGCCAAATACTGCACCTCATGAGAAGTGAATGTTAAAGGAGCAGTTCACTTCAAATTTAAAATTTCCTGATAATTTACTCTCCCTCACGTCACCCAAGATGTTCATGTCTTTCTTTCTTCAGGACGACCTTTCAACGTGATTACGTAATGTGTGGCGCATCACAGCTAGTGCAACTCGAGCATTTGTGGTTAAAAAAAGTATATAAATGTTTATTTCTTTATAAAATGACGCTGGTTTGTCCAGATCAGACTCTTATTCCTCGGCTGGATCGCGTCGAGACTTTGAAGCTGCACTGAAACTCACATCTGGACCTTCGACCCGTTGGACCCCATTGAAGTCACTATATGGAGAAACATCCTGCAATGCTTTCCTCAAAAACCTCCATTTCTTTTCGACTGAAGAAAGAAAGACATGAACATCTTGGGTGAAGTGGGTGAGAGTAAATTATCAGGACATTTTATCTCTGAAGTGAACTAATCCTTTAAGGTGCTCACACTATCTAGAGGTTGGCGAGTTGGTGTCCAGTAGGCATTTCTACTCAATCACATCATGTGGCTGTGGGTTGTGCTGGCTCTCGTGGGCGTGCATATGATGCCATTAAATATTGCAGCTTACTAGGGTTGAGACTGATATATTACGCAAACATTGAATTCAATACAGTTACAGTTTATTTGTTTGGCGCTTTTCACAAGCGTTTTGGACATTACGATTTAGGAAGGATACCCACCGGAGGTTCGGTCATGTGGATGCCCACAAGAAAGAGAAGCTCTGCAATGAAGAGGTTGATGCACAGGTTCTTGTGGATGGTGTTGCGGTCACTCTGAAGGCCGCGGAAGAAGCAGAAGGTGAAAATGCTAATGGCGAGGCAGACAAGCGAGACGGCGATGCCCATCCGTGTGATGACTGTCAGCAGGAGCTCGTGAACGCTCCCCTCACCCTGGAAAAGTAAAGATTAGCATTAGCATTTATGCCACGTTCTACTTAACTAACGCTTCACTTGTCAGAATATGAGTGAGAATTGACTTTTTGTTTTTGAATGTGAGAGACTAGAAAAACTGGCCCAGTTTCAAATGCAAAAAAAAAAAACAACAACCCTTAATTAGCTTTTCCAGTAAATGTCCCACATCTGCTAGTCACTCATGCATAGGCTTTCCATCTTGTTTATGCATGTCTACTATTTACACATCAGCAACAAGAGTCCATTAAAACTGGGCACTTCCAGCGGAGAGAGTAACATTGATTACAATGGAAGCTCACGTCTGGTATAGAGCGAGTGTTTGACAGCAGACATCTTAAATAAGACTTCAAAATCTCCTAGTGCTTATATCATCCATCTTTCATCTTTGTTCACACATAGCATCAATACAGATTTTTTTCAATTAAATAAATATTGCCTATGACATTTTAACTTTGGCAACAGGTTCTATTCACACATTGTCCAAACAAAAAACAATTCAGTTCAATTTTAGCATGAAAACACCAACAACTGGCTTGTATCTTCAATGACACTGTATTAAACTATGACTGTTTAAATCAGGACAATCTTGAACCGATGTTTAATTGATACATATTTTGATTAGTTAATAGGACTAGGGCTATGTCCACACTAGTGAGATTTCGATTGTCGTGTTTTGGTAGCGTAATAGTCATATGATGACGAAAAGGATACCTAATCAGGGAGCGAATGAGGACAGCCACGCCTTCACTTTCAGAAGTCTCCGCTTTGGTCCATCTACACTGAAACGCAACCCCAGTGTTTTCAAACTAAAACAAGGTTTACAGCATTTCCAAAAGTCTCCATTTTCGAGGGTCGAAACTCCAGAGTAATGCCAGGCGTAACCGTAGCAGAAGTTATGCGTTTTAAAACCTAAATTCACCGGTGCAAACGTAGCCTAGGTACTACAATCCCTGTGGATCAGCCTTCCATTTAAACTAGGGATCTTCTGAATGAATGAATGAGGCATTTAAATAGCGTTTTTCAAATGTACTACTGTACACCCAAAGCGCATTACAATCATGCCAGGGGTCTCTCCTCAACCAGCACCAGTGTGAGCATCCACTGGGATGATGCGACGGCGGCGACAGTGCGCTCACCACACACCAGCTACAGGTGGAGAGAGAGTGATAGAGCCAATTCAGTGGATGGGGATTATAAAGAGGCCATGATTGGCAAGGGCCATTGGAGGGAATGTGGCCAGGACACTGGGGTTACACCCCTACTCTTTATGAGAAGTGCCATGGGATTTTTAATACCACAGAGAGTCAGGGCCTCGCTTTAACGTCTCATCTGAAGGACGGTGGTGGGCAGAAAGGTTAAAGGTTTTCATTGAGACATATCTTTAGTTGGGTTTAGTTTAAAACACCCTCTGCTTAGGCAGACCCACCACAGGCTCGGATGTGTGTCCTACAGCAATTTGCTGGCCCCTCTTTATCTTTAGTAGTTTCTCAGAGTGCACGACTGCCATTACACAAAGTTTGACATTGAGAGAAGCCATCTAGAAACAAGCAGTGGGCTGATCAGGTTCTGATGCATGTCCCGAAGCCACTTTTTGGTCTCTTACAGTGCTCAATTGTTGGACCTTGTGGTGCTCCTCCTCTTCAGCCAATGACTGCTTCGTATGGTGGCCTCCAAGAATGCCTTTATTGTTGGTCTGCAGATCCCAGTCACTTCTTGATGGTGCACATCCTCCACCACAAGTTCAGCACATTCAGCTGTTGCCTTTTGTATGGTGGGCTTGTTTGTTCCTCGCCTAAAACCCATTCTTCCATGTTGTACCTGACCAACAACATCCCGGTGTAAAAGGGCTGATGTTGTGCCATGGACCGCTAATGCTGGATTGCATTTCCTTCCGTTATGATTAGAGCGGGCTCTCCCACTACAATATCCTTGGACTGTCTGAGTATCATGTCTAACTTAACTTTAGCACATCTGTTTTCCCCGGCAAGGTTGGTAATTGGGAATGGACCCCTTTCCATTGGGTTTCGATCTTGGTAATCCAAGCAACTTTCTCAAGTGTGAGCCAATCAAACACTCCAGCTTGCTGACCTGTGAAAGGGTGACTTTGCACAAGGTATTTGGCCAGAAAGACAGGGCAGATGAAACTTTGGTTCCTCCAATTTGGGCCCAGTCTGTCCTGGGTGAGCGGTCACTGGTGATGTGCTTGAGGCCAGGGATTATATCCTCCCTCATTTGCATGTCGTTTAGGTTCACATCAGACCAGCATCCAAAGCTTTTAATTGGTTTCTCCAGCACTGTAAACTGGAAAGAATTGCTGTAAAAACGACCAAATTCTGACAGTAACACTGTTTTCCACTAAAACAGCAATGCACTGTAGAAAACAAAGCATTCTGGGCAATAATTTAACTTACAGCCCATTTTCAACAGTAATCTACTGTGTTTATGTATTATTTAAGACACAATGCATTGTGGGCAGGTGCATTTTTGAAGCAATGGCACAAGAGTTTGAGTACGAGCAAGTCTTCGCCTATCCGTGTTCGCAGAGATCATGACAGGAATATATGTGGGAAATAGAATAATATAATCGGACACTAAACTGGAAGTGATTTCTCTCGCATCGCAATCACTCGAACAGTGACTGATGAGCTGGAACTGAACAAGCCGGACTAACGCTCGAGAGTGAAGCGACTGATTATAGACCCATTACACAGAGAGGCTCAAATCCTGTCGATTCACGGTAACGCATCATTTATTCCCAAGTTTCAAGGCTTTCAGACTGTATTTCCTGCTGTGTTCGTTAGTGGGAGAAAAAAATAAACTAAATAACTGGTCAAATCTGGTTTTAAACATTATTGAACTTTTAAAAACGCAATTCCCTTATAAGATTTATAACAGCGTTTAATTTTGTATTCTTTTCTGCACTTTTTCTTACTCGCATACATTTTCATGTTGCTTTTACTCTTGTCTATATTTTTGTCCATTATAAATAAATGCTTTTTATTAGCCCATTACTGTTGCCTGTGTTTTTACTGCAGTAATTTCCTGTGTGATTTTAATTTCAAACTATTGAGTTTCCCTTTTGACCCAGAGAACTGTGTTGCCAAAATGACCCAAATTGGGTTGTTTTTACCCCAGAACGGTATTTGGCCCATGCCACAAAACATAATATGAAAAAAATATCAACGCAATATAGGCAGAAAATATTTTACTGTCAGAATGGGAATATAATACATCTATCCACTCTTTGTGCATTAAAAAAAATATTTACCCCACACATTTCTGCAATTTCAAAGAACTTAAAGATAGTGTCATGGAACAATGGCAGCAAAGCGTTTTTAAAAAGACTTAATATTCACTGGAAAATGACATTTCAGTGCTGGATTTGTTGAACACAACTAGTAGCTGATTTCCTTGCATTTCTGGGGGCTGAAATCAATTACTTTTTACACAGCTTATATTTAATAAGTGAATATTTAAGCTGCAGTTGCAGTGATGCACCACAAAACCCATAATTTCCACATTCATTACAGCTTAAACCATTGCTACGCTCTCTTTTCAGTGTTGAAAGTAGTGATAACATGGTGCTATCAGACAACTGCTACGGCTGTCATGTCATACTGACAAAACTGCACTGTTCCCAGAAATATACTAGCGACACAAGAGCTTCATTCATCAAAGTAGAATAAGAATTATACTATTATTAAGAACATGCTCCATTATATTAATTTGTTCTGTTGTAGAGATACGAAAGCTCAACATGACTCAGTATGGTTCCAGTCAAACCAAAAATTATTCAGACACCAGATATAATTTATATATATAATAATTATATATAATATATAATTATTGATATTTTTTTACCAGTGTGTGCAGGACACTATAGTTAATTTATGTAAGTGAGGAGAGCTAAATAAAGTAAACTCTGATATATTATACCTAAAAATTCAGGTATAATACAGTGACTACCAGTAAAATGTATACAAAACTAGGATACGTATATGTATACATAATTATTATTATTATTGAGACACTTTGAGCTGATCATGTTTTCTTCAGTGTGTTTTCTGTAATTGCTAATGCTCTTTTTACACACACACTGAACAACATGAAGCATTGCTCAGTCACTGGTTGAGCTAAACTGGTATTATCTAATTGTGGAGTTAAATTTACCAGCTGACAGATATTCAACATAATTCATGTGTGAGAGTCTAACAGAAGGACGGACAAAACCAGTCAAATATCCACTGAGTTCTGCTCATGTTTATCACCATTTTCTAAACTATAGCGAATAAACTGTGATAATGTGAGAAATGCTGAAGGTGTCTGAATAAACTTTGGTTTGACTGTATATGAAAAGCATGGAGAAAGCAAAAAACGACTTCTAATTACTGTACATAACTGAACCACATGCAGATTAGCGGACGTCCCACCACAGGACAGGCCCGGGAGCCACTGGTTACTCACCGCATGTGCGTCTCGATGGGCCATCAGGATGGCGAAGTTAGTCAGGTGACTGCAGGAGCAGGTGGTGTGAGTCTTGTTGGTGTCCAGGAGTTTGCAGCCTTGTGTTGACCAGGATCCGATCATGCTCCGCTCAGAGTAGTTCCAGAACGAGCAGTTTGGGTTGAAGTAGTTCTCGGTCTGATGAATGAAGAAACATGTCTTTTAACAGATTTAACCCTCTTAATAACAAAGGCCCAATGTTTTATACCCAACCTGTATGTTTTCCCTGATCAACAACCTCATCTAACTCTTTCCCACCAGTGTTTTATTTTTAAGTTGCCAGTCAGCGCCAACATTCACATCATATTCACAAATTTTCATAGCCCACATGATCGGATAACATGCACCAATGCAAACTTTTTCTAAATGTCATAATCATTTGTTAACAAACAAGTATTCATTACTTCAATGAGCTCATTGTTTATTATTTATTAAGTTAATAAACTTTGAGCAAACTGTGTGATTTGTACATTTCTGAAATGCATAAGTTAGACACCTCTGATAACAGATCTCTCTAGATTGTAATCGTGCATTTTCTGTAAAGCTGCTTTGAAACGATGTGTATTGTGAAAAGCGCTTTACAAATAAATGTGAATTGAATTGAATTGAATAAATGATGGAAACTCTTGTCAATGGCGGGGAAAGAGTTAAGACGAGGTTTAACACTAACCTTAACTCAAATGCATTACTTGCCTATTCAAAGTAAAACGCCTCATATATTAAATTACAACAATGAGACATTCCAGTTACCAAATATTTAGCGGTTGAAATGTGAACGGTTCTTTTTTATGCATGATGCACACAAACAGACAACATAAAGCAATACATGGAAAACAAAAAATGGTAACTCTTTACAATAAGGTTCATTAGTTAATGCATTAAGTTACCTAACATGAACTAACCATGATACACGTGTTACAGTATTTATGAATCTTTGTTAATGTTAGTTAATAGAAATCCAGCTGTTCATTGTTTGTTCATGTTAGCTCACAGTGCACTAACTAATGCTAACAAACAAAACCTTTGATTTAAATAACGTATTAGTAAATGTTGAAATTAACATTAACTAAGATTAACAAAGGCTGTGGAAGTATTGTTCATTCTTAGTTCATGTTAACTAATGTTAACCAATGAACCTTATTGTAAAGTGTTACACATGTAGAAAAAAAGAATAAAGTGTTACACTGAGACTCCCACCCTTTGTCTCTATGATAATTTAAGGTTTGAGTAATCTAGTCAGGCTGATTGGATTAGCATCTCAAGGCTCTGAATAACTGCTGTGCTGATGAGATCAGGGCTGGGGAATGTCTGGTAACGAGCTGACTTCTGGACTACATTCGCATGTTTTGTTTCAGAGTGACTCCACCCCTATGTAATCCCTCTCCTTATAATGTATATAAAACCACAATGTAAAATTCCCTTAGTCAGACTTGACTAAGATATTTGGACGAAGCAGACTACAGCGATGCAACAGCAATAAAGAACCCTGCTTAAAACGATACTTCCGAGTCTCCTGGTCTTCGCTTCTGAGTTTCCTACACTTTAGAAGAAGAAAAAGTTCACAACACACAAAAATAAGATCCTTAACTGTCTTACATCCAAATGCTTCAGAGTGAAGACGAGCGGCTCGGACACGAACACGCGGCTGGACTCTTTGTTGATGGAGGCGGAGAGGATGTGTGAGTTGACGGTCAGCGTGTGGTTTCGGACTCCGCTCTCGCCCGTCAGCCTCACCGTGGCGTTCTCCGTACTGAGGAAATGCCCCAAGTGCTTATACAGGACAAACACCAGCTTGGCTATGCCTTGAGTAAAGACACCATGAGAGAAGAAGACACCATGTTATTACAGGATGGACAAACAAACAAACAGAACTTGGGTAAAATGGCTTTAGGGTTTTATTTTCCTTCTATCTATGACATTTTCTTTCTTATTTTGAACTTTCTCTTTCAGGTCAACTACTGTCATAACTAGGGATGGGTATCGAGAACCGTTTCCAAATGTCCAAGAACCGGTGTTTCCATGAGAAATGTGCATTTCGACTCCGCTTATTGGTTCCTGTGTGTATTTCATTCAAGCACAAAAGAGTCATGCGCTGTTTTCTCTGCTGCACACACACCCAAAACGTGAGCGCAGAAAAAGTGATTTGTGTGTGATTTTAAACCGATACGGTTACACGTGTGTGCAGCACAGAAAACGCCTCGCGCTGAATGGACCCGTGCGGCTCTTAAAGCGACAGCACTAATATCCCTGCGGCCGTCTCGATAACAACACTAACCACACAACAAACGACAGAGAAAATGCACTCGCTGTTCTTCACTGAATAAGCTTTGCAACTATATTTGTAATGTAAATTATATTTATAAAGTGCAGTGTTACTTTTCATTTCTAGTTTCTAGTCCCTACAAATATTAAAACACTGTTTATTTCAATCGTATATTTGTTCAGTTGTGTTTATTTGCTGGGATTGCTAATTTATTACTGAGCAATTACTTTAATTACTGAGTGTTTACTTGTCTTTAATAATGCTTGAGATTTATATTAGTTATTAGATATTTTCAAACCACAGGCAAACACTTGTGTAAGTGTTCTTTAGCCTGTTGATTTGTGTTCATGATATTCAGCTACGATTCAGCGTTTAGCAATAAGACTTTGGGTAAATGTGAAAGATATCTAAGGTTGTTGTGTTTTTTACCTTATTGGAATGGTATTTGATAAGAATCGGAATCGCTAAAATTCAAACGTTTACCCTATTTCTTGCCACTATCATTTTATTAGTCGTTTAATCATTTTAATGGAACCGAAATCGTAAACGTTAGGCTGAACCGGAACCGAAAAATGTCTTATGATTCCCAACCCTATAGTCACATCAACAGATCGAAGAGAACTTTAGATATTACTAGATATTTTACCAGTACCCAGAATGCCAACACATGTTGAAAGGACACACACAGGTATCCTTGAGTACTGATGTTCATTATTTATTATTATTGAATGCATGCAAAGTGTTTATAACAGTAGCTTGCGATGCAGAGTACTTGTGCAGAGTGTGTATGGCCTTCATTACATCCCCCAGTTCAGGAAATCATTGACTTGATTAACTAAGCATCTGAAGATCCTTCCCTCAAGCATAACCTTGCATCTATTCACCGTTTTTACTGTTCAGCTTGACCATGTTTGCTGAGAGTTGAATTGTAGCTCCTCTTTTGCTGGTCTGAGGAAACCTGAAGTCCTGGATTTGGCCATCGGTGCTCAACACATACACGTCCAACACTGAAAGAAGAAAGAAATCAGAGAGATATATATAAATGGATTCCTATGTGCGTTTAAGATTTTTTGAACAAAATACTAAACAATTGCAGTCGCATAAACTGCCCGGGAAGTTCTCGCATTCCTGTCAGATGGAAATCACAAACCGTTTCTCTGTTTCATTAAGTCTACGTGAGGTCATTTAATTAAAACAAGACATTGTGCACATAAAAGAGACTGAATTGAGAAGAAAGCAATGGAATTGTTGCACCACATCATATCCTGTTTAAATGAGAGGCAGAGAATAGAAAAGGTGAACTCTTTAATGTAAGCAGAGAATGTTTTCACATAAACAATTAATGCTGTTCTCAAGGTAATTTAACTTGTGCCTGAATTTAAGAAAAAAAAAAACTATTCAATACCTACTAAAACCGGCACATTTAACTTAAAGATGGCGTTGTTTTGTCAGCCGCCACTTTAAGTATTGTGATTTCTGACATTAATTTCCATTTTGATGTGAAAGCAATAGATCTGACAGCTACGACTTGACAGACCTCGTTTAAAACAACAACAAAACTCAGGTACACAAACACAAGCCTGAGGTGAAAAGCACTGAGCCAGGTTTAAAGGAGCCGTAACCCAGAGGACTGTCCAGGGAGTGACAGATGAGAGCACAAAGCTATCAGATCACATTACTAATGAATTCAGCTTGAACGGTTCAGGGCCGCCACAAGCTGAGACGCAGCTGATTTGCTCTCAGCACTTCACCAGTGATGAATGCATTCAAGAAATATTACAAACAGAACAATGTCAACCTATTTACATGCACTCAAGGTAATGTGACGAGTCTGATTTCTCTATGGACTCCACTCTGATAACTGTCGGCACTTCACCACAATGTAATCATTCTAACTGTTGGTGATTTTAAAATTTAAAGCGGACCTATTTTGCCCTTAATTTTGTTTTCAGGCTCTACTAGAACAGGTTTTCCTGCTTGAATTATTTTCCTCATATTCTCCATTGTTGCGGTTCCTCTCTTCCCAGGCTGTCAGTAACGCTCTGTTTAGTTCCTGTCTCTATGAAGCCCCTCCTTCTGAAAAGCACACTGTGCTCTGATTGGTCGCTGGATCAGTGTGTTGTGATTGGTCGAGCGCTTCGAGTGTGTTTGGGAAAGTCCTGCCCCTTCCCATAACCACCAGTTTAACACACTACTAATTAACTCAACCAGGCCACGCCCCTTTATTCTGCGCATTAATTATTATAATGAGGAATATTGTGACGTGTTCGTTCCCGGAAGAAACTCAAGACTACAATGGAGGCGTTTCAGGAGTTCAGGAACACTGACACTGATATAGAGAAGAACTGAAGATATAGAGAAGAGCTTTTTCACTCACAAACAGCAACATCACACACTAAACACAGATGAACATGGAGAAAGCAGAATGCCTTCTGTTTTACAACCATTCTTGTTATTTAGAATATAAAAACTAGTACACAAGAAACATTTCATTTTTAACTTTGTGAGAGGTTCAGATGCCGTTTTTTCCGGTTCCTCGTGGTCCGATTCGTTACAAGTAAGAATAGCAACTGTACATGGAGACTTTTACGCCTGAGAAAGCAAGGCAAGGATGTCACTTTTTCAACACTTGAAATCATCCAGAAAGAGCTCAACGCACGGCATCAAACTGTGCAGGATTAAAAAACTGAGCAGTTCGAAAGGCTATTTCACTCAACTTCAGATTTAGTCTCCATGTAAAAGTACAGCTAAACTGATGGCCTTTCAGCTTTCTCAAAGAACAGGTGTGTGATTAGAAACGGCTTTATTTTCTTCTACTTTATTGCAAACACACTTGGTTCAATGACCACTAGTTATGAAATCTCTCGTTTTCTAAATGTTTTGCATGACTTCAATCATGACCTCATGCACTGCACATATCAACTAGTGACGCACGATATATCGGCCACAATATCGGTATCGGCTGATATATGTTCATTTTTAATGTAATAGTTATCGGCCCGATAAGAAAATTCAGCCGATATATCAAAGCCGATAAATAATGTATTATTTCCTCCAGCTGAGACACTTTAGATGCACTGTTCAACATGATGGGTTTAAATTGCTTGAAATATGATTGAAATCCCTTTGAAAAAAGTGCAACAATTCTGTCATATCGGCTCCATAAAAAATAATGAGGAACATTATAATAGTGTGTTTGGTACGTGGCTTTTAATGGTGAGACTTTTGTTTTTGTAATCAGGCTGTCAAAAATGATAAAAAAAATTGGATTTAGATTTATCGGCCAATATATCGGTTATCGGCTTTCAAACATGAATAATTATCAGTTATCGGCTTCCAAACATTAATAATTATTGGTTATCGGCTTTCAAACATTAATAATTATCGGTTATCGGCCTTCAAACTTTAATAATTATCGGTTATCGGCCTTCAAACATTAATAATTATCGGTTATCGGCTTTCAAACATTAATAATTATCGGTTATCGGCTTTCAAACATTATTAATTATCGGTTATCGGCCTTCAACATTAATAATTGTCGGTTATCGGCTTTCAAACATTAATAATTGTCGGTTATCGGCTTTCAAACATTAATAATTATCGGTTATCGGCTTTCAAACATTAATAATTATCGGTTATCGGCTTTCAAACATTAATAATTATCGGTTATCGACTTTCAAACATTAATAATTATCGGTTATCGGTATCGGCCAAAATGTTCATATCGTTGCATCTCTAATATCAAGTGTCCATCCATGACTCCTGGTTCTGTAATATGATCAGCACTGGTGAAAGAACATGCCGGAAACAGACACGTCTATAAACTCTCACACTGCTGGGGCTTCACACTGCGTCTTGAAGACGTTGCCGCAGTTCTTATGGATTTAGTCTCAGTTTTTTCCCTGTGTCTTCATATATTCCCAGACAGACTCAATGATGGTGAAAACAGATCTGTGTGTGGAAACCATTGAGGATTCTTCATGCATACGGTTATCATAACAATTTATGGCAAAAGGAAATGGTTTGGAAATACAGACTGATATGTCTTACTGACACACGGCCAAATTTAACAATTTGTTGGCGAACAATCTAAGACCTTTGTATATAAAAATAAAAAACTGTATATAAAAAAAAAAAAAAAAAAAAAAAAGAGTATCAGACCAGATCCCTTTTAGTTTATTTTTGACCCAACTCATTTATCACAGATTTGAACAGGATTATTTTGGACCATACTGATATATAAAAGTACAAAGAGAATGAAAATATGTTACATTCTATTTGATTAAAAAACATGAAGTGCATTAAACATTAATCAGGCTTTCCAAAACTGGGATTCATGAAAGAACTGCAGGGAGTTCGGGAGCTGATGAAAAGATAATAATTAATAAAATATTATTGATTAAAGGGGTGGTTCACCCAAAAATAAAGCTACAGAAAACAGGTGGTTTATTCTACTATGGTAGTGAATGAGGCCTGAGATCTGCTTGGCTACACACACACACTCTTCTAAATATCTTCTTTTGTGTTCAGCAGAAGACAAACTCATGCAGGTTTGAAACAACTTGAGCCTGAGTATATGACGACAGAATTGTTATTTTTGGGCGAACTATCCCTTTAACTATATACAGGTGATATGCTATTTTAAACGCGATAGAGCATTAACCTTGTATCGCCATTTAACTTTCA
This sequence comes from Tiaroga cobitis, assembly GCA_030578255.1. NCBI lineage: Eukaryota > Metazoa > Chordata > Actinopteri > Cypriniformes > Leuciscidae > Tiaroga > Tiaroga cobitis. The sequence continues at coordinate 6,870,292 of CM060592.1, forward strand.
GAGCAGCTTTACGGCACAACTCAACTCTGTTCACTTCCCTGTTCATCTCTGTGAAGCTGCGTAGAAACAATATAGCGCTGTAGAAATAAAGATGACTTGATCTCCACTCACCGGAGATTCTGAACTGCTGCCGTAACGCAAAACAACCAACATCATAAAACTTTGCCAGATTCACATTTATCAGATTCGGATAAAACTGAAAATGTTTTTAATGCCACTCTAAAATATCATTTTGTAGAGATGTAAAAGTAGCTAATTTAAAAGTAGCTGCATTCTGATTGTGAGCATTTTAAAACATTACATAAATCTAATTACAAGTACATAATTGATTATGTAACCCAGATTACAGTGTATAGAGCTGGAGAGCCACTGCGTATACGTGTGTTTATAGCTTGTGAACAGTGAAGAACGCTAGACCTTGGATAGCAAACTCGAGAAAGGTCAGTTTCTACATCATCCAGCCCGAGAGCAACCTGAGCTTCTGAGTAACTCTCGCACAGCTGTCAGAGTCCAGCATTATTCCTTGCAGATTCTCATATCTGTGACTGTAAACATCAATCCGCACAATGATTCCCTGAGCCCAGACCCAACCTGCCGGGAAAGCTCGTCTAAATTAAGCCTTGTGTCGGATTGCTTGGTTTCTACCCCAGGAATCTGATATCTGTAGAGATGGATGTGTGTGTGTGTGTGTGTGTGTGTGTGTGGTAGCAAAAGCAGTGTTTGTTTCCGTCATCTAAAAGACTCTGCTAGATCTACACATGTACAGAATCAAGAGCTTCATTAGAAACAAAATACCAGAGCAAGCAGATAACGGCTGTAACACAACATGTGTGCTTTAAACATGTGTTCAGATTCACAGATGAACACACACACACAGTTATCTGGAGAAGCTCAGAGCGCTGAACACACTGAAGTCGCTCTGCTGCGGTGTGTTGGATTTGCATACGGTCTGATATGCTAGATGCCTGAATAATTAATCATGTTTCTGCTCTCTATACATATTTCTTTACTTCTGAGGAGCTGGCCCTAAACATGCCTGTTCCCGCCGCACTGCAGCCGTCTACACAACACCACTTACTGTCGACAAGCATGAAAAGTTCACTTCTTATAGAAGACATTTCCAAAGGCATGATATCAGTTATCCAAAAAGATCAGTGAACGCCACATTTCTAAACCCAGGCCACAGGACGGTGCAATAACAAATATACCCCTAACTGCACCATGTTACATTATCATTTATGGCAAAGGGGAAAACATGCATTTATTTGAAAGTAAAGTACAGTTATAAAATGAAAAGCTTTAACCTCAGCTCTCAGGCCAGTTCCAGTGATCATTTTCACCAAGTAGCTTTAGTCCTAGTTTGACTCGTGATGAAAATCTCTTTGGTCAATATTTCTATATATCAATTTTCTCTTTTGCAGTTGATGAAAGGTGCTTAATTAAACCAAACATTGAATATGTGCACTACCATTCGACAGTTTGGGGTCAGTAAGGTTTTATTGTTTATTACCGAGGCTGCATTTATTTGATCAAAAATACAGTAAAAATGTTGAAATATTATTACAATTTAAAAAAACTGTTTTCTACGTGAATATACAGTAAAGTGTAATTTATTCCCGTGATCAAAGCTGAATTTACAGCATCATTACTCCAGTCTTCAGAGTCACGATGAAAATGAAATACATACATTTTAGTCATGTAACTTTACAGTTGTACAACAAAATTCAATTATTTTATTTTATACAGTACAACATTTACAATATTATAATATTTTCTTTCAAATGTTATTTAGTAATAATAATAGTTTTGTCGTAATAATCACAAAAAAAATCATTATTATTATAATTATATTACACTAAATTGGTCAAAAAGTGGGAATGTGCCCTATATGCATGAACGCCGTTCACTTTATGGTTACTGAACCCTAAAAGCATGATTTGCACAAAAAAAGTGTTCAGGAATATAAAATAATTTTCTAGTTTTTTAAATATTTATTTTGCACCGCCCAACTAAATTATCCCACTCATTCTAGAATGATTCATCGTTTCCACATATAGCTGTTCACGTCATTTCTGAGTTTCCTGACATCACAATATATTGCACAAAATTTATTTTGGATTAAATATTAAAATAGAAAGTTGACAATGCATTTATTAGAAATAAAAATATTATACAACCTTATTAAACTGTCACTTTTAATCAATTTAGTGCATTTTTACTGATTAAAAGTCTAAAAAATCATTAAAAATGAATGTTGACCCGAAACCTTTGAACATGTACGCTGTGTGAAGTTTAGACTTTTGCAATCAAATCTTTGTGCTTTAGTGTGTCATTATGTGTTTAATGTGTGAGGGGAAAAAGCTCATTCACTGCACAATTTCATGAACAATTCACACAGGAATTTGTTTTGTTCTTGACATTTGTTCTGGTTGAGGCTTTTAAATACTTAACAATAGACTTGTCAGATGCCGATGCTTTAAACCCAAAGCATTAATCGGCTTGGGACTCTTTAACTGAACACTGATTAAGGCCAATGCAACTCAGTACAGCGTTTCATTCACAGCTTGATGTTCACGTTCTACACGCAACTTAATGCAAGTTCAATAGCATGTTTGCATTGTGTGTATGATTCATTTGATGATGCATTTGAATGAATAAACCCATTAGCAAAGCGCTTTAGGCTAAAGCTGAACAGTGATTGAACACTGGTACCCGATCCCGGACACCGACTATGAGTGGATGATTTGAAATAACACACTTTTTTTCTTTTTATGTTTTTCTTCAGCTGTTTGCCATATGTCGACTTTTGCATTTGAATGCGCACTTTTATCTTCAATTTGGTGAAATGTTCAAAATAAAAAATGTCCTTTGACAGCCTTTGTAGTGAGCTTTAAAGTGATGGATGAATGGCTAAACTCAACTGGACTGGCATTTATACCACACAAGACTTAAACGTTTAAAGTTTCATAAAATAAGACCTTGAAAGAAAAGAAAGATTGCAATGCAAGACTGACGTCTACATCCAAACACTGTACATTAAAAATAGCCTATTATGCCGATTTACAAAATGTTTTTGCTTCGAGTGTGTTTGGAAAAGTCCCGCCCCTTCCCATAACCGCCAGTTTAACACACTACTAACTAACTCAACCAGGCCCCGCCCCTTTATTCTGCGTATGAATTATCATAATGAGGAATATTGCGACGTGTTCGTTCCCGGAAGAAACTCAAGACTACAATGGAGGCGTTTCAGGAGTTCAGAAACACTGATAATAATAAATCCTCTTTAAACTTGAGACTGTCTCAAGTACGATGCTGTATTCTCGTACTGGTGAAACTCGAAAAATTTGAATATGGTGCAAAAGTTCATTTATTTCAGTAATTTAACTTAAAAGGTGAAACAAATAAAGGCTTGAAATATCTCACTTTGCATGTAACGAGTCTATATAATATATTAGTTTCAACTTTTAACTTGAATTACTGAAATAAATTAACTTTTGCACCATATTCAAATTTTTCGAGTTTCACCTGTATACGAGCATTAAGGCATATGAAATGTGTAGAGTGTGGTTTTAGAATGTTGGCAGTTGGTTTTAGAATGTTCAGAAACATAATTCGGAATTCGGAGTTGTTTGGCACCAGTAGCTGAACTGACCTTTACCCCGTTCAAGCATTCCTGCCAATTCTATTTCCTCCAGCTTTGGTTCTCATAATGAGCCGTTATGACTCTATTAGTCACCCAGTGTCGGCTGTGACAGGGAGACGCAGAAACACTCACTGATGTTCTCGGCGGGCACTCGGACGACGGCGGGCTCGATCAGGTTGTCTGCGAGGACAAAGGCTCCTTCCTCCAGGGTGTCCAGTAACATAGTGGCCGCATGCGTTTGCTCTGTGGAATTCATGTCCTTCCAGGATTCAAGAGCTTCTGGCCTCAGGAGGTTGTCAACCGTGTCCACGATGGCCTGTAACCATGGAAACAAGGGAAATGACAGGCAGTTGATATCTTTCCAACAATTTCCCTGGGAAAATAGAAGAATAAGCTGGGAAGAGCAGAAGCAAATGAAACACGCAACAACTGTAATGGGAAATGAAACACTTTCTGAAAGTAGTGTGCTGTTTGACTCCATGGCTCAACAGTTAATGTGTTGTGTGTGTGTTTATGCCAGCTTTCTTTAGAGATCACCGGGACTGTAAACACATTTTGAGCTTTCTTATCCAACTCTATTACGGTCTCCGCTGCCACATCATCTACTTGATCGTCATATTCATCTCCTGTTAGGGATCAATAATGCATCTCTTCCTCCCTGTAACTGGATCTAACTGCAATGCTGTCACAAAACATCTTTCTGTACAGTTGGCACATGATCAGACTGGAAGTGGCTTGCAGATTATAGGGAAGACTCCAGAAAACGGGATGTTCTCATTTGCATCCAAGAAAAATCATTAGTGTGCAACTCAATTAAAGAATCCCAAGCTGACTAACAACACTGCAGTGCCTCTGGGTTTAACGTCCGACACATTACATCACAGTCAGACACATTGAGTTTTATGTTTTGTATCATATTTGATACAGCTAGAATATAGAGGGGGGGAAAAATATTTTATTGAGGCCCAAAGGGAGAAAATATGTGCAAATTGGTGCAGATGCTGATATTTATCTGGCGAAAAGTAAATGAAATTCTGATGCTTGTAATGCAAATCAACGAGATCTTTATAACAGTATAGCAGATACTTAGATCAAATGCATGTAAATATCAGTAATATCTGCCAATAATATGTCTCAGTAAGATGATATTTAATGCTTAGTTTCATGATCAAAGCTCTGTTTTTATCGTGGGTGCAGGTCAGTATTTAAAAGCCTCAAACTGAACAAATTTATGCACAAAACTGATTTATGTGCAGATTTTGAAAGGAAGTCAAACCACTAATTTATGTAAGAATGTTTTACAAACAAAATGAATAATTAACTTTTAAAATAAAAAATAAAATAAAAATTCAAAAGTTTCAATATACATTTTTTTAAACGTGTGGCTAAACGTAAATATAATATACAAAATATACATTTAAAGAGTGTAAAATTGATCATTTAACAAAATTATTTACAATTTTAAAGGTGAAGCATGTAAGATATTTTATGTTAAAATACATTTTCTTAACATTGTTCATTGACTATTAGTATGTCGTTCATGGGTTCGCTCAGATCCGTCAATCTCTCTCCAGCTCAGTTTGGAGGCGTGGCTACAGTAGTGGGCGGAGCCACCGGGAGACCATGGCTGACACATTACATGGGAAAACACATGGGTTTATTATAACTCGCTTTAGATCGAGTGTTACTCTACTTAATTACGTCCTCATGACACGTAGCAACACAGCTAAACGTATTCCTGAAACGTCGGACCTGTTATTGAAAGTAGCCTACGTTTAAATGGTGAGACATGCCTTCACAAGCCCCCGTAAGAGCTGTGACTGATGTTTGAGGTCCACTAGTGTCGCAGAACTACATACTTCACCTTTAACGTCACTTCTCAAGGACTTTCCCAGACGGGGCGAGCTGTTACCCGTTGAGATTGAGAGAGGATCTCATTTCCACAGAGCCCTCGAATGACACGGAGTAATTGTAGGACACTAAACCCATGATCACTGCAGTGACGACGCCTGTAATTAGTCTACAGTAAGTCAACAGCATCTGCTAAACCACAAGAGGTGTTCACAGCCTCTTCCAGCTGGTGGCACGTTATGACGGACAGCGATTGATGGAGAACTGTGTGTGTGTGTGTGTGTGTGTGTGGGCTGTCTGAAGTGCGAGTGGCCTTGTGGGCTGTGGCGTTGCTTTCAGAGTTGAAGCTCTGCTGAATTAGCATGAAGGCATTCGCCATTATCAAGAAATAACAGTGAGAAATGTCTCTCCACAGTTCAGTTCGGGAAGGATTTGCAACCTCTAAAATCCTTGGGCTCGTTTGAACTTGGCATTAACATGCGACCTGTTTGCGGATGTTGTCCACATACACACTGGAAAGACATGTGTAAATGCGTGTGTGATCAGATCTGTGTGTCCTGGTACAGAGGTAGTCGGAGACGGATTGGGATTGTAATGGTAACACAATCTAGCCATCGTTATAGCGAGACAACCAGGAGTGGAGTAGAAGGCTCCCGATATACTCACTGCCAATGTCTTCTTCATTCTTTGCTTAGGGGTAAAAAGAAGCTGTTTCGAACACTAAACAAACTTCGTTTTCATCTTTATTTTGTTGAAATGATGTCACACCAGTTTGTTGAAATATACTGGGACCTTATGTTTGCTTTCACACCTGAAAGCTGCACAGCTATTCATTGTCTGAAAACGATGCGCAATATTCCCACCATATCTAGCATTGATTTCAGACCCATATGTCCCTTTTTAGCGTTTCCATCACAGCATCTATAAAATGTAATGTAATGTTTTGCAACCTCCGCTTCCTCATTGACGAGAATTTCAATGTGTAGCTCCGTGGCTGAAAACAGTCTTTAAAAGAAACCTCACCACTTCAGGTGCGACTTTACCCCGGGGACATTTGCTTTCTATTACTTATTTTAAGTAATGCACGGGACACAGAGATCTGGTCAGTTTTCCAGATACAGAAGCTACTTGATGTTGACAAGCATAAATGTGCCGTGTCCTGATTGGCTGGCGATCCCAGTCTGATTGATCGGATCACAGTCATTGCCTCTTAATGCCAAGTGCAAACGCAGCCTTAGTGTGTGGAAAACAGAGGTCGCTCTCTTACACGTTGAGTCTACATGTGGCCCGGATCTGGGCCGACATCTTGTTGCTGTCTGGGATGTTTAAATCAATGTGTTGTAATTATTTGTGAAATTTACTAGCAATTTCTGAGGCACCGAATGAGCGCCAAATGAGCATGTCCAGTAGGGCTGGGTTAAACACAGGCATCATTGCTTTAGAATTATTAATTGATTCTCATTTTGATGAACCGATATACCTTTTTAAATCCCAAGAATCAATATTTTAGTCAATGCTGTTTTTAGTAGATGAATGAAAAAACGTTGTTACACCTCCCATCCAATAAATCGCAATATTGAACAAAGTCTCCGCTTCCAAAGTCTCTCAATTTCATTGCAAAATTCATATAGGTTTTGTTTTGTTGCTCTTTCATGTAGCGTGACGGATCGCTGTAGTGCCACAGTTCAAGCGGCTCGTGAACCGATCATCTCTTCCTCTTTACAGCAGCAAATCTTGAATCAAAATCGAATTGAATCTTGTAATGTGTGTCAATGCCCAGCCCTAATGTCCAGAAATAAACCAATCAAAGCTACAGGCCGAGTTAAAAGTCAGCTTCCCAGTCATGTCCGAATGAGCTGGTCCTCACTGTTGACTTGGAAAACTTCCCCTCATTCGCTTCTTTTTTCATTTCAAACCTTTTTTTTTGTTCAGTGACTCGTCTGGACATGCTAAAGTTCGATTCAGTTCAATTCTGTGAACCGACTCAACCAGCTCCCGCTTAAAACAACAATTTGTTCAAGATTCGAACAGCACAACTCAGAGGTGTGTCCATCGTTTAGGTCAATACAGTGCTCTAATTGCAGAAAATCACAAGTCAATGGATGCGATAAACTAAAGCCTATTGTTTTTTTGTTTTTTTATGTGTCCCAGTCCAACTTTCTGTTTCACAAGGAAATATCAACACAGGAAAGAAAAAAAACATTTAATAAAAAAAGGGGTTGTGAATGTCTATATATGTAAACTGTGTGATGTGCCATTATTATTTGACAGGTGCAGCTTTGAATTACTGACTGAAACATGTAATTCAGAATGACAACACTAGCGAGATATCCATAAAAGATAAGAAAGAAATGGGGGGGGGGGGGGGGGGGGGGGGGGCTTTGGCAGAGTAAAAGGCTCACATTTCAGCAGGTGAAGAAGTGGACTTGAGGAATATGCACTTTGATCACAATATCAGCTGACAGACCCGAGCGATTATGACTGTGGGATGTCCATTACTCAGGCAAAGAGCAGGAGTGTGGAGTTGAGGAGGAAAAGCGGTGAGGAGGAGGAGGGTGGGAGAGCAACACAAAGCAGAACAGAAAGACAAGAGCCACACGTCATCATCAGCAGACAGACTCACACTGGCCACACACACACACACACACACACACACACAAGCTGCATGCAGAAGAGCAGGTGAAGGGAATTCTGGGAGGTGGTACATATATACCTTTGTATAGGCCCTGCAAGTCCTCTCTCTTTTTTGACGCTTTTTTATCAAACACAAAGACGGGAGATTAGGAACAACACACACACACACACACACAGAGAGAGAGAGAGGGAAAGAGAAACAGAACAAATAAGAGCCTGTGTGTCAGCCATTTCAAGTATGGAGTGTTCAAAGTGTTCAACTGGGAGCTCTGTTCCAGTGATTCGGATTTATTTTTTCTTATATGAAAACCACTGTTTTTTCATTTTCAAATATTACGCGCATTTACATGCACATTCTTAACCTCATAAGGCTTAATAAGCTGACAATGCACGCGTGGTCACGTAAACGTGTTGACCTGTTTTCCGTTATCAGAGAGAGTAAAGTCATAAACTGATCAACACCAGTTCCACATGCGAGAACGTACTTTTTCTCAGAGGCTGATCTTTCATACGTCACTTCAATTAAAGGTGCAGTGTGTAATATTGACAGCTAGTGGTTGAAATGGGTACTGCAGTCCAAATTCACAATATTGGACAATACCTCCCCAGACTCAACGCTCACACGGGTTGCCAGATTGATGACACACCACAAGAACAAGCGTAATTTAAAATGGAAAGGGACGAGCTTTACACTAAGTTGATCAGCTAAAGTATCAACGTCATAGAGCTTTTTAGTTCCGGTAGAATCTGCGATCTCTGACCCAGTTCGTTTTAAGGGTTTCAATTAATGCAATACGCTGTTTTTTACACAACTGGCAACCTCTGGTGGCAAAATACTATTGGATAAATTGGCAGTGAGCGAGATCACACAGACCAAAACAGAAACAGACATTACGACACGGAACGCACATTTCAAAGTCGAATAACTGGTTGTAGAAATGCTTTTCTTAGAAACAAGTATTTTAATCTATCTAATCTAATCAAGTATTTAAAGTATTTTAATCCTTTTAATCTTTCATTGAGAGACACCTCAACAGATTCATTTTATATTAAAGAGGTGTCGGAAGCAAAAGTTGCAGAAATAATTAATAAACTTTCAAATTCAAAGTCAAATGACATTTTTATGATGAATAGTTGTTTTCTTAAAAATTATAAAGATGTTCTCGTCAAACCATTGACCCATTTCATTAATCTCTCCATAAGAACCAGTACATTTCCCAGTGCATGGAAGAAAGGAATAATTATCCGTGTTTAAAGGTGGTAGCCAAAACTCTATGAGCAACTATCGCCCTATATCGATTTTACCGGTTTTATCAAAAATAATTGAAAAAGTAGTAGTAGTGCAACTGGTGGACCATTTAGAAGCCAGACAGCTCCTCCATTGTCACCAGTTTGGGTTTAGACAGGTTACTCGACAGAAATAGCAAACTGCTGTTTAATTGAAAATGTAAAAAAGTCCCTAGACAAAGGTAATGTGGTAGGAGCCGTATTTATCGACCTTACAAAAGGATTCGATACGGTCAATCATAGTTTGCTTTTATCCTAAATGTTACATTTTAATTTTTCAAATGAGGCAGTGTTGTGGTTTACATCTTATCTCCACTCTAGAGTGCAGTGTGTTAAAGTTGATCAAAAGGTATCTACACTTTCAAACATAAAAATGGGCATTCCACAGGGCTCTATACTTGGCCCTTTGCTGTTTAGTCTCTTTATAAATGACTTACCTCTGCACTGCTCAGGTGCCAGATGTCAGCTCTATGCGGATGATGCAGCTCTTTATGTACCCGCCAAGTCACCTGAGCAGGCTGCAGCTGCACTGTCTACTAGTATGTCTGACATTCAATAGTGGCTCATTCAAAATCAGTTAATTTTAAATTTCTCAAAAACCGTTTCCATGTGTTTTTCCATTAAAAAAATAGATATAAAAGGAAGGTTTAATATTAAGTTACAAAATAAAGAAATTCATCCAGTTACAGAATTTAAATATTTAGGAGTAGTTTTAGATCCTCAACTTAAATTTGAAAAACATATAAAGAAAATCCTAAAAACATTACAAAGTAATCTCAATTGTTTTAAACTAATTAGAAGCTACATACCAAGTCAGGCAGCCCTGCTGTACATGCATGCTATGATATTTTCTCATATATCATATTGCATGACAACATGGGCACAAGCCGCTCCCACTGCAATCAAACGCATAGGTTCTTTATATAATCGAGCAATAAAACTTTTGGATAAAAAACCATTACGATATCATCTTTGCAGCATCTTTAAGAAATATAATTTAATGAATTTTGATAGCTTTAGCAATTTTTCCTTTCTTAAATTAATTTATAAGTGCATTAATCATTTAGCACCTGAGCCACTAAGTACATTTATTGAGAGGCAGGACAACATCCGAGTCACTAGGAGCTCCACAAATCATGACTGTAAAATAGCATATACTGCAGGACCAGCTTTGGACAGACGACCTTCTCTGTGAAGAGTTATAAACTCTGGAACTCATTACCTTTTGAAATCAAGACTGTGCCTGACTTTAAGATGTTCACTTCCAGGCTTAAAAACTGGTTAAAAATAAACCAAGTGTAATCATTTTTAATTATTGTAAAAGTTGTATATGATATGTATGTATGTTTATATTATTATTTTTTTATTTTTATTTTTTTTAATTGAAGTAGTTAATCATGTAAATTTTATTGTGTATAAAAGCCCTTCCAGGGACAGGAGTTGAAAATTAGCAATAGCTATAAACTTTATGTGCAACACATTAGTGACATGCTTGGTTTTGACACTATGTTTGTTTGCATTGTCCCTGTCAAATAAATAAATAAATAAATAAAATATTTGAAGCATGTTTCCTAAATATCTGGAACCATATTATGGTATTTTTATGCTTTAGTACAGTCAAATAAATTACATACAGCACCTTTAAGTATCAAATTACATGACATACAGTAAAAGTACGGAGCTATTCAATGAACATGGATACCCTACAGTTCAGATGTGATCTCTGCAAAATCTGTAGAGAATATTATGTTTGCTCATACTGAGATGTCAAATAATTGACTTTAAACTCTGTAAAACTATTTAGAGCTCTATTTTCTAGGATGGGTGGATGAATGGATGGATGGATGGATGATTGGTTGGTTGTGTGGACGTGTGGATGGATGGATGATAGGATGGATGGATGAGTGAGTGGACGGATGAGTGAGTGGATGGGTGATAGGATGGGTGGATGGATGGATGGATGGATGATATGATGGGTGGATGGATGGATGGATGATATGATGGATGGGTGATATGATGGATGGAAGGATGATATGATTGGTGGATGGATGATATGATTGGTGGATGGATATGATGGGTGGATGGATGATATGATTGGTGGATGGATGGATGGATGAGTGAGTGGATGGGTGGGTGGATGGATGGATGGATGGATGAGTGAGTGGATGGGTGGATGGTTGGATGGATGAGTGAGTGGATGGGTGGATGGATGATAGGATGGGTGGATGGATGGATGGATGATATGATGGATGGATGGATGGATGGGTGATATGATGGCTGGATGGATGGATGGATGATATGATGGATGGATGATATGATGGATGGGTGATATGATGGATGGATGGATGATATGATGGGTGGATGGATGGATGGATGAGTGAGTGGATGGCTGGATGGATGGATGAGTGAGTGGATGGATGGATGGATGGATGGATGGATGAGTGAGTGGATGGATGGATGATTGAGTGGATGTGTGGATGGATGGATGATAGGATGGGTGGATGCATGGATGGATGGGTGATATGATGGATGGAAGGATGATATGATGGGTGGATGGATGATATGATTGGTGGATGGATGATATGATTGGTGGATGGATGATATGATGGGTGGATGGATGATATGATTGGTGGATGGATGGATGGATGGGTGGGTGGATGGATGGATGGATGGATGGATGAGTGAGTGGATGGGTGGATGGTTGGATGGATGAGTGAGTGGATGGGTGGATGGATGATAGGATGGGTGGATGGATGGATGGATGGATGATATGATGGATGGATGGATGGATGGGTGATATGATGGCTGGATGGATGGATGGATGATATGATGGATGGATGATATGATGGATGGGTGATATGATGGATGGATGGATGATATGATGGGTGGATGGATGGATGGATGGATGATTGGAAGGATGATTGTATGGATGGATATATGGATAGATATGTGGATGGATGGATGGATGATATGATGGGTGGATGGATGGATGATATGATGGATGGATGGATGATGAGTGAGTGGATGGGTGGATGGATGAGTGGATGGATGATTGGAAGGATGATTGTATGGATGGATATATGGATAGATATGTGGATGGATGGATGGATGATATGATGGGTGGATGGATGGATGATATGATGGATGGATGGATGATGAGTGAGTGGATGGGTGGATGAGTGAGTGGGTGGATGGATGATTGAGTGGATGTGAGGATGGATGGATGATAGGATGGGTGGATGGATGGATGATATGATGGATTGATGGATGATATGATGGATGATTTGATGGGTGGATGGATGGATGGATGATATGGTGGATGGGTGGATGAGTGAGTGGATGGGTGGATGGATGGATGAGTGGATGGATGATTGGAAGGAGGATTGTATGGATGGATATGTGGATAGATATGTGGATGGATGGATATGTGAATGGATGGAGGGATGGATGGATGGACGGATGACCTTCTTGAGAGTGCTGACTGAGTAGAGTAACAGATAAATCAGTGGGAGTTTGTGTGGCGATATAAGCCATGCTGGAAAGGCCATAACTGAAAATAACCTCTAGCATTAGGGACTGTCCCCTCACTCATCGACTTCATTAAAGTTTTAAGGCATGAATGTACTTTTCCTGGCCACTGAATTTGTCCTGATAAAAGCATCTCCAGCCGAGCCCGTCGAAGCAGAACTGTTGACGTTTTTAGGGCTTAAGCATCACTCTTGATCAAATCAAGCTTCGGTCACGTGACTCCTGCGCCAGAAAGAGTAGAGTGTCCTGTACCTTGTTGAAGCTGCGCCCCGCCGTGTCTTTATCGTTGGGTTTGAGCTCCTGCAGCTGAGCGTCCAGGATATCCACCAGTTGCTCCATGAGGCGCACAGACCAGCTGATGTCGCCGGCGAACACCGGGCCCTGCGTGTGCCGCGCCAACTCGTTCGCCAGGTTAGCCGCATTCTCACCAGTGCGGATCTGGAGAACACCAGTCAGAGACATGCTAATAAACTGGACAGTTACTCATATTACTCAGGGCTGGGTATCGCCGCAGATTCACCATTCAACTACAGTAGTCAACATTTGCTAAACATATGCTTGTCTAAAACTAATTCAACCGTGTAGAAAGCTGATGACTGGTCGCCTGTAACGAGTATGAGTCGATCTGTTGTTAATGGTCAAACGCTTAAAACATGTTGATGTTCCAGAGGAATGCATAAGTGTGATTAGTTCATTATTTACTGACATTCTTGTTTTTCCAAGACCATATATGCATGTATGAATACAGAAGTCAACATTTGAAGTGGATCAAAACCTTTCATCAAACTTCTACATGAATTTTGAACAATACGCGTTCTGGTCTTAGGACAACTTTGATGAACTTTTTTGATCCACTTTAAATGTTGACTACTGTACTTCACTTCACAAGCTTGCTTTTCAATATTGATTCAGTACGTGTCAATTTTTCTCAAGGAAAAAAAACTTTCTAAACGAAACTGTAAACTGGGAAACACTCTCAGTGTGTGCATTACTATTATTGCATTATAATTAGAGGTTAATTTTCATTCATCAACTGAAAACAGCACAGCCTAAAACATCATTTCTTGGGATTTAAGAATAAAATTGAGAAATCAATATTTTCAACCCGGTCCTAAAACTCCTGTTCTGCTACATCAGCTCAGTGAATATTTGGCCTTGTTAGTGGCATCTATATTATATTTTGTGCATTTATCTCATCTTGCCCTCTGTTGACTGAAGCTTTTCCTGTATCGTACTATTGTAGAAACACCCGTTCCCCACTACAAGCATTAAAAAAATTATTTTGCAGTCTATTGTATCAAAAATCCAAATACTACTAAATGTACATGTTGGTCATGGGTTGTCATGGGTTGTATACTGACCTTCTGTGCCACCTGGCTCACCCAGTGTGAGGTACAGTTGCTGAGATCAGGGCCTTTCGGGCTCCAGATGCCGTCGCCAGCCGAGCACAGGAACAACGCCATGCCTGAGCAAACACACAGCACATCTGCTCAACACTCACTCGAAGGGCAGCCTTTGAGAGTGTCACATGAAACACGTGTCTAAGATTTAGCGTGTGTTCACACTTGGCATGTGTGGTGGGATTAAAACGAACCCTGGTGCGATTGCTCCGTTAGTGTGGCTCATTTGAATAAGTGTGAACGCCGCCATCTGAACCAAACAAGCGGACCGAGACGTTGAAAAGATAAGTCTACAAACCAACTCTGGTGCGGTTCGACTCAAATATGGACCCAAGACATGTAAACGAACAAAACATAGGAAGATGAGACCCTAAAAAGGACAGAGTGCTCAAGCAAACCTGTGTTTTCTCGTCACAGGCCCTCTTCGCACGGGGTTAGTATTATCTGGGACCTCGTGGGATGTAGAAATTGCCCCTCCACACCTGAATTCGCATTCGCACGGGATAAGCCAAGCCTGTGATCTTACTCTAATTTACTAACTCATCTCTCGGATACGATGTCTGTCAATAGGCAATTGCTTAGAAATGTCTTGTGGTTTTTAGGGTTGGGTAGCGTTTGAATTGTAACGATTCCGATTCTGCTTAACGATTCCTAATTTCGATTCCAATAAGGTAAACACAAACTTAAATATCATTCACATTTAGTCTTATTGCAAAACATTTAATCGTAGCTGAATATCATGAACACAAATCAACAGGCTAAAGAACACTTACATAAGGAACATTATTAAAGGCAAGTAAACACTATAGAGACGAAAGCAGGAATATTAGGCTGATGTCACTTTAAGAGCCGCACAGGACTCATTTACACACTTTATAAGCTCTTCATCAGTTCTCACTGCTCAGACTACCATCATATGCAGCTACGCACGTACAGCGAGTGCATTTAGCCCACACACAGCGATGTTCTGGATGTTCAGTCGCGAAATATAAGTAAAAAACAACCAATCAGGCTGTGAACATACAGTATCCCCATGACTTTATGTTCAGTCTCTTTAGGTTCGGTATTAAAAATACCAATGTGAACGCTAAGCGGACCAGGACTACTTTTGAACCAAGCAAACCGAACTACAAGTGTAAACACACCCTAAAGCTTTAAAATTAGGACTATACCTGGAGGAATTTGTAAAATAGGAATAAAAGTAAAATAGGAAAAATAGTTTGAAAACATGCTATCAAAACAGTGTCTTCCACAAACAGCAACGCATTACATTTGCTTATTAACTCAATTATGGAACGCAAATCTTGCCAATGATTTTCTACTTGGATACTATGCAAATAAGAAAGCCATATGTCTGATAGGAGCACAGGCGGAAACAGGTGTCGACGCTAATGCAGCGAGATGCGGATGCTAATGCAGCGAGATGCGGACGCTAATGCAGCGAGATGCGGACGCTAATGCAGCGAGATGCGGACGCTAATGAAGCGAGATGCGGATGCTAATGCAGCGAGATGCGGACGCTAATGCAGCGAGATGCGGACGCTAATGCAGCGAGATGCGGATGCTAATGCAGCGAGATGCGGATGCTAATGCAGCGAGATGCGGATGCTAATGCAGCGAGATGCAGATGCTAATGCAGCGAGATGCGGATGCTCATGCAGCGAGATGCGGACGCTAATGCAGCAAGATGCGGACGCTAATGCAGCGAGATGCTAATGCAGCGAGATGCGGATGCTCATGCAGCGAGATGCGGACGCTAATGCAGCGAGATGCGGATGCTCATGCAGCGAGATGCGGACGCTAATGCAGCGAGATGCGGACGCTAATGCAGCGAGATGCGGACGCTAATGCAGCGAGATGCGGATGCTAATGCAGCGAGATGCGGACGCTAATGCAGCGAGATGCGGACGCTAATGCAGCGAGATGCGGACGCTAATGCAGCGAAATGCGGACGCTAATGCAGCGAGATGCGGACGCTAATGCAGCGAGATGCGGATGCTAATGCAGCGAGATGCGGATGCTAATGCAGCGAGATGCGGACGCTAATGCAGCGAAATGCGGACGCTAATGCAGCGAGATGCGGATGCTAATGCAGCGAGATGCGGATGCTCATGCAGCGAGATGCGGACGCTAATGCAGCGAGATGCGGACGCTAATGCAGCGAGATGCGGATGCTAATGCAGCGAGATGCGGACGCTAATGCAGCGAGATGCGGACGCTAATGCAGCGAAATGCGGACGCTAATGCAGCGAGATGCGGATGCTAATGCAGCGAGATGCGGACGCTAATGCAGCGAGATGCGGATGCTAATGCAGCGAGATGCGGATGCTAATGCAGCGAGATGCGGACGCTAATGCAGTGAGATGCGGACGCTAATGCAGCGAGATGCGGATGCTAAAAGCAGAGATAGCAGACATACCTCGAGTTCCTTTAGGACAAGGCCGCTCCACCGTCACTCCTCTGTGCGTCTGTGGCCAGGAGATTCCTCGGGTCTCCATGCCGTCGCAGAAGCGCTTGCTGGCGGAGGGGGGGTCAGCCGGGGGGTCGGGCTGCTCGAGGTCAGGGGTCACGGGGGTCACGGGGGTCACAGGGGTCATGATGGTGCTGGTGCTGATCATCACAGGAGCCGTGGATCTGCTGGGCTGAAGCGTGGACGTCACGTCATCGGAGACCGTTGGCACTGTGAGCAGAGGAGAAACACTCCTTCACACACTTTCATTTGAATTTGATCAACACACACGCTGTGTTTGTGATGTTTGCAGTCAAAATCAGAAACTCTCGCCATTCACTCACGACAAATCTTGAACACGTCACTGGCTAAAACACTTTTCACACTTGAAATGAATTGAACTAACTGAAAATAAAAAATGTTTAAATTGAATATAAAATAAAAAATTCAATATAAAATAATCAAATAAAATAAATAAAGAATAAACAAATATATATAAAAAGTAAATTAAATAAAAATAGCCAACTCATTTCAACTTATTTGAGCTAACTGCAAAAGCAAACGTTAATAAAAAAAAAGTTATAATCTTGACAGGGTTATTATAGTTAACTAAAACTAAAACGCTTTTGATACTTGAAATGAACATTAACTGAAAATAAATCAAATAAAAATAAAATTAAATGATGAAATTGAATAAATAATGAAATAAAATGAATAAATGAAATGACGAAATTAAATTATATATTATATATAAACAAATATATATTTATAAATGTATATATAAAAAATAACAAAAAAAATCTTATTTTAGCTAATTGCCAAAGCAAACGTTAATAATAAAAATAAAAAAGTAACAAACTGATAGGCCTACATAAACTTATTTTTTTACAGGTAATTGCCAAAGCAACATTTCTCATTTTCATTTAGCTTATCTTTTGGTGTGGTTTACTTTTGCTAAAAAAAATAGCAAACCCTAAATGAAATTAAATAATTAATAAAAACTATGTAGACAAATAAAAAATTAAAAACAATAACTAATAAAAGTGACAATCACACAACAATATTCAACAATATATTGTTATTGTTGTATATAATCGGTTGTATATAATATAATCTTCTGCATTGACAGCATTATATGAGAACTGAGCTGGACGATGACATCACGATTTCCCCAGAGCAGCTGTATATATATATATATATAAATTAACTAAATTGATAACTTTTTTACAACAAAAATGAACCATCACTGAACTTACTTAAGCTGGACTGTGACGCTATTTTCTTCTAGAAACAAACGTTGTTGAATTATTATCCTGTTATCTCAGTAAAGCTGAGAATATACATAAAGGTGACTTGACAACAACATGACTAGACAACATTTAACAACAAGGAAAGTGAAAAAAACAACAATAAAAACTCCCAAGTGCCTTCTTTACCATAAGATAAATACTACCAACCATTATAAACACATCATATCAGTTATGATAAACAAGTCAATGATTGATTTCATATGTTCAGGCTATTGGCCTCTAATTACAGCAAGAAAGTCATAATGACGATGAAGTTCAAAATATAGGGATGAGCTCAGATTAAAATATTCCCTTTCATGAGAGACGACTCCAGAACATCACACTCATCACACAGAACATGTTCAAAACTGAAGAACTTGCCTTCAGTATGCAAAGCAATGTGAGATATTGTGTTCAATAATGTGCAACACGTGCATATCTGTTCAGTTATCACACATGTGCTGTACCCTTCATCAGGGGAACTGTGTGTGTGTGTGTGTGTGTGTGTGTGTGTGTGTGAGAGAGAGAGAGAGAGAGAGAGTGTGAGAGAGAGTGTGAGAGTGTGAGTGTGTGCGTGTGGCGTAAATTTTCGGATTCATTAAAATGTTCGTATTTTCCAAATGTTAGTTGGTACGAAAGAAATCTACACCTGCTCCCAGCCACGCGTAAATACTGAGTTTAACATCCGAACGTTTTGCTCATTAATAACTAAGGCTGCATTTTAATTCACCTTAATCCGTAACATATTTACACAGCATTTTGAAAAAATATTATATATAGTAATTACATAGGCTATGGTTTTTCTTTTAACTTCTGGGACTGTTTGATTAACAGATGAAACTCCATTAACTGCATCTGTAATATGCTGCCAAGCTCCCTTTATTTAGGACCTGATACGCCACTGTGTAGACTACGCTTGACAATAAAATGTGGCGTTTTGAATGAACTTCTGATAATAAAAATTCGATTTCTGCATCTGAGAATTTTTTCTTTTTCATTCGCTTTTGAGAAGACATGTTGAAATCCTTCGTTTGGTGTCATAATATGATGCCCATATATAGTTGTCAGTCGGATTTAATGGGCGGGATTTATGCTAATTGAGAATGAGCGTGCACGTGCGTCCCATTTACGACTGATTGGAATTCATTAACACACACATTTGTATTTGTGAATCAGGAGATGAGTTTTCGGGAAGGTCTCTTTTCACGCAAATCACTCATATTTACTCGTATATATTTACAAATGTTTCATTAATCAGACCCAATGATTGAATAAGTGTGAGGACGGCGTCTGCAATAACGGCGATGTTTCACTGAACTAATGGTGTGTTCACACCGAACGCGAATTTAATTATTTGCGCGAGTGGATAACATACAAAGTCAATGCACAGACGCGAATAGACGCATCATTCGCGCCGGGCGTTGCGATTGATGCGAATTGGGCGACGCGTTTGCCGCGAATGTCTTCCGCGCAAGTTGAAAACTTTGAACTCGAGCGAATGTTCAAGCGTCTAACTAGACGCGATAGACGCGTATTTGACTCTATTCGCGTTCGGTGTGAACACACCATAAGAGCATTAATGTAGAACTCAAAGTGAGTTCCTCCTCTCGACAGATAAAACAATAAGGCTAGATCTTCTGCTCTTGTGTTTCCAAACTGCACAAAAAGAGACCAATTACTTTTAAGTAATTTTCAACAAACAAAATAGTTTCAGAACAGAAGAGAAGACAGACAGTGTTTCTCAGCATGGTTGTGGTTTGATGATTATGAATGTCCTCGTGGTCAGGCCTCATCACATCACTAGTGTACTCGTGTCTGTTTACACTCCCGTCACACACAACTGAGTGTGTTTACATCAGTTTCACATCACACAAACACTTGACCATGCTAGTGCATTTTCCTGCTCACATGCAGTGGCACACACACGCCGTGGACGCTCTTCAAACACACACACACATTTGAAAGTACCCAGTTGTCGCTCAGCAAGTGTCCTGTATCAGACATATTCTGCATCACAAACAGCATTAATGATGTCGCGTCGAGCGTTTAGATGCTAGCGAAACACGTTATTAGCGCGTCTGGTGTTCAGCGTCCATTTCATGACACAGCGAAGCTACAACAGGGCAACGTGTCAGCTGTGTGAACACTAGCTCTGCACTGACAATATTCATGTCTCGATATTAATCTGTAATGATATGGTTTCTTGAATCTAAAATCTTTTAGTCTGTGCCCTTTTCTGTTGATGTGTGAACAAAACGTCACTAAACATTTGTAGCGCGCCTGTCGTCTAATAATCGTGATAAACTTTGTGCTTTACAATTTTAATATGAAGCAAAGTCTCAACTTTAAAATTCTTTAGATTTCATTACAGGATTCTAACAATAATGTTGTTTTGTGTCTTTAAAGTGACGGATCGCTGTAGCGTCTCAGTTGAACCGATTATCTCTTCTCTAACAGCAGTGGTTCTCAAGCGGGGCGACGCGAGACAACTGCAAATCAATTTAAATATATTAATATAATAAATACATTTTATTTAGGGATGCACCGATATGAAAATGTTGGCCGATCCCGATTATTCTTCATATTTATAACCGATATATTGGCTGATAAATCTTAATCCAAATTGTTATATAATGTTGAGAGCCTGATTACAAAAACAAAAGTCTCCTCATTAAAAGCACATAATGTTCACATAATAACTGTGTGTAGCCGATATGGCAGACTTGCACTGAACTGTATTTTCCTTTTTTGAAGTGATTCCAATCATATTTCAAGCAATTTAAACCCATCATGGTGAACAGTGCACATCTGAAGTGTCTCAGCTGGAATAAATAACACATTATTTATCGGCTTTAAATCAGCCAAATATTCTTATCGGGCCGATAACAATAACATTAAAAATGAACATATATCAGCCGATACCGATATTGTGGCCGTTATATCGTGCATCCCTATTTTTATTATCAATATGTTAAATAAAAAAATGAACAGCACCACCTCTCTCGTAAGTGTGAGATAGTTTGGCAGCAGCTCGAGCCGTTTATCATCGCGCGATATTGAAGAAAAATGCGATAACTCAAACAATGTGATATTCAATATGCGATAATGCTGTAAGTGTGTAAAATAAACTTAAATTAACTTTACATACATGTTTCACATTCTTTTTGTGACGAGAAAACATCCCTCCAGCTTCTGACAGTGGACAGTGTTTTACTGTAGCATGAGAAGTGTTATTAACATCAGTGTAAACCACAGGGTTCAGGTTATCCTACATTAGGGTTATTTAACAACAGAAACTGAATAATCACATGTAAACATAAAACACTGCTTAGTTTTCACTGTATGAATTACATAAGATTCTTATTAATGCTACAAAAGTTATTCAGCCGAGAGCAACGAGTGATTTTCTCTGTCTTTTGTTCATGACCAAAGTTATTGCAAGCCGTTGCGATATGCATATCGCGATATATACATTTGCCATATTTCGATATATTGTGCAGCCCTAAACTGAACGACACCCGACCACTTCATGAACACAGGATACGCAGACTACATCTCTCAGTCGGATAGAGAAAACCAGTGTCACTAACAGCTTTGATGGATGACGACTGTAGACGAATAAGACGATTACAGTGACACACAGGAGTCTGTTATTACTGATGCTCTCGGCACACTGACCGCTTTAACCTCGTATTTCTGCATCAACACAGTTCCTATCTTCCAGTAGTTGCAGTAAAATGAATGTACTGTGGGTGTTTTAAACAGATGCTCGCCGAAGAAGCGTGTTTTAGAGAGGTTTGTGAGGATCAGTGTGGTGTGTATGTGCACATGACCATCAGACGCTCCAAAGCTCATCTATCAGAGGAACTGCTCCTTCACATCGCTGCCTTTACACACATTCAGAAGGTTTTTATTTTTCATTTGGATTTGGTGTTTAACAATTCTGAATGGATCCGTAATAGGAGCTATCCTCAGTTCTTTGGCATCTCCGTGTTGCCTTGTGGGGTATGGCATGTTGACTTGAGCTTACTTTTATGTTGTAAAGAATGTCTGCAATGCAATGACATTGTTGCAAAGCATGTTAACCAAAAAGAAATCTCTCTGATCTTTAAATGTAGACGTGGGACCAGATTATAACTTTGCATCTCAGTAATACGATGATGCAGTTCTGTGATTACGCAGGAAATGTGTACCGTCTGAGACCGACTCCATGGAAGATTTCCACTTTTGTTGTAGATACGGTCCAAGTTTGGTGTAAATCTTTGCTCTAAAGACACACAACTAGAAACGAATGCTTTGATTTCCACCAGAAACAGTGTGCCGTCTTAGACTGGACGCTTTATTTCCAATCTGAAGGGCTCTCGTGTGCACTGTGATTCAGCCCTGCAGTGGAGGATCGGGAGTGAACGGTCAACACATTCAACTAATTCATTGACCGTGAACCGGTTTAATTAAGCAGTCTGCTACTTCAAAGATGGCCAGTATGGTCTCATTCCTCCACAAGCAGGACACACTGTGTTGTAGCAGTCGTGAGTCCTCTTGCTTGGGTATTTCTGCACACTGGCTGTTCAGGGAAGATCTGGATCACAATGAATTGATTTTGTTAGCGGCAGAAACGAATCCAGAATAGTTCCAGATTGGTGGTTTGGACGCCAGCCCAGTGCGTGTTTCTGTAACCACTGACTTACCATACCAGTAGTAGGGATGGCGACAACTAAAAATTCTCTTGACCGACCACCGAGCCTCATTAGCCGGATGAAACCGGTTAACTGATTAGTTTAAAATATGCTACGCTATTAGAAATAACAGCCATTTCGAGCCGTGCCTGCAATTTCGCAACTCTGTCGCATCTCTCTCCCGCTCACACACACGCTATAATAGTCTCTGAGCGCTGTTTGTCACATTTCCTACCAGCTAACATAGATGACACCGTAGGTTGGCTTTGGCTACCTTTCTCACCCGAAGAGGCTCACGGGTGTCGCGTTTTCAGGTGATACATCATAGATGATGTGCTACTACTGTATTTAAGCACTGTATCACACAAGCTGCAACTTACATCTGTGTCATTCTTTTTGGTGAAATGGTCCCACACACTACTTTTCTTTGCACGCTTCATCCTGTCGTCTGCCCTGGCTCTAACCTCGAGTGTTTTAGCCTGTAGTCTTTACTTTTCGCAAACCTTGTGAGCGTGCAATGTTTTTATTTGGTTTATTAAGTACAAACAGGCGAGTTATGAAAAATTGAGTGTGAGGGATTTGTTCGCTTCACACAAAAATATCTTGGAATGAGATGGCTAACTGTAGTAGCGTTTAGTCCACCGTCTATAATAGCCTAATTTAGAGATCTTTTTTTTTTTTTTCTACCGAGTACCGACAACTTTGATCGGTTAACGTTGATACAGTCAACCATCGGTCAAACGGTCATCGGTTAACATCCCTAACCAGTAGCTGATATCAGTACCAGTCACCAGGGTTTGAGATTAACTTGCTCACTCACCGGATAATTTGGCAACTAAATTTTTAAGTTACCGGCCATTCAGAACTTCTACTAGCCAAAAATAAATAAATAAATAAACCAGATTAACTACGTCACAGCTTTTATATAACATTAATTTCTTATTCAAACTAAATCCTGTCATCCAGCAGGTCCCCCTGCTCAAGCCAACGCATGTCCCGTCTGAAGTTTGCCAATGACAATCTGAATGATCCAGAGGAGGAATGGGAGAAGGTCATGTGGTCTGAGGAGAGCTTTTTGGTCTAAACTCCACTCGCCGTGTTTGGAGGAAGAAGAAGGATGAGTACAACCCCAAGAACACCATCCCAACCGTGAAGCATGGAGGTGGAAACATCATTCTTTGGGGATGCTTTTCTGCAAAGGGGACTGGACGACTGCACCGTATTGAGGGGAGGATAGATGGGGCCATGTATCGCGAGAACTTGGCCAACAACCTCCTTCCCTCAGTAAGAGCATTGAAGATGGGTCGTGGCTGGGTCTTCCAGCATGACAACGACCCGAGAAACACAGCCAGGGCAACTAAGGAGTGGCTCCGTAAGAAGCATCTCAAGGTCCTGGAGTGGCCTAGCCAGTCTCCAGACCTGAACCCAATATAAAATCTTTGGAGGGAGCTGAAAGTCCGCATTGCCCAGCGACAGCCCCGAAACCTGAAGGATCTGGGGAAGGTCTGTATGGAGGAGTGGGCCAGAATCCCTGCTGCAGTCAGTGTGTGCAAACCTGGTCAAGAACTACAGGAAACGTATGATCTCTGTAATTGCAAACAAAGGTTTCTGTACCAAATATTAAGGTCTGCTTTTCTGATGTATCAAATACTTATGTCATGCAATAGAATGCAAATTAATTACTTAAAAATCATACAATGTGATTTTCTGGATTTTTGTTTTAGATTCCTTCACTCACAGTTGAAGAGTACCGATAAAAATTACAGACTTCTACACAAGTGGGAAAACCTGCAAAATCGGCAGTGTATCAAATACTTGTTCTCCCCACTGTATGTTACCATGATGGTGTTTAGTGTTTGTGTGAATGACACCTTCTATATATTAGTATTAACCTTCTCAGCTGTTTGTGATAGGCTTTGAATCATCATGTGACTCTCATCACCACTGTGATTGGTGGTTGTCAGTGGACAAAGGTACAAAACCGACATTAGTTCTTCAATAGATTGGTTATTCAACGTTATATCAGTTAATGAAATACAGTATTTTACTGAATTAAAGTTAAATGGAAAGAAAAATTAAAGAAAGAAAAAGAAAAGAAAAAAAAACTATGCTAGATCGATTCTTGAACCTCGTGACAACCGCATTCATCTTGTGTCCACTTAAATGTTTTTTGGTGAAATGGATAACAAAGAGCGAACGAGTGAGAGAAAATAAATAGAGGTAAACTGCTTGTCAATGGCTGGAGTCTGCTTCGTTGCTTCATTTTGACATCTCCAGGCTCGTGCCTCTACAATTTTCTTTTTATTATGTCAGGCAATTTCACCGGAGGAATCGCAGAGCATTGTCCAGAGCTTTCAGGAAAAGTAGCCTCAATTAGCTGTCATTTCAGTCAGAGTCACTGAAATCATTCTCTGCAGAACACAAGGACACGTAGCCTATCGAAGACGATTAACAATAACACCCAGAGTAAGAACAATCCTGAATGGTCTGCTGAGGAATTGGGATTTCAAGAGGAAAAGTGGTAAGACTGCTAAACAAATCTGTCACATCATTGACATTGGCTTGTGCTTATTACTGCTCTGGAGCCTTTACAGACCAAAACAGAGAGAAAAAACTGGCAAAACAGTGTCAATTTCTTTTCTCTTTTTTATTCAGGCAGGATTTGCCAAAGTTTCTGGTGGCGGTCATTTAGAGGGTTTATTTCACGCTGGTTGCGTCACAACAACATAACGTAGGATCAGCATGTGTGTGTGGAGTCTGGGAGCAAACCAATTATAGGCTACTAAATGCCAATTCTTGGTGCTTCCAAGATTTCTATCTCAAGGGCCTGGTTTCACAAACAGGGTTTAGATTAAGCCTTTTAAGATTAAGCCTAAGAGTAGGCCTTAGTTCAGTTAGGGCATTTAAGTAGCTTTTATAACCATGCCTTAGAGAAAAATTACTGGTGTGCATCTCGAGACAAAACAATGGCACTGACCTATTTTAAACAGCTCAAACATGCATTTTAGTCTGGGACTAAACTTAAAGGGATAGTTCACCCAAAAATGAAAATGATCCCATGATTTACTCACCCTCAAGTCATCCTAGGTGTATATGACTTTCTTCATTCAGTCCAACACAATCAGAGTTATATTAAATAATATCCTGGCTCTTCCCAGCTTTATAATGGCAGTGAATGGTACCTGAGATTTTGAAGCCCAAAAAAGTGCATCCATCCATCATAGAAGTAATCCATACGACTGCAGGCTGTTAATAAAGGCCATCTGAAGCGAAGCCATGCGTTTTCATCCATATTTATAGCTGTATTAACTATAATCACTGGCTTCCGGTAATGGACATACGTGAGTCTAGTTCCGGCGGAAGAGTGACCTCTGACCCGTCGCATAACGAGTGACCTCTGACCCGACACATGACGAGTGACCTCTGACCAGACACATGACGAGTGACCTCTGACCAGACACATGATGAGTGACCTCTGACCAGACACATGACGAGTGACCTCTGACCCGACGCCTGACGAGTGACCTCTGACCCGACGCATGACGAGTGACCTCTGACCAGACACATGACGAGTGACCTCTGACCAGACACATGACGAGTGACCTCTGACCTCACGCATGACGAGTGACCTCTGACCAGACACATGACGAGTGACCTCTGACCAGACACATGACGAGTGACCTCTGACCTCACGCATGACGAGTGACCTCTGACCTGACGCATGACGAGTGGCCTGATCTGACCTGATCATTTCGACGGAGGTGAATCAATCAAAGTTAACTTTAGCTGGAAATAACATTATTCAAGAACCGCTATAACGCCAAAACAATTTGTTACCTTAAATTATGTTTATCTCTGTAAAGCTGCTTTGAAACAATCCATTGTTAAAAGCGCTATAAAAATGAAGATGACTTGACTTGAGTGACCTCTGACCCGACGCATGACGAGTGACCTCTGACTCGACGCATGACGAGTGACCTCTGACCCGACGCATGACGAGTGACCTCAGACCCGACGCATGACGAGTGACCTCTGACCCGACGCATGACGAGTGAACTCTGACCCGACGCATGACGAGTGACCTCTGACCCGACGCATGACGAGTGACCTCTGACCCGACGCATGACGAGTGACCTCTGACCCGACGCATGACGAGTGACCTCTGACCTGATGCATGACGAGTGACCTCTGACCCGACCCATGACGAGTGACCTCTGACCCGACGCATGACGAGTGACCTCTGACCCGACGCATGACGAGTGACCTCTGACCCGACGCATGACGAGTGACCTCTGACCCGACGCATGACGAGTGACCTCTGACCTGATGCATGACGAGTGACCTCTGACCTGACGCATGGCGTAGGATGTAGGAGTAGCGTAAGCTCAGGTGAGAGTCGACGCCTCTCGCGGTTCAAACAACAATCTCAAGCTCCTCCAACATTTCTCTTTAAAAAATCTCGTTTTAGACTTCTAATTCCTGACCGGTGTTTTGTTTTGCTCTATTCTCTGCGCTTCCGCATTTATTGATACGTCATGCGTCCCCTGGGGAAAAATAAATGTAACAAAATATATTTTAAATACATATATTTTATGCTAAATACACTACAAATAAATTTACATATTTATGTCCTCAAAATAAATACCCTGCAATTGTACTTTTAGTATACTAAATTGATATTCTTAAAGTCTGCTAAATTGGAAAAACTAAATGCACTTTAGTTATCCTAAAATAGTGCTGAGGTCAAACTAACGATCTGTCAGTAAATATGTCAATGCATTCGTACTATACTTAGTACGAAATACATGTATTTTAAATATTGTAATATTTATTTTTAATAAAATATTTTAATTGTAAATGTTTTTTTTTCACTAGGGTCGGGTCAGATATCACTCTTCCGCCGGAACTAGATGAGCGTACAGCCATACCGGAAGCCAGTGATTAGCCTATAGTTTATATAATATTATAAATATGATATAAATATGGATATTTATCTTACACAAACGCATGGCTTCACTTCGGACGGCCTTTATTAACCCCCTGGAGCAGTGTGGAGCACTTTTATGATGGATGGATGCACTTTTTTGGGCTTCAAAATCTAAGAGCCAGGACATTTTTTTAATATAACTCCAGTTGTATTTGGCTGAAAGAAGAATGTCATATACACCTAGGATGGCTTGAAGGTGAGTAAATGATGGGCTTATTAAAATTGTTGGCTGAACTAACCTTTTAAGCCTTGTCTGTGAAACCAGGGGAAGGTCAAATCAAAATGGAACAAAAAGATAAGTTAACAAAAGATAATAATGGAGAATTGATTTTACTAGTGGCAGTTGCATCAACACGCACATACAGTATGTGTAAATACACAGCTTTGAATTTGTTTTGTTTTTTTTGTCCCATTTCAGACATATTCCGCACTTACACGGTTTCTTTAAACGTCTCTCTTAGACTGCCATTTTATAGTCAATGCAGCTCCTAAAAATCCCCAAGGGGAAATCCATCAGGGTTTCAGCTCTAGTATTGATTAAATGACTGAATATCTGTTTCCATTGTTGACTGAGAGCCAACTTCCCTGACATCTCTAGCAGTAATGTGAGACAGATGCGGGCTCTATCAGGTCATCTGAGGGGAAAAGACACTTCAGACCTGAGTATGGGGGTCTAGTCCACATTGGAACAAACAAATCAAAGGAATAGGAATAGTTAAGAAACTAGTAAATCATAAATCGTACGTCCAGTCTCTTTCCATGTGTTATAAAACTGAATACTATTTTTCAGTTAGTGGTGAAAATCCAGCTTTTACTGTTGTTTATGTGTCTATGTGGTGTTTTTAATATGCTTTAAGACAAACCATGTGTAAATTCATAAGTCGACAGCAGGCTGAAATTTCGGCGCGGGATTTGCGCATAATTCTAATCATTCCCGCAGGTCTCCCATTTATAATGCGGGAAATTCCCGCAATCGCAATCCACACAGATTATAAAATCAAATCATTCTTTTAACAACTATCTTCCAGACGCAATTTCACAAACAGCGTGAGTGTTCAGCGGTGCCGCGTCTTCTATCTCTTCTCTCAAAATGTGTTGTGCAAGGCAAGCATCAAGCGATAATACACACTCGCGTTCAGGAGTCGGGACATGAAGGAATATTCACTCGCACAATCGGGCCAGCAGTGCATCGTGACTGAAGTTTACCATTTGCACGTCTTTTTGAGTCTTACCAGTTTAAACATTCAAGCGATTTTAAACTAATCAGTGCTCGCCCGCTCTCTGAGATGATTTTCTGTGCGCACATTCATAGAAAATCCGCCTCAAAAACAGCTGGCCAGTAACAAAAGTAATTTTTCGCGGATTATATTGCTTTAACACGCAAAATTGTCAATTTCGGTCTTCGTGAGTATACTCTAAACATATTCGGTTTTCTCTTTAAGCATAAAACACATGCTAGTATAATGAACACAGGATCCGTGCACTATCTCTTAAAGTGACGGCAGCCAAATGTGTCTGTCATTAATTTTGTCATCAAAACAACAAAAGATAGCTTTAAGTTAAAGGAATCAGGATTAATAGCCTATGTATTTAATTTATTCAGGACTAAAATACTACCCAGTGTTATTTTCCATTTGATTACTTTATTCAGTTTCTGTATATGAATACTAGTGTTAGACCTATTCAAAAACTTTTCTCTTTAATTGTATCTTTATTCTATTGTATTTATTTGTGCTACTTTTTTCAATTTAATTAAACAATTTAAATCAAGCTTCCTTGTGATGTGTAAATTCTTGACAACAATATTACCCCATTGTAAAAATGCAATAAGCGCAAACATTTAGGCAAGATAAATGTAATAATTTTGTTTGGAAAAAATGCCCCCCCCCCCCTTTCTCCCCCTCAAAAAAAAAAAATCCCCCCTTTCAGAATCATCTAAGGGGGGATATCCCCCCCATTTTCCAAAATGAAATTCAGGCCCTGGCATTGCTGAATATTTTCTGCTTAAAACTGCAGTGAACCAAAGACAGTCTCGAAAACACGCTGGCTGGTGTTTCTGACTTCACAAACGACCTTGTAACCAATCAGATCAACGTGTGATCGTCAACCAGTGGATCTCTGAGCTATATGAGCAATAGCAATACTGATGTTTAAAGACCACAGATCACGGCCAGTGGCAAGCGACCGGCGAGAGACATTCAGTGCATCAACATCTGCATCCCATCAGCTTTCTACAGTAGAGAATGACCCGCGCTGCTTCTCTATAAACACCACCACATCTGCCTGGACTTCACCGTTTAACCCTAAATGGACCTCAAAGACATTTACGCATTTTAATCTTACAGTTCAATAAATGCGGTAAAGTATTAATTACTGTTTATCCAGGAGAGAACTGGTGTTGCCTGGTTTGGGTTTTTTTCTCCATTATCCAACATCAAATGTAGTAATTATTCCTTTGCCTCAGTCACTTTTGGCTTGCACACTACAGGACTAAAAGACCCCAATATATTCAAGGCCAAGTTCTTTTTTGCTACAGTATTACACATGATAAACAGTGTCAGTGTCACTTTCAATTACATTTTCTACTATAAAGCAGCTCTACAGTGTGTTCATGTTTTTTTTCGCAGACGTCTGACCTTGACGGACTGAACAGAAGAAATGAACCAGGATTTCCATGCCAAAAAGGGCGGAGCCTCTGAGCCACGCCCACCTATTACATCATCTCCACGGACCAATGGTAGTACAAAGGTGTTTACCAGCCAGAAAGTGGAAACTTTGGCAAGCGGTTTCGAACTCCAGAAACAAACTTCGATTTGTCCTGATTTTCTTCTAAACGACACCAAACCAGTTTGAAGCCTTTTGAAGTTTTAAGATATGTTGTATTATGTACTACAATGGGGGGACATTTTTTCACTCAGAAATTGCTAGTAAATTTCACAAACAAATACAAAGCAAATTTTACTCCAATAATTAAAAGAAATTCATGCTATAACAAATCTCAACTGCTTGATTGTTTATGTCGTCACCATATGTAGAATATGAAAAACTGATAAATGTGGACAATTAAGGCATTACACACAAATATATGTGTGTGTGTGTGTGTGTGTGTGTGTATGATTTTCTTTGAAACTGCCTAAAAACAAAGTGTATTGTAAGAAGTGCAATACAAACCAAACAAACTACAACAACTGAAGCATGCAGTACTTCCTAAAGCCATTTTCAGTGGACGTGTAAAGAGAAACACCTGTTTTGCAGAATCTTTAAAGGTTTAAAGTCTTAGACCCCCCATGGGCTTTCCATTTCCACTAATCACCACAGACACCGAGTCTAACAGGTGTCAAACGCTCCATTACCAAACAACAGCATTTCCAGGTTTGACTGGTGTGTGTTCTGTGAATAGCCACAGGCACATAAAAACCAGACGGATTGGTGCTCGAGTCAGAGACTCTGTTTAGAAACTCTGATGTATGTGTGCTAAAGACCAAAGAGAGTAGAAATGTGGCTTATTAACTTCAGAACTGACACTGCCTCTAGGAATACACTGCGTATGTGAAGCAGGAGAATGAAAACCCGAGCAAACAGTGAGGCGGAGAAAAAAACAGAACAATACTCTCTTTTTCCTGCTTGCTTTTCTCAGTTCAGTTCGCTGCGAACGCCTCGATTCAACACGAAATGTGTGTCAAAGCACACAGAGGCACTCTTGTGAGATATTCTCAGAGGACACTGGCCATGCAAAGCCACATTTGAGTCTCGTATTGGCTCCGAAGCTGGAGTGATATGCACCAAAATGGGCTAGTTCATTATATTATATGACTATAAATAATACAACTGCCAATTCAATGGTACGGATGGTTCTTTGTGCCTATAAAAACTATTGATTTGGAATCTTTTACACTCGGACAAATTGCAGTTCTAAGGAACATTAACAACGACCTATTGTCCCCTTCTTCAAACTCTTGATTTTTGGGGTTTTTGGGCTCTACTACAATAGCTTTTCATGCTCCCATATTCTCCATTGTTGCGGCTCCTCTCTTCCCAGTCTGTCAGTAACGCTCTGTTTACTTCCTGTCTCTATGAAGCCCCTCCTTCGGAAAAGCACACTGTGCTCTGATTGGTCGGCTGGAGCAGTGTGTTGTGATTGGTCGAGCGCTTTGAGTGTGTTTGGGAAAGCCCCGCCCCTTACTATAACCGCCAGTTTAACACACTACTAACTAACTCAACCAGGCCCCGCCCCTTTATTCTGCGTATGAATTATTATAATGAGGAATATTGTGACGTGTTCGTTCCCGGAAGAAACTCAAGACTACGATGGAGGCGTTTCAGGAGTTCAGAAACACTGACACTGATATAGAGAAGAACTCCTGGTCGAGGGACTTTGGACCTTTGCAGAGCTTTTTCATAATAAAACGGCATCATTCCACGCTAAAAATAAAGATGAACGAGGAAAAAAATCAGAATAGGTCCTCTTTAAATGTTCTCCTTCATCCCTCTGAAAGTTCCTAGGGATAATTGCTTCCTCTGATCCGTCTTTTTGCCTTGTTGAATGAGGACTAAATAATCGCGGTGCATCCCTGACAATGGCTTTAAAGTGTCAAAATGAGAAGCTGAAGTGTCAGGATTTAGGTATGCATTTTAGTACGGGTTCTTAGTAGCTTCACTTTGAAGAAAGAGCCATCAATGAGAAAATTCATTTGGTTCCTTTTGACTCGCTCTCTTTTCTCTATAATGCTTTGAGGTATGAGTATTTTTTGGGTCTATGCTTACAGTTACTAAAGCGATGCGCAAATTTAGCATCAAATCACAATGTCACAGGGCTCCAGACTAACATCTGAGAGTTTTACAGATGGAGGCACCAGCACCTGATTTGATAACACCAAAAAAAAACAATAATATTAATAAATGATATTATGTTTTGTCTCTTAGAAATGTACATTTGACAGTAGCTTGAGATGGTATGCGATGTACATTTATTTTAATTTACAAAAACAGTAACATCTGTAAAAATGAATAGGACTCTACTCTTAATAAATTAACCATTGGTCTTCCATACTATCATACATTTGTAGATCATGATAACCACAGGTAAAGTTGGGTTACAGGCTGGAACGGGCCAACAACAAAACAAAATTCAGGAAAAAATTCATGGGAGGCAGTGTATGGGGGGGGGAATATTTTGCAGGAATGGACGCCAACTGGATCTAGCAGGAGCTGGGGTGAAAATCCTCAATACTGTTCCCAACCCATTAGTGCCACCAAATGCATCTTCAGCAGACACATTAACAAAACTCAAAACATGATGATGAGAATTTGGATGATTTCACCTGTATTTATTTTAAATCACTGTTGTATTATTATTCTAAATAAAAAGTGAAGCTGGCTTCAAAAATGTGGACATTGTAGTAAAACACACACACATAAAGTCATAGGCTGGAGGAAGAATCAAACCAAAACACCATATTCCACTCCTGTGTATTTATGATTCATTTGGAGGGGCCAAATGATTCATAAATACACAGGAGTCACAGATTTAGTAAATTGATATAATTATATAATGACACAGAAGATTAAAGGGTATGGCCTAATGTCAAATTAGTTCAACTAAGGTACAATAGTTCTTCATATATAACCCAACAAATCTTGTGTGAACAGACGCAGATGCACATTTAAGACGCCGTAACACTATAGAAACACTGATATAGATCATTTTAAGAGATAATTTTACTAATTTGTGTAAAATGAAAAGATTTTGTCTTTCTTTCTATCCATCCATCTATCTATCTATCTATGGAAGAGAAACAGAAATCTATCCGTTCTAGAGTCTATATGGGCAAGTTTGACACACTCAGATAAGCCGCACGCCGCGCTTTTCAATGCACACCAATTCCCCTTATAAATCTGATGCGTTTTATGTCGGTCTGCATCCTAATGGAATTACAAGAATTGTAAAGGAGGATTACAACGGCATCCGTTTAACACAGTAGCGTTTCAGGGTGTTGTTACAGCGGTTTAAGAGCACAACTGTGTCCCTGCTTCTCTTTTACGGGCTGGAGATTGTGCTACCATGTAATTACCCAGCGCGCAGTTGAGGCGTAATACATAGCTCATAAAGTCTGGTAATGAGATTTAATCGCTCCCATAGATGCACCTCACGCCATCAGTTCTGGATGGTGGAAACTCTGCAGATGCTTTTCTGGCAGGTATTGCCGCGGGGTTTATCACATTCACAGTGAATATTAATGCAAGCGACTCATTTTATTCCGTTCTCGCTGGAGACACTACATGTAGCGTTACGTTTTCTAAGACAAATATTTTGTTGCAATCAATACTGAGAGCTGAAATAAAAACTAATTGCTCAATGTTAAGCTATTATGTGGTGAAAAACTATATGTCTAACATTAAATTAGTTAAAGGTTTGAATAAACAAGTGTTTTGTGCATGTTCAGCACAAGGTCACTGGTGTGAAGCTGCTACTGTGAATAGGAGTTTCTAATCATTTTTCATCAACAGAGCAGATGTTGTAGTTTAAGCTCTGGTTTTATAACCACAGTGGTGGCAGAAATTAACATTTCCATCAAGAAGCCTTAAAATGATTTCCAGGGACATTTTTACTTAAATAATGGCTGTTTTTAACTTTATTAAGTGTATCGGCCATCTTTTAAGTAAATTCTTACATTCCGATTCAAATAGAATAATAAGACACTTTAGGGCTGTTAGCAATCAAAATAAATCTGCAGGCTATTAATAACAGGCATCTTAGCACTGCAGAGGTGATCTGAAGGGGAAACAGAGACCTTTCAATGCAGCTCACGAATGAACCTCAGGGAACATTATAAAATAATAATGCAAATCATGTCAATGTTAGTGAGTCATTTGATCATTCACCTGATTTGTTCAAAACTGGCTGAATATGTGTTTTTATAATGCATGCATTAAATCATGACAGGTCCAAATTGAACAATAATCACTTGATTTAAAATCTAACTTTGATTAATAAGATTTACAACGACCTTTCAGCGTGATTGCGTAATGTGTGGCGCATCACAGCTCGTGTAAGACCAGCATTTGTGGATAAAAAGTAAATGTTTATTTCTTTATAAAATGACGCTGGTTTGTCTAGATCAGACTCTTATTCCTCGGCTGGATCGCGTCGAGACTTTGAAGCTGCATTGAAACTCACATCTGGACCTTCGACCCGTTGGACCCCATTGAAGTCACTATATGGAGAAACATCCTGCAATGCTTTCCTCAAAAACCTCCATTTCTTTTCGACTGAAGAAAGAAAGACACGAACATCTTGGATGACGTGGTTGTGAGTAAATTTTCAGGAAAATTTTATTCTGAAGTGAACTAATCCTTTAACAACCCTATAAATTTGAGAGTAAATCACTCGCATATGCAAAAAAAAATTCATGCTAGGCAAAATTGTAAGATTTCACACGCCAGTGTTGGAGTTAGAGGCTAAGTATAAGTTTGACAAGTAATTTTTCTCTGGCCTTCACCAGCCATGAACACTGAGCGCTTGAGAGTTTTGATCTCCGTCTTTAAAGCACACTATTGCAATTCATCTCAATGGATGCGATGCACCGTAAACTGTAGATGTGAAGGCAACTGACTCACCGTCACTTAGCTGAGAGCGCTCTGTGTTTCTCTCACACACACAAAGAGAGGGAGAGTCTTACATATCACTTAGAATAGATGCGCAACAAATAAATTATAATCTTGTATTTTCCTGTCAAAAATAAATCTCTAAATAGGACGGACTGCTTGACTCTGTAATCATATTACAGTATTTTTCACAAATAATTTTTTTTTTTTAAACATTAATAAAATGTAGTAATCTGGGCAAGTTTGTGTGCACTGGGAATCATATAAAAATTTTACAAGGTAACGATAATTTCTCCTCCAGCACAATGAAAATGACAAATGATTCGAGGTTTGTGAAATTAAATGTTTATTAAATATTCAAAGATTTGTTTAAATGATATGCATATTTGCTGAAGTATTAGTAGTGTTCTGTTACTAATAATTACGTTCTGTTACTAATAATATAAAAGAAAATGCTATAATACTTTTTCGTAGACAATTTACGTTCTTTGTTTAACAGTTCTATCTATTAATATATCAGACAAAACTGTTAAACAGAGACCATATCCAATGAAGAAGGAGAATAGAAGCGCTGTGTGCGTTCCCCAGAGCCGGCAAAATAAAAGTCCCGCTTCCAACACATCTAGTCAACATTCCCGCACAAGCTATATATTTTCCTTTACCACACACCCAATGATATTGAGACTGTCTAAATGCATTGAAAATCCTATTTTCTAGGAAAATAATCAATGTTCTACGGGGAACAAGTGGAGACAATTTTCAACTTCGTAGGCTCAATCACTAGCCTTCTCATATAAGACGCACTTTTGCAAAACAGGGCAATTGTGAATTTCCCCCTTCAATTCCCAGGAGGTTATGGGTGAGGTAATAGGCCTGCAAAGTCTCATCAGCCACTTGAGTCAAGTCATTGAACGCCCTGCTTGCCTCACTATGATAATTGGCCTTTACAAGCAGTCACTGTGACTATCACACACGACAATGATTAAATAATCCACTGCACTTGAGCAATTCTGGTCTAGAAGACTCTCTCCAGGGGTCTCTCCTCCATCACACACTCGTCTCACTA
Source organism: Tiaroga cobitis (assembly GCA_030578255.1). Lineage (NCBI taxonomy): Eukaryota > Metazoa > Chordata > Actinopteri > Cypriniformes > Leuciscidae > Tiaroga > Tiaroga cobitis. The sequence goes on from CM060592.1 coordinate 6,906,707, forward strand.
CAGTACTCAAAATTAAAAGTAAATCATCTGTAGCGAGCCTACGCTCTGCAGACACAAATTCAACCGTTACACAAAACCAAACAGAAAAAATAATGTGTCTTACCTTCTCCTGGATCGGGGGGCCCAAACTCCAGATCGTATCGCAGAATGTAAAAATTATTCCACACGTATAGCTGGTTATCCCTCGGGTTGTAATCCACAGCTGCGATGTACTGATACTGGTTAGGAAAGAGGATATTGATATCCTCCCCTTGCCCCAGTTTGGTGTTGTACACGTAGTCAATTTGGCTCTTACTGGCCTCGCTTTCATTCTCCTCGTAGGTGGATCGCACAACGTGCAGAACGCCACACACCATGAAGGCGTTGGAGGCCGAGCGTTTGTCGTAGACGGTCTCCCATGTGGCCTCGAAGCGTAGAGTATAGGGATTGAGTTGGCTGAGAACGATGCGTCCGTTATTCTGCTCGGTGGCGTAGATAACCCACAGTCCCCGTTCGTCAACCGCCAAGTCGATGTCCGTTTTACCGCCCCAGCGATACGGTGAGGTGTCGTGGTAGTTGGCGTTGGCGACTATGGCCTCCCCGCTCTTTATCCGCGTGCGCAAGTCAAACTTGACGATATTTCGAGTGCGCTCCTTGTTGAAGAAGATGGCCCCGTCATAGGCCACAAAGCCAGTCCCGTCAACGCGGTGCGGGAGCTTGTAGGTAGTCGTCTGTCGGCCACTGCTCAAGTCGTCGAGCGAGGCGTACTCTATGAGAGTGTCGGTGCGGTACGGCGTCCAGGGCATGAAGTAGATCTTGTCCCCCGCCTGCAGAGGGTCTTTACACCAAGCCCCAGACTGCTGTTCAGCCTCAAACACAAAGGTCGGATCTCCTACTGCTTTCAGAGTCCCAGGGCAAATAAAAACTGGGGGAAAAGGTCAAGAGGCAAGAACTAGAGTTAGAAAATGAAAACCAGCAATGATCTTCTATGCATTCTTTGGGTCCAATGTATGTGTAAGGGTTTCTAAGGCTAGTGTTCCACAATATCATTTTTAGCAGTGTCATATCTGGCGTTGTGTGCATAGTCGAAAGAAAACGAGAGGTTAAGTGAGAGCAACTGTTTGAGGTGGCCTTGCTTCTTGAGTTTGTTCGCAAACAAGTTTAACTGAGAGGAGCAGACAAAAGGGGAAAGAGTCCTGTAAATGAAAAAGATGAGAGAAACAGTGCTAATGGACAGATAAAATTAATTCTGGAGTATAGCCAGGATTCTTTTACGTCAACAGTATGGGGGCGGGATTGTCGTATTTGTCGCAAAAGCCATACCTTCGAAAGTAAGCACACATACATGGAGGATTATGTCTGAGGAAAGAACCGACACGACACATGAGAGGCGAGAGGAAAGGACACAAAGGTCAAGGGGACAGGATGACAATGCTGTTCAGGACAGATAGAGTGACAGCCAAACGGGAAGTGTCTCGTCACTGAGGAACGAATAGGCCAAACGCACCCGTCTCTGGGCGTTGAACCAGTTAGAAATGTAAAGTCTGTGGTGAACAGCATATCACATGCAGATGGCTACAGATAATTGGCCTCTCTCTCCCAGCAATATCATGTGGCCAGAGGTGCCATTGTAGGAAAAAGCCAAATAACATTAACAGTTCATTGTACATTGAATGTCAGAGAGCTTATCTTGTGCGTTGTGCTTCTAGTGGGACTAACTAGACCGGCAAAAGTGTGTTTCAAAACGGGTTTTCCCTATCCAAAAAAACAAAATTATCTATCTCAACAAAAAACAATCTCACCACTGGTTGAGTCAATGTTGGGTTGGTCGGGAGACTCAAACACAGAGGGAGATGTGTTGATGGCCCAGATGTGTTTACACTTTGCTGGGAATCAACAGTAGCCACATTTCCATTACCCTTCAAATTGCACAAATTGAAAATACGTTCCCAATGGAAACACGTCGATTTCGCAAAAAACTTGCATGAGGTGGTTTTTCAGGAAATTCCAAAAAAGGAATATTTCACAAAAGGCTACAATGAAAATAGTTGTCGCAATTACAGGTCACCTGATGCAAGTCGACCATTCTTTAAAGATGATGCTGTATGTTTGGACAGAAGACAAGACCGTTCTTTATTAAACTCATAAAAGACAAAAGAATCACGGGAACACTGGATTCTAAACAACAAAGAAATCCCACAGTTTATCAAGATCTTGAAGCAGAAATTAGGGAGATATGAGGGAGAAAGTATTTGGGGCTTTACTTGACATTAATGCTTGGATAACACAACTCCTATTAAAAATAATGTAAAGTTGTTGGGATATACGTAAACCTATCAACATCCGTTGCCATGATTTTTTAGATGACTTGTTGCGAGAGGAAAAAATTATGTTTTAGTCGCATAATATCGGTTAATAGAAACGCCGTCGTTTCGCAATCGTTTTTTACCAACATTTAGAAAGTATCGCAAAAGTTTTGCACAAATCTGTAATGGAAACGTGACAACTTACAGCTTACCTATAGTTTGCTCCACACAGCAAACTGGGGTGGTATTTTATAATCTATAAACACACATGATACTATATCTAGACCACAGAAGATATCTATGTCAGTAAATGTTGATTGCATTTTAACTTCCGACCAAACATTTTCTGGGCTTGGGTTAGATAGATCGTCCATCTTGATATCATGTAGGCGATGGGGTGGGGGGGTGGGGGGAGCAGTGTGGAGGGTTCGAAACCATACAACACAAAACAAGGAGCTGAGGACTGAGAGCCAGAGCAGTCATTTACCTTTTTGCTCCACTTCTATTTTGAGCCGTGGAAAAACAAGAGAATGGAAAGAGCGTCAAGGGAGAGAAAAGATTAGACCCCTCCCCCCCAAAAAACGTATATTTACATATACAGGCCAATACATTTACGTCAAAGAAGAGACCATCCAATGGGAAAATGTATACAGCACATGCAGAAATAAAACTGTTCAGGGGAAAAACGTTTTTGGTGTTACACCTGTGTTACTGAGAATAAGGTGTAATTAATCATGTTGCTATCAGAGGACACCTAAGAGAGAAGCTATTAGAGCGGTTAGAGAACAGGAGAAAGCAAAACTGAACGATAAAGAGAAGAAACACAATATTTTCTTTCAAACATTAAAAAATACGTCAAATTAGAAGTTTATCTTAGATATTACAACTGAACAACTTCATTAATGCTCTGACATGAATCGTACATTGGCACTAAGACTAATAATAATACATTTATAGGCAAGTCAGAATGTAACATGCAAGATATATGAATATACATGAGCATATAATAATTCAATATGAATATGCAAAATTCATTTTTGGACAATTTATGTGAATTACAAAAAAAGTGTCAGAGTTGTGAAACAGAAAGAGGTCAGCAGTCGTCTGCTTGCTTTTAAAGGTATCCTTAAAAAATTATTTTAAAAAGGAGTTTTCTTTTCAACCTTTAGCCAGTAACGTCAAATAAAGTTTGGGGTCAGTAAAAAAAAATATGCTTTTGAAAGAAGTATCATGTTCAGAGAGGCTGCATTTATTTGATATTTTATTTTATGGTAATATTTTAATATTTAAATTATTTTAAACAGCTGTTTTCTATGTGAATATACAGTAAAGTGTAATTTATTCCTGTGATCAAAGCTGTATTTTCAGCATCATTACTCCAGTCTTCAGTGTCACACGATCCTTCAGAAATCAGTCTAATATGATGATCTGATGCTCAAGAAACATTTTATCAGTGTTATCAGTGTTGTATTATTATCAGTGTTGAAGACAGTTGAGCAGTTCAGGATACTTTGATTTTGTTATTCTGTTTTAACATTATAAATGTATTCACTGTCACTTTTGATCAACTTAATGCATCCTCAATGAATAAAAGTAAAACTAAGCCCTTCAAAGTGGGAAGGGCTAAATTTAACATTAAACCTACAAAGTGAGACGTAACTTCCACGACTTTCAGAAGACATGTTCTTTGTGACATGGATGCGGTCCTGAAACAAGCATCTGAAAACCTAAAGGCTTTCAATAGAGACAAACATCAGAAACAAAGCATCTGTAGAAGAGATGACAGAAGAGAAGTGTTGTATTATTCCCCATCAGGGCTAACAGCCGCACATCTGGACGGAGAACTAGAAATCCAAAGGGTGAGCTGAAGATATTAAACACAGAGTAAACACGTGTCCATTTAACCCCTGATGGAGAAACAACAGACATCGGCCCTGTTCCAGATCCTAATAAGCTTCCTAGTGTACACACACAGCTGTGTTTCCATCCAAAGTTGAGGATATATCTAATGCGCAAAAATTGGAATATGGCGTAAAACATTTGCGCATAAAGCACTGTTTCCATCCCATGTGTTCAAGAGAACAAAATCGTGACTTCCTGGGAAATATGTGTAAAATATCAGTAATACACTGCAAGTTTCTGTAATCTGTCTCTTTTCTCCTCCATCATGAACGAGTGTGTCTCAGAGTGTCAGATGAAACACAGTAAACACGGTCGTGTTCTCTGGCGTTCGGATGCTGGTGTTCGGGAACACACTCGTGTGTGTGAGACGCTTCTGGAGGGAATTACACCCAATCATTCTGATCGCAGACTTCGACTCCGGCGCAGTGTTGCCAGACTGGAAATGTCCAAGTATCGTACCAGAAGCTCAAAATTATCGTACGTCTGGCAACACTGCTCAGGCGTTTCACGTTTCAGAAACACCAAACCAACATTAGAGATGCTGCGATGCCACTGGTCCGCTGGTTAGGCCAGTTATCCAATCACAGCCTCTGATGAGGCAAAGTCACATGATGTTTTTGCACAGAGGAATTTATTCGATACACACGTCTCCATCGTAGTTTATGTGCATATACTGTATATTATCAGATACAAAAACTAATCAGTCTCAAGTGAGCACATACATTTTTATGAGCATTTGTTGTATTTTTGCATTACCATCCAGCGTTTTTTATGCAATATCCCAAAATGCGCATACAAATAGGTGTATGGAAACATAGCTATAGTTGCGCTCCGAACATGCCAAATTTTGGTCCAAATATACACACAAATGCATGTTTCTTTCACGAACAAGGCAATCCCAGATTGTGCTACACCAAAAAGTTATTCAAGATCTAGGAAAACGCCATTTATAAAGACTACTAGTGTATTCATCTGCAGAAATGCAGTATCTCACCAAATATTGGTTTGTGCTTTGTATATCTGTACTGATTATGAGGTGATCACGCAATCGTGACTGTTAACAGAGCTGACGCCCATGGCTGGAAATCCCTCATGAGGTTCCCTATGTAGGCGGCTCACTGAGATTCGAAACAGAGCAATGATGTTAGGATCCGACACAGAACTGCACTCAACCGGATAGTCAGTACATTTACCTGAAGAACTGTATCGTGTGTGGGGTGCTATTACTAATTCACCATCAAAACATTCCCATGTAGATTTCATGTAAAAATCTTAAATGTCACACCAAATTCCATAATGTCACATTTCAGCATTTTACTGTTCTAGCATTAGTTTGCAAACAATTTACAGTAGAATAAACGAGATAAACTTGTCATGTGGTGTCACGTGCAGTATTTCAGAGTATTTGTGTGAAGATAACTTACTGTATGGCACACATTCATACTGGACCTCAAGATACTTGTACGTCCCGGGACATGGGTCAGGGAACACATCCGAGCCAGTGACGACAACACACTGAGTCCGGTTGTTACACCTGCGAAACAAGCATTAATGAGAGGAATTATGGACTGAACTTCCCAGAGAAACCTTCACCAGGCTCACTGTTAGCGTACTAGGGTGTATTATGCTATCAGTCAATAAAATTCGGATTAAAAGACGACGTAACATTAACATATAGATATATTGATTACTTCTGATTTGAGTGCTTAACTTCATATTGATATAGAAAGATTGAGTTTGAATTGGTGGTAATCAATGGACAGTCCAGAGAGTTTGAACAGGGCGCAATATTCCCTCAATATTCTGCTAAAATTAGCCAATATTAAATATAAAAAGCCCAATGATGGCCCAACATGGGCCAAACGTTATTATTTTATTCTATGGCTATTTCATATAAATTTGCATAATGCGATTTGTATGAAAGCGTATTTTTTTAGAAATAAAATAATCAGGACTGCTCCCCCTAAACCTAACCAGCAGTGGGGCGTAAACGGATCGGACAAAATTATACAAAAAGGCACAAATTCATATGAATTAGCCGCCAATTCACCAAAATACCGAAATGCCTCAAGAGTTAGTTCAACATTAGACACCTTTGACCCTACATGACCCTTTCCAAACCCTTACATTCGTCATGTGTCCATTCAGCTCATGAACACTGGCCTCGGCATAAAGACATCTTACAGTATTTTTGTTAATTGCACCTTCCTTGCATCACGTTCTACAACTCGACATTATTGCACATCCTAGATGTTAACCAGCAGACACGGCTTGGCCTTGGGCAAACCGGGAAAAAAAAACAATTAAGGAAACAAGAAATTTCATTAACTCTATCTCAGAGCCGACTGCAAGCTATTCTGACAGGGAATATAAAACAGAAAAGAAGAAACCCCTAAAGGACTTTCAAATCCCCCAGCACTGCATACAACTCACCGATATCCTTCTGTGTGATGCCGTTCATAGGTAAAGGTGAGATCGACTGAGAGGAAGACATGTCCATGTGAACCCGCCACTGTCAGAGGTTTATCTTTGACCCTGGCAATCTCACTGATTCAGTCACAGAGTTACCCAGCAGGACAACATGCCTTTCGACGGCTCACTATCGCTACCGGTCATTTCTGAGATTCTGGATGAGTGAGATTGGCCTGTTTTCTTATTGCCGGAGTATCTGAAGCTTGTGCAAAGGCCCCGCCCTCTTCTGAACGGGGGCGGAGCAGCAGCTCATTTGCATTTAAAGGGACACACACAAACAGTGACACACAAAAACGGTGCGTTTTAGCTCACACCCAAAAAGGGGCACATTTAACAAGCTATAATAAATAATCCAGGGGTATTTAGAGCTGAAATTTCACAGACACATTATGGGGACACCATAGATTTATAATACATCTTGTGAAAAGGGGAATAATGTGTCACATTTAAAGGGACAGGTCACCCATAAATGAAAAATGTTTGATCCATGCACATTTTCTTAAATTCATGTTCCTCGTAATCAGAATAACTTCCTCTTCTCTGATGACATTTGTTCAGGTTCCAGAAGCGTTTCACTCGGACAATAGAGAAGAAAAGACTATTGCAACTTCTGTTTCATGCTGACTTTAACTAGGTGGACGCTGCATTTTCAGCCTCAGAAACAAAACATTATGGTGTGCTCTCTAAACCCTGATCTCGAATCCCTCATTGCAGTGCAATATTAATCCGAATGACCTTATTCACATGCGTTGTACAGTCACAGAAACATCTACGCACTGTAGTTCTTTTGAGTTTGGGGGGGAAAACGAAATGTCAGAAAGCGCATTTACAATATACCGTTTTAATCTTACTGTTATATGCTTAGGCTGGTCACAATCATGATGGTTGATGGTTGTCTTACAAACAACAGTGATTAACGATTGAATTCTGTTGTGTTCACGTCACTGACAGTGTTAGCCTTATATGTTATTTATTTGTTTACATGGAATCGTATGATATATAATAAAAACTATTAAAAATTAATAAAATAGGCACATATGCTACCGTATTGCTGTAAAAAATGATCATATAAATTCATATAATGAATAATTTAAATATAACATAATATAATAAAATATACGTTATGAAAGGAGACCTTTGACTTTCTTTTTCTACTTTAAAACAGTGTCTTTATCTTCTTTATTCTCTCTATCGTACTGGAAAGGGAAACAAGAAATCGCACGTTTGATCATTGCGAGTAGAATGAACACCCATGACCAGACGATAAATCAATGGCGACAGGTCTATATATGGTCTAAAACTAACAGTCAGCTAAAACAAACGAACTTGAGTTTGCGTGCTAAAACTAGAGTCATTAACATTTTATGTAGGATCTACCATTTTCACTCAGAAATTGCTAGTAAATGCCACAAATAATGTAAAATAAACAGCGAATAACACATTGAATTAAACATGCCATTTCAAAGTATTGTAAAACACACTTCAATGCTCTAGTTTTATTTATAACTTTGAGACTAAATCTGTTTCGCACTGTTTTTAGTATGTAGAGCTTTTCTGTAACGGCGCACTAAAAGTACAACGACATGACATGCGCTCCGCAAAACATCACCATCTACAACCCAATAGGAAAGGAGGAAATAAAATCCACATTTGGACTACAGGCAACGCTCGGCACACAGACTTTACCTTTGAGATACGATTTTGTAGGCATCCGGGAGGTAGCAATTAATGTTTTCCATCTGGAACGTGTCGGCGTCGCATATCTTGTTGTCGGTGCGGCCGTAGTTGGCGGTCTCGATCAGGATGACGTCACTTCCTGGGCAGCGGAGGTCGATGGGGTATCCCTCGCAGGACAGCTCTCTCCGCACCAGACCGAAGGGCAGCGCCGCACGACTGAAGCCTGAGAGGAACCAGAGGAGCATTAGAGGCTCGCTGGGGCCAAACACTAGTTCAGGTTCAATGCCCAAGAACACAGAACAACCTAAAACAATGGAGGAAACGAACGAACCCATGCGGAAAGTGACACTTGCAAATCTTGCTTTCCACTTTGTTAATTATTTTTTTCTTTATATCCTTTTAAAATTAAAGTCCCCCTGTAGTCAATCATTTTATCCCTTAAAAATCATCTTTGAGCACCAAAATTACATTTTAAAACATGTTTTTTCCTTAAAAAAATTCTTCATGCCTTAAAATAGCTTGAATGTGAGTCGACACCCTTGCCTCATTTAATATGCGTGGTTCTATGAATATGCAAATAAGCCCCGCCTCCACTCACTCACTCAGCTCAGAGATCCACTGGTTGACGATCACACGTTGATCTGATTGGTTACAAGGTCGTTTGTGACGTCAGAAACACCAGCGATTTCATGAACTTACACATGATTGGTCTTAAAGCATATTTAAAACACCAGATAAAAACTTGATTTCCACCACAGGGGGACTTTAACTGAATCGCCCTTTGCAGCCAGGGCTTGTATAAAAGTAATCTCAGTGAGTTTTATCCCAGTTAGTTGGTTTAGGTATAAGATGGCATCTTATATAAATGAATTCAAATCTACTAAATAGAAGATGTCTTTACCAATGCTATAGTAAAGTATTTTTTTCATTAATTTAACCACAAAGTATTATGTTAAGTACTAGATATAATTCCTAAGTAGCATCAGCCGTAATATACATAGCAAATGGCTTCCATTGTACCCACAAGTCTACTTATTTTGATATCTGATCTGCCAGACGTTTACTAGCATGAAGTAATAACCAGTCTAAAATTACAAACTGCACTTTCAGCATTTATTATGTCTACTGCTACTGTCCTGACAATATTGTTAAATTGTGTCATATGAGTCCCGAATGAAGGATATGGCTCAGCATCTGTCTTCTAGTCTTCTTTTTTTTTTTTTACACCTTCTCAAAAGGCCATTATACTTTATGATATAAATATATGCAGTGAATGTAGGAGTTATGGTTATGACCATATGGTTGATCATACTTCAGTAAGATGTAGGGAAAGTTGTGAAGTGTGGGAGGAAGAGTTTATCACTGACTAAAATATAAAGGGGTGTTTTTGAGATATTTATATAATGTCGCATAGAGCTGCACGATTCTGGATAAAATGAGAATCAGAATTTTTGGGGGATTCAAATAGAGATCACGATTTTGAACAGACAACTAAACAAAATAACATGTAATTTACTGGAGGTTCGGATGAAATGTTAATCGCTGGAGTCTATTTGACAAATGACAATCTATTTTGAAAAATGACACTCGAAGACTTGACTTGATTCATTACTGGATGAATCAGCGTTTCTGAACGAATCTCTTGAGTGAATGATTCAATGACTCACTCATAAAGACTGGTTTCATTACTGGATGAATCAGCGTTTCTGAACAAATCTCTTGAGTGAATGATTCAATGACTCACTCAAAGGCTTGTTTCATTACTAAACGAGTCAGCGTTTCTGAACAAATCTCTTGAGTGAATGATTCAATGACTCACTCATAAAGGGCCTTTCTCAATATGTGTTCTTGTCTGTACTTGTGTCCTTGTGTTCTTGTGAAACGACATCTTTTGTGGCCCAAGTACTGTCCCAATACACAAGTTTGCATTTTGGCAAGAATAGTTAAAAATCCCGGATGTGTTCTTGACACGCCCATTTTACAGAGGATGCATCGGTTGGTAACTTGTGTGAACTTGACGGCAGAAATATCCCAGCATTCAGTTCGGCATTCGAGGAAGGAGAGGCAGGTCAATACAGTAATTCGTTTTTCTACAATTTCGTACGCTATTTCATCACTAAATTCACTTCTGAGAACATTTGATGCGAGAAATCAACTGTGTAGATTTCAAATATTGGCATTTTTACGAAAATCTATGGCGAATCTAAAATGTGCTCAAACGTTTTCGGAAGTGAGAATCTCCGTAAGCGCCTGCGGGTGTTAAGTTAGATAGCGAGCCAACCGGCCAGTCTGCTCACAGACTCGTTTTACCCCACAGTCAAGAGACCATTGCAGCCTGGCTGTTATCGTCAATAATTCTCGTTATGTTTGGGTACTGCAGACGGTGTCTGTGCGGGGTTATTATTGCGCAATACCAGGAAGAACACAGCGTCTCAAACTGTCAGCAGCGTTCTGTGTGCTCGTCACCTTGTGAGTTCATTCTTCCAAGAACAACTAGCAAGAGCCTTCTCCCCAAGAACACAAGTCCGTTCTTTGCATTCTTGGTTTTGAGAAACACCCAAAGACTGGTTTCATTACTGGATGAATCAGCGTTTTTGAACGAATCTCTTAAATGAATGACTCAATGACTCACTCATAAAGACTGGTTTCATTACTGGATGAATCAGCGTTTTTGAACGAATCTCTTAAATGAATGACTCAATGACTCTCATAAAGACTGGTTTCATTACTGGATGAATCAGCGTTTTTGAACGAATCTCTTGAGTGAATGACTCAATGACAAATACATTTTAACAGTCACGTGTCGCCACCTACTGGTGTAACAATGTAATTAATACACTCTTTATTTAAAGCGTCAAGTCACTTTTAAAGGTGATTTACTCCATTTTGATCACTACCATATACATCAGTGTTTATCTCTGAACTATAAACTTTTTTCCCAGTACTTCTGTAATAATTTGAATATTTGTAACATAAAAATAATAATGATGCTGTGTGGTTGAAAAGACCGTTCTTCTCCCTTTCCCATCGCATATCATCTCAGAGAAGAGTTTATTTCAAATAAAAGTTAAGAAATAAAGTTGAAAAAAGGTTCTTAACAGGTATTTAATAGTAGGAATGAAGAAACTTTATTAAGGGGTTTTTGGGTCAGGGAGAAGTAATATCCCAATAAGGAAGCATCCGTTTATGATTTGAATAAATATTGTAATTTACACTGAATATGTTATTGCATACGGTTTATTATAATATGCTACACTGAGCAGCAAATAGTATTGGTCACTATGTATATTAAATAGCATCTAACAACTATTTATTAACACTTAGCATAAAGAGCATCCATCAAAATGTTATTGGTTTATATCTTAGGAACGATTTGCTGAATCAAACTTTTTTTCCAGGAAGGTTTCTAGATTATACATGATTTCTGTGCTTGTCATAATGCATTAACGAATGTCCCATTGAACTATGATGTCGTATATAAAGTCAATGTGCCGTATGCAGCATTCATCCCCGTCACACACTCTAAAGTAAAACCTTGAACACCCACCAGAAACACTTTAAATAAAAGAACTCAAAGCTTTCACTGCAAATCTTTTCTAGCACTGGGAAACCGGAAAGGAGAGTGTGAGAGAACATAAATCCCTCCGTGTGAAGTGTGGGAACGGAGTCCGAGTCCTGCAGATCCGCTCCAGGGTTTCTGTTTCTCCACACTCATCATCTGAGCTCCTTCACACTGGACATTCATTGAGTATTAATGCTCAACTCTGACAACACTGAACAGAGCAAACTTTTACACAGCCGGAGCAGATCTAAACTGAATGCTGTTGTAACCCTTTGCACGCTTCGTCAATCAAAATATAATATTTGTTTTATGATTTGTGCAGTTGTAATTAAAATATTGCGTGGGGGGAAACAGATCTGGATACAGAAGCTACATGATGCGGACAAATGTAAATTCACTGTGTTCTGATTGGCTGATGGGGCCAATAATTATCAGTTGCTATCATTTCATTGGCTGTTGGTATCCATTTTCTGACAGGTTTTTAGTTGCATCTTTTTTGAACAATTTCATGTGCATCCTCAGAATATCCTGTTGTTTTTTACTAACCCCTTTTTAAAAATAAACCTGGGCCACATGAGCTTGCTTGTGATCACAGAGAGAGAGAGATAGTACAACATGACTAGACTCAGTGACGACAGAAACACTTTCTGATCTCTTGTTAGTCTTGCTCAGACTGTTGCTTTCATGAAGGGGGAAAAACATGACACTTTCCCATAATGCCATGCGCTCATGGCTCAGTCATGCACTTAAACTCACTTGGTTCAGTCTTTACACTGCCTTTGAACCGACGTAAATGCAGCAAGGTTGGTTGGATCTGCTTTATTAAAACATTATTGTAAAGAAAACTTTCTCAGTAAAACACAATAATAAAGAGTCTCAGACCCTGTGTTTTAAGGTCCATGAAAGTTTACCCCAAATCAGCTTTTTTTCCTGTTTTAATGCTTCAACCAATTTGAATTTATATAATGTTAGCAATTTATTATCATTTTAACAATAAGTTGTGTTTTACTTTTTTTTAATTCCATGTTGTCTGTTTACATTTTTCTAGATTGTTTTTTTTATAATTTGTTTTAAATCATAAAACACAAGTAATCAAACACATTAAAGTGTTTAGCTATTTAATTAAAGTCCCCCTATAGTCAATTGTATCCCTTAAAACTCATTTTAGATCACCAAAATGAAATTAAAATATCTTGAACGTCTTAAAACATCTTGAATGTAACTCGACACCCTTGCCTCATTTTAGTATGCGCGGTCCTATGAATATGCAAATGAGCCCCGCCTCCACTCACTCACTCAGCTCAGAGATCCACTGGTTGACGATCACACGTTGATCTGATTGGTTACAAGGTCGTTTGTGACGTCAGAAACACCAGCGATTTCAAACCGTGTTTTTGAGACTGTCTTTGGTTCACTGCAGTTTTAAGCAGGAAACACTCAGCAATGCTGTCGACTTATGAACTTACACATGATTTGTCTTAAAGCGCATTAAACACACCACATAGACACATAAACAACATTAAAAACTGGATTTTCACCACAGGGGGACTTTACACTCTTAATAAACGCCACCAAATTAACTCCTTTCATTTTTTGGACCACAAAAAAGTGCTGCACAACAGAGATTAACTGTTCAAATTAAAACATGGACAAAACATTCTGATATTGTGTGATAATTCATAAAAAAACAGTCATATACTGTAACTGAACCCTTTACAAAGGCATCTAGAACTCCAAACATTGGGGTCATTATAAGAAAAACGAATGCACAACTGTAAATATCATAAACATGGGATGTTTCACCTGGCACTTTCAAGGGAACGTGTTGGTGTTTGTCAAAGACAGAAAAGCATAATTTCTCTGTTAAATTCCTCTTATATCCAGTATCAGATGCAGAGCCAACCGTGAGCCGTTCCCAGTGTCGGCCTGATCACCTCGAACAGGGTTTGATCTGCTAAATGACATCGACATATGAATGTGATGTAGGGCAAGGGCGAGTGTCCTCTGGGATTCGAACGCCAGCCCACGTGACCTTGATCACATCCGCAGAGGTCATCTCAGATGAAGAGAACGCCACTTTTTGATAATGAGCTTTGTTGTTCTTCAGAACAAAACATGCACAGATGAATAGTGCGAAGTAAGCAGAGTTTCAAATTTGCTTTTCGTAAGTCAAGCCTGCTTTATGTTCAGGTCTGAAATATGTTGTCCCTCTCACCGGCTCTCTAGAGGAACTGTTTATTTCCAAGTTTTTCAAACTCCCCTTCGTCTCAGCAAAGCACTGCCAACAGCGGTCCAGATTTACATCTGAGCTGGGAAGAGGAGCCGCAACAAGCCTGCCAACGCATGTGCTTCTTTATCTCAGCTAAATCATGTTAACGGGGGAACCCTGAGCCATAAATGATACATCACATGGAATGCTCGATTGCGTTGCCATGGCAACAGCTCCACCTGGATTGCAATTGGCTGTGATCTCATTCTTCTTGCCGACACGGGATTGTTTCAGGAATTCTGGTCAGCGGCTGGGAAAGTCATTTTCGTGTGTGTCCTCCTGTGGGCTCGAGTCACTGCGCGCCGCTTTTGCACAGCCACATTTGGACCAATGTCAATTATATACAAATCTATCAACAAGTGACGCACAAATCTTAAAACACAGAATCCGAAATTAAAGTTTGCATTTCGCCAATAAACTAAAACTGAAAATATACTTTATTTAAAGGCGTGGTTGATTGTGAGTTCACTTTTCTAACTTTAGCTAGTGTGTATTGTTGCTGTTTGAGCATAAACAACATCTGCAAAGTCACGACGCTCAGAGATTAAAGCTAAGGGAGATATTTGCTTTTACAGAAAACTCTTTAAGGACTACAACAAACGGCTGGTAGGAACTACACAAGCTTTCTCCCGGGTTAGTGACATCAACAACCCTAGAATTTACATAAACCCCGCCCCCGGGAACACGATTCATAGATTATCATGACAGAATATGCTAATCAATGACTAGGAGACAGTTAACTCTCCACATCATCAACTAACCATTCAGAAACGTCATTCTTGAGTCTCTTCATTTTTGTCCGACTCTGGTTTGAACATAATAGTTTAAAAGTTTTTGACATTTTCAGTGTGTGTCTGTGTGAGGTAGTCGGAGCTGCTAACACACACACACACACACACACACACAAGCTCTTGTAGCTCCGCCCTCTGTGCCAGGAGCAGCAGCTCATTTGCATTTAAAGGGACATACGCGAAACGACGCGTTTTTGCTCACCCTCAAAAAGTGACCATTTTAACATGCTATATAAAATTACATGTGGGTTATTTTAAGCTAAAACTTCACATACACACTCTGGGGACATCAGAGACTTATTTTACATCTTTATTAAAGGGGTCCTACAATTCCCTTTTCACATCAATTATAGGCACAATAAGTTTTTCGCCGCTAGAGGTCGTCCATTCAAAACAAAGGCGTAGCATGAAGACGCCGGGATTAAGCGAGGAATCATGGGAGTGGTCTTCACCTCACAGCCGGTGGAGAAGGAAATGGAACATTTTTCAATGCATTTTGCACAGTACTGAGTAAAAATAAAATTACATTAAGAATGTAATTTTGTTTAACTTAATAAATTGCTGTTAAATTGAAGTTTGATGTTTTCAATTAATTACACATACTGTTTTTATTAATAGAATTTAATTGAACCATTCTAAACAACAACAAAAAAATGCCACAGTTTATCAAGAGCTTGAAACAGAAATGAGGGAGAAACTCCTCATATGAGCCGCTCCGTTCCTGGGATATATGTTAACCTACCAACATCCGTCGCCATGAATTTTGGAATGATTATCGCGTTTTAGTCGCATTACATCGGTTAATGTAAACCCAGACATTGCGCAATAGTTTTTTACCGACATTTAGAAAATATCGCAAAAGTCTTGCGCAGATCTGTAATGGAAACGCGGCTGGTGACAGTCCAAACGGCATTGGAGAAGTGCTTGAATTAAAAGTCACTGTTTAGGTCAATGATTTCACCCTAATATTTTTGGTTGCATCACTCCCATCAACATCCTTGAAAATGAATGTCACACTATACCTCAGACTATCGCCATTTAAAAACTCGAGCCATACAAGGAAGGTCCTTTTAATCCAGAGATTTCACGGTAATAGATAACTAATACAGGACATGTCAAACACGTCACTCCAGTTATCTAGACTAACCAGTAAAAAACTAACACTGGCATGTGCAACTCATCCAAATGCCTAGACCGTTTTTTTTGTTGTTGTTAACATTTTCAATCCATTCCAGCTTTCCTCAAGGAAAGATCCCAGCTCAGTGCCCACGTGGTTACAGAAACCCAATGCGAGCGAGTGCGAGGGCTGGTTCCAGCAGGATTCCTGCGCTGGCTGCTGCCTGTCAACCTCTATTAATGCAAAGAGTATTGGCCTTTGTAGCTTTAGGAACAGCAAACAGCTGCATGCAAATCCAACACACTCCCCCTCGACCAGCCCCCATTGTGTCCCGGACGCCACGGGGATTCCTCCGAGGGGAAACAGGTGGAGGGGGGGGGGGGGAGGGCGGTGTCATCTTTAGAAAAGTTTGAGGAGTCCAACAGTAGACCCAGCAGGGACTTCTCCAGCCTACTTGTCTTTTTTTGTGATTTTGTTCCCTTATTACTGGCCGCCAAGAGTCTTCAGAAGAAAAGGGAAATGTGCAAACTTCTCTTAAGTGCCTGTAATCCAATATACAGGGCTTACTGTACTGTACTGTACAAAAGAAATCGGATGGATTGGGTGAGGGGGTCTTTTTTAAGGCTTGTTTCTTCTAAGCGCTAAATTCTGCTGTTGTTCAAGGAAGCCTTGCCTTTAGAAAAAGTACTTGTGCCCAAAAAAATACACCACAGGGCAAATACAACACAGTCAACCGAACACAAGCATCATGAAAACAAAGAAACATCCAGAAAAGCCCGACACAGTGACTCACATCATGGTATGGGTCGAGACTATTGGTGTTGGAGGTCAGGGTAATTATCATTAACTACCCAGAATGCAATAGCCGTCATTTTACCGTCTAGGTTAACTATAGACCCGATATAGTCTGGATATGAGTAACACACTTCTAGCCAAAATAACCATGCATTTGGTTACATGTCGGTTTTGCCAAAATAACTTGCGAGATGTTTGATATTGCATCATGTAAGTAAAGTAAACAGTGATTACAAGGTGTTAGGTTTCATTTCTTCACTCATTTAAATTTTTTTGTCGTCTAATTGATGACTATAGTCTATTCTTGGGCGATGTTTAGACGTCTATTACATTTTCCCTTGTTTTAGCCTAGACGTCTGGGCTGCGTTTGGACGGCTATTGGACGTCTTTTAAACCCAAAATTGCTTGCTGGGTAACAATAAAACCATTAAAAAAAATTCTGTTCATTATAGTATATAAAAATTATAGTCGAAAAACAATTGGCAATAAACTGAAACAAGTTTTAGCTAAAACACAAAAATTATTAACTGAAAAAAAATAAATAATTCAAATTATTAAAAATAAATCAAACCTAAATAGCAATGCTAAAATAAAAATGACAAAAAGCAAGTAACTAAAATTAACATGAAGACTAAAATGATAAAAACCAATTCAAAATATGAATAAAGCCATAATAAAGACACCTACTCCAGCACTGTTGCAGGTTGACCAGTAAAGGGGAGTGTTTGTGATCCTATCTTAAAATATATTCTACATTAATTGTGCATGTTCACCAACTCTTTTTCAAAAACATATATATTAGAGGAGCGAGGGGTTTAATGTGCCAGTCACACAGGGAGGATAGAGCTTAAATAGGTTAGAGCTCAGTGTGACGTTATGAATTAATAGCATTTAAAATATCAGATGCCATGTGGTACAAAATGTGTTCATATTTTATGGAAAATGCTACACAAACATACTAGTCATATAATTTGAAACTGCTACAGCAGCGGGAGAGATGAACGAGGTTCTAATGGGTGTTATTTTAAATCGAGTTATTTATATTTCAACCCAGACTCGTTGGGAAAGCACGCCACTACCTACATTTCTGCACAACCGTTTCCAGCTGGAATGAACATTAGAGGCAATTAAACACCAACAACTTTTATTCATTTTCACACAAAATATGATTATAGGGGCAGATTAATGATTGATAAAGACTTATTCCTTGCACAATACTATGTGATGAACTTAAAGCACTTTTACCATAGTGCATTGTTAGTAAAGCATGGCACGTTTGCATCACATAAGCAGTGTGTCTTTTCGATGTAGTGATCTTGCTCAGTAGCTCACTCGTGATGTGAAGCGCTCAGGTACCAGCGGCCAAATCCATAAAAAGCAGATTCATTTACAAACAACTGACAGCTATGACCTAAATATGATTTGAATTTACAATAATCAGTGCTAAAATGTGGCATTAGCACCAGTTGCATGGACACTCAAGAGCCGGATGTTCACTGGAGACTCGCTTTGACCAGAGGAATGAATCAGGGAGTTGTTGACATATCAGTTCAATTCGCATTTGTGAACTGATTCAACCGGTTCATGAGAAAAATTAATCAACTGCAGTTTGAAAAAATGAGTAACATATTTTTTTTTAACTCCCCCTGTAGTCAATTTTATCCCTTAAAAAACTATCCCTATAAAATCCCTATAAAATCTTTGATCACCAAAATTACATTTAAATGTTTTTCCTTGGAAAAAAAAGTCCTCATGTCTTAAAATATCTTGACTGTAACTCGACACCCTTGCCTCATTTAGTATGCGCGGTTCTATGAATATGCAAATGAGCCCCGCCTCCACTCACTCACTCAGCTCAGAGATCCACTGGTTGACGATCACACGTTGATCTGATTGGTTGCAAGGTCGTTTGTGACGTCAGAAACACCAGCGATTTCACACCGTGTGTTTGAGACTGTCTTTGGTTCACTGCAGTTTTAAGCAGAAAACACTCAGCAATGCTGTCGACTTGTGAACTTACACATGGTGTGTCTTAAAGCGTATTAAAAACACCACATAGACACATAAACAACATTAAAACTGGATTTTCAACACAGGGGGACTTTGATTACATTTTGTGGAATAAAAAGTATCATTCTTTGGAATGTAGTTAAAGTTTTCCAAAAGAAAAATACTCAGAATAGCACTTAAAATGTGCAGTGAAGTACAGAAACAAAGTAAAGATAAAGTCCACCACTGGAAATGACATTAATACGAACAATGTGTGCAGGAGCGCTTCTGCAGGAACTGAAGGGCAAAACGAAACCCTGACAGACAAAACAGGGTCCCAGACTGTGACTGATCCACAACAGACCCGTTACACAGGGATGCATCAACATCACAAAGCTGCCAGAGAAACCAGTTGCTCTACTTTTAATATATGACCTTTTGACAACAAACGGTCAAGCATCTTTTCTGTTGTATCATTTAAAGACATAATACTAACAACTATCGTGCAAAAAAAAAAAAAAAATTTGATATTGGGACTATTTTCAGAAGACAAATTTGGTCTTAAATGTAATATTTTGCATTGCATTGCATAACTGTTGATTTGCTATAACATTTATGTCCGTTGTTTTCACTTTTACCCATTTTTGATTCGTTTTTACCCAGCTGTATTATAATTTTTAAACCACTGTTGAACATTTATCCCCAACCTATTGGTTCCCTGAGTTTGCCCCCAAAATGGTGCAAGTTGGGTTGTTTTCAAGCCAGCATGTTTAGATTATATTTGCAAATTGTATTCAGTGAGTATGAACTGTGTTATGAGCATAACGGAGCTGAAACTACAACAGTCGGCTGTTATCTGACCTCATGCATGATGCAGAGAGGAGATTAGATGAAGCATTTCCTCTCATGAATAATGTGAAGAAACTCTCACAACCTAAATGACATAAACATGTCCTCGCATGCTTTGCGACATTGCTTCAACCTTGGTTGTTTTAACCTGAAAACTGACTTTTACTTGCGAAGATTCAAGATTCAGATATTTAAGCATTCTCAAAGCGTACTAGGCACTCAATGATCTGAAGCACTTCAAGCATTTCTGTAATTTTTTTCAAGCGTTAAGTTTGTCATTTTAGAAGCCAGCGTGTCCTTATTGGAGACACTGGTCTGGCGTATTGGACTATAAAACAGGGCAGGCCTCTTTCCCCCTCGGGACTGCCAGAGAAAGGCTACAGGCTGTGTGCAATGATTCGGGCCTCATAAACCAGGGAAGGGTTTTGCTCAAGCGTACAGTGATATAATGCATTGTCCAGGGAGGAGGGCTTGTAGGGTTTGAGGTCCAGCCGTGGTTTGCTGGAACTCAGTTCTTGATCTTTCCCTCCAGCAGTCGTGCGCACAGATACAAACCAGACCAACACTGGCCTCAACCTCAAATGAAGGCTCATTCAGCCACAAAATCATCCGAAACCAATCCTTGCTTCCATGGACGAGGAATCACTGCTCTGAAACTCTGACTAATGCAGAAGGATCCATACCTTCAATAATGATGCCGTATTGAATCAATTAATCCTCAAAAATAATAATACGGAGTGCTTTTAAATAGTGACTACTATTACTTATTTAGAAATTACTGCTTTCAAATAAGCTCTTTTTGGAGAGAGAGAGAGAAATGCCATATGATGTTATTTCTTATTTGGCTCTAAAAAAGGCAACGCTAACTATTTTTGCAATGGGTTTGTGACAATTGTAAAGCTTATTTAAATTAAAAGCTCATAAGACTGATCATGTTCTACATAAGTTAATAAATGGTCAAAAAAACACTTAAATGTAAAGATTATGGGTTTCACCTCAGAAATTGAAAAAAAAAAAGTATAGTACTGATTAATACTTAACTTGGATATTCAATGCATATTGAATCTTATGGTTAAAAAGTGTATTGTTATGTGTGATTAATTAATCCATTGCTCAAATCTATATTAATAGGCCAGCTGACCCTGCATCACAGGCAATGGCATGTAAAGCGGGTTTTTCCAGCAGGGAGCTGATTCATAATGAAGCATATACTCATAATCCTCACAGGATTACAGAAGTAATCTATAATAAGGCGCTTCATAACACAGAGGTAGAATTTACAATTACTGGACGTGTTCCAGGAAATGAGAAGGCTTTAAAACTAATTGTTCAGGCTTACTGTAGTTCGATTAGTCACTTCGATAAGTACACCAAATTATGCGCAAACTTTTAAAATGATCCCTAATAATTCAAGATGAAATGGAACAATGTCTGACACTGTAAAAAGTGTATTAAAAGTGACGATTTTATCCCTCTCTGGCAGTCACCTTGTTTCTTTCCACTCAAAACACAATCCGTTCACTAGTAGTGCTCTTTCCCTTCTAGAGACAACTGGCGTAAATACACATTTTCCCACCCCTAATAACTGGAACAAACCATTGTTAAATAAAATGAACTCATTTCCTTCTTCCTACAGCATTATATTGAAGAATAAAATGAAACCATGCTTGGGATGCATTTAAAGGGATAGTTCACCCAAAAATTTGAATTCTGTCATCATTTACTCTCCCACAAACCTGTATGGATTTCTTTCTTCTGTTGAACACATTTTCAAGAATATGAGAGACCAAACAGTTGACGTTAGCCATTGACTTCCATAGTATTTTTTTCTAGGAATGCACCGTTATGAAACTTTTGGCCGATACCGATAACCGATAAGTCTTTATATTTGAAAGCCGATAACCGATATATTGGGCCATAAATCTAAATCCAAATGTTTATATAATTTTGAGGGCCTGGTTACAAAAACAAAAGTCTCAGCATTAAAAGCCACGTCCCAAACACACAATTATAAGGATGTTTTCATAATAATTCTATGTAGCCAATATGACAGACTTGCGCTGAACTTCAATCATATTTCAAGCAATTCAAAACCATCATGTTGAACAGTGCACATCTGAAGAGTCTCAGCTGAAGGAAATAAAACATTTTTTATCGGCTTTAATATATCGGCCAAATATTCTTATCGGGACGATAACAATAACATCAAAAAAGAACATATATCAGCCAATACGGTGGCTGATATATCATGCATCCCTATTTTTCCTTATACTATGGAAGTCAATGGGACCCGTCAACGCTTTGGTTTAATATTCTTCAAAATATCATCTTTTGTGTGCAGCAGGAGAAAAAAAAATCATACAGGTTTGGAGCAACTTGAGGGTGAGTAAATGATGACAGAATTGCCATTATTTGGGTGACCTATCCTTTTAATTGCACCATTTTGTCTACTCGAGTACTCAACAGAAAAATCAAACGAGCCCTCAAGTGGGGGTTAATGGTGTGAAAAAAAAACGGTAAAAGTTAGGGTTAGGGTTAGGGTTAGGGTTAGGGTTAGGGTTAGGGCTGTTTTTTAAGCTTCTCATAATTTCATAAGTCGTTCAACTTCAGATCAAAACAAACTCACACAGAAATATGCGCCTTGTTGCTAGGAGAGGCATGACAGACGAAAACAAACAAAAGCTGCCTGCAGATACAAATCTCCCAATTCCCAAAGTTATAAAAGATAAACTAAAATCAAAACATAATTAACTGTGTTGGCTGATCAAAGCGGTGCATTTTAAGGTGGAAAAAAACTCAACTTCTTGAAGGTTAGACAAGCAAGACATTTCTAGAGAATCAATGTACAATCTATTTACTATGGCACAAAATCCAGATCTTAAAGGCAAAGGCATGTTGTTTTGAGAAGCTATTCTTGTAAACTGAAGACTGGTGTTGAGGCGACGCCGTGTGCGAGATTGATAACTCATATCTTATGTGTGTTTGCGGACCCTTTCCCCAAGGCAATGCAGAGCTAATTCATGAAAGCCGTGTCACATACACCCAACAGACGTGAGCTACCAAGAGCTAAACTAAACACAAAGAGTTTCACAGATGGCCGTTTTTAGTAGAGGAACGAACAGCCTTCACCAAACCAGACTCATCCAAGACCAAAACAATGGGACTATGAGATTGAGAAGAGTCAGTCCATTGGACAATACGCACAGTGCTGATTTCACTCTCGGACTCGAGTTTGTCCAACCTTCATATCCAGTGAACTGCCATGCTAACAGCTACAAACGCTGGATTCTGAAGCTTTTCGTTATTGGCTTTGCCAATTTTATGCATAATATGGTACAATATAATATAGATAAGTCAGGAAATGTTGGGCAGAAGAAGGAGCAACAGTATCGGGAAATGCAGCTAGCGATCCAAAATCTGAAAAATAATTAATATCACCTTAAAATCAAAAGAAAAATAAGACATTGTTTTGCATAAAAATAAAGTATTATCAATGTAAACGACTAGTATTTCCAATGTCAACTACCAGCAGCAGCATCTATAGTTGTCTAGTCTAGTCTGAAAGCGGGTACTGAATTGAGTTTGTACTCGGCACTAGGGAAAGACTGGTAGCATTACACACAGTTTCACCATAGACAACGCCACTGTGCTGGACTATGAAATAACACACAGAATCGAAGCAGAACTATTTAAATTAGCAAACTAACACCAACACAGTGCGCTTGAAAAGTATTCCGTGTTCACGGACATCTCTAAAAAAGTCACTTTATGATGAAGTGTCTACACTCAGAACCATCCACCATTGCACACAAGACCAGAGATGCTCTTACCTTCTGAAGACAGCAAACAGATCACGGTAAACAGAAGTCCATGCACGAGGGGACGTTTCCACAGTGACGGAGCCATTTTGGTTATTCAAGACGGACTCCAGATGCTGGACAATAGTTTGGATTGTAAGGAAGCTCTAGACAGTATGCAGGTCACGTGGAGATCAGCAATCTGTTCTCCACCTTAAACCATTCATTCTCCGTCTGAAAGCACATGGAAGAAAGAAGAATTAGTGTTGTAAATGGGAAATCATATCACTGTCGACATCAAGCTATATAAATTATGCTGAACACTATATCACAAAGCTTGAGCTCGGATTCCCTTTGAAACGGTAGAAGCTTTGCTGACATCTGATATAGATTTGCACAGGCCATTTATAACGGACTGACGTACTGTATACCTCGCCTAAGGAGGCACTCATAGTAAGATTCTTGTTGATAATGACAACCCAATGATTATTTGAATGTTATTGCTGATAATGATGGCCAATATGTGTTTTCAGGCTCTACTAGAACAGGTTTTCCTGCTTGAATGATGATTATTATCTTCATATTCTCCATTGTTGCGGCTCCTCTCTTCCCAGTCTGTCAAAAGCACACTGTGCTTCTGAAAAGCACACTGTGCTCTGATTGGTCGCTGGATCAGTGTGTTGTGATTGGTCGAGCGCTTCGAGTGTGTTTGGGAATGTCCCGCCCCTTTCCATAACCTCCAGTTTAACACACTACTAACTAACTCAACCAGGCCCCGCCCCTTTATTCAGCGTATTAATTATTTAATGGCCAAATAATTGGCCAATATTCCACTTCTGACATTGACAAGAAAAAAATATTTATGCATTCAAAATGTACTTTCTCTCTCTACTACCAATAACAACCAACAAATCTGATGACATCATTCTGCACTTCAGCTTTTCAGACCAATCAAATGCTCTGAAGCACCGACTAAACTACTGTTTTCTATAAAGTACACTATACAGGGGGGATAGTCGTGAATTATTCAGTGTGTAAATATGCCGGTGTAAAAATAATTCAGAGTAAATATGCCGTCGCAGTTATAGCAAGATAGCATAAAGTACAGCTGTGGAATATAATCGTTTTTATGAACGATTCTGCCTCGATACATACTCTTTTTTTTTAATTAAATAGGGCTATCATACATATTAATGCACTGTTTTATGGTACATGAATGAGGCTACTCTTATTATATATTAATAAGAAAAGTTGTGCGTGTCCTCCAGAAGCAAAGCACAAAAAGAACATGCGTGAATGTGAAAATAAAGTGCTGGACGTGTTGGATGTTAATTACAGTTCTTAAGCGCACGGCAAAGATCTCAACGCATCATTCGACACACCCGAAGCGTGCACAGAGACGACTCAGACAGCGTGCGGTCCCGGATCCAGACTTCCTGAGCAGCGTAACGCACTTGACAGGTCAGATAAACACATTTATTTCAAAATATCTGTCTTGGTGACTCTTCACATAAACAGTGTCATTTTGTCATTTGGAGTAAAAATCTGAAGTGTAAGTGCAAACATTACATTAGATCTGTGCATTTGGTCTTAAAGTGACAGCAGCCTAATAAACCTAATAAAATAAGACAGAGGGAATCTCTCACTGTTCTTGACTGAATAACTTGTTTTTTATAATAATCAATTTCTTTGTAATTAATACACTAAAGACTATGCAGTGATTATTTTTACATTTGATTATTCAATACCTGTATTATTTCTTACTGCTTGTTTCTTTATTATATTGTATGTGTTCTAATGTTTGCTGTTTGCATCTAAGTTTTTAATAACAAAAGATAAAACAACAAAAAGAACTTGGATATACACTCACCTAAAGGACTATTAGGAACACCATACTAATACTGTGTTTGACCCTCTTTCGCCTTCAGAACTGCCTTAATTCTACGTGGCATTGATTTAACGAGGTGCTGAAAGCATTCTTTAGAAATGTTGGCCATTATTGATAGGATAGCATCTTGCAGTTGATGGAGATTTGTGGGATGCACATCCAGGGCACGAAGCTCCCGTTCCACCACATCCCAAAGATGCTCTATTGGGTTGAGATCTGGTGACTGTGGGGGCCATTTTAGTACAGTGAACTCATTGTCATGTTCAAGAAACCAATTTGAAATGATTCGAGCTTTGTGACATGGTGCATTATCCTGCTGGAAGCAGCCATCAGAGGATGGGGACATGGTGGCCATAAAGGGATGGACATGGTCAGAAACAATGCTCAGGTAGGCCGTGGCATTTAAACAATGCCAAATTGGCACTAAGGGGCCTAAAGTGTGCCAAGAAAACATCCCCCACACCATTACACCACCACTACCAGCCTGCACAGTGGTAACAAGGCATGATGGGTCCATGTCCTCATTCTGTTTACGCCAAATTCTGACTCTACCATCTGAATGTCTCAACAGAAATCGAGACTCATCAGACCAGGCAACATTTTTCCAGTCTTCAACTGTCCAATTTTGGTGAGCTCTTGCAAATTGTAGCCTCTTTTTCCTATTTGTAGTGGAGATGAGTGGGACCCGGTGGGGTCTTCTGCTGTTGTAGCCCATCCGCCTCAAGGTTGTGCGTGTTGTGGCTTCACAAATGCTTTGCTGCATACCTCGGTTGTAACGAGTGGTTATTTCAGTCAAAGTTGCTCTTCTATCAGCTTGAATCAGTCGGCCCATTCTCCTCTGACCTCTAGCATCAACAAGGCATTTTCGCCCACAGGACTGCCGCATACTGGATGTTTTTCCCTTTTCACACCATTCTTTGTAAACCCTAGAAATGGTTGTGTGTGAAAATCCCAGTAACTGAGCAGATTGTGAAATACTCAGACCGGCCAGTCTGGCACCAACAACCATGCCACGCTCAAAATTGCTTAAATCACCTTTCTTTCCCATTCTGACATTCAGTTTGGAGTTCAGGAGATTGTCTTGACCAGGACCACACCCCGTAATGCATTAAAGCAACTGCCATGTGATTGGTTGATTAGATAATTGCATTAATGAGAAATTGAACAGGTGTTCCTAATAATCCTTTAGGTGAGTGTATTGTGATGATTAATATAGTAGTTATTAATAAAAATATTGTTACCCATAATCAAATTGACTTGTGAGGGAAGTGAAGATTCACACCTCTAGCATAAATCTAATCATAACCACAAAACACAGCCGACCCATTTGAATTCTACACCGAATACATTTGTGACTACAGCAGTGTACAATGCATTTCAAGAGAAACTGCATACGAACTTTGCATTCACACACCTAATCTGCATCTAATTTCCACAGCGTTAATGACGATTACAGACAGATCTCTCATATCCCCTCCACCGACCCTGCATGAGGTACATCAGAATTACTATAGCAACAGGTTCAGGTGATAGCCTATTAAAATCATCTCTTGTGTTGGCTTTTTCCTGTTATTTCATATATTATTTATTTTCCTGTTATTTCATATACACAGACTCTTTGCCAAAATCTGAGACCTTGGGGTCCTTATAACACACAGTGTCAAATGTTGAAGACAGATGACGTGCCACGCTCACTTAGTCTACAGATTCATTTCCACTGACACGTACCTGTGCGTGCGCACACACACACACACACACACACACACACACACACACACACACACACACACACAAACTAAACCATACTTTCATCTTCCCAGAACATCTGCATAATGCCCGGGCTCCGCGTTCACGTCGCACGTAGGGAATCCAGTGGAAAGTTGCACTTTGAAGTGTGCTTCATCAAAGCCTTCCTCGCCATCAAGTGCACTGATTATTTTATAATGAACCTACATATAAAACACTTCCTCAGCTCTACGGACGCATTTGGAAAGAGAAAGAAAGAAAGAAAGAAAGAGTGTGAACAAAACGTTGCATACAGCAGACAAAATTTAATTATGTTTCATCACAAATCCAGCTATAGGAAATGTTCTTTCCGTCACAGATGTACTGAAGATCAGACATTTGGACATTGTACAAAACTGTTTTTGTGTGTTGTTTTAAATATCAAACACTAAGATTGTCCAAGCACATTTATTGTTAAATAATTAGCAGGGGAACACTGAACACTGAATAACAACACAGCAAACTTTGAAGCACCTAGAGGTATGGATGTGCGATATATATATAGTCTCCCGTAATATCCTCAGTGTTTTAACGATGTGCAATCTGACATTAAAATATGGTAAAAATGTCCCTATATTTGTCTTTTAGGCTATATTTATATCATATGATTTAAGCAATCACACAAAGAGTGCTTTGTTTCCAAATATCAGCACGATTGCAAATGCGATATTGATTTTATACGACGGTTTAATAAACCAAAAAGTGGCTTACATTTTAGACACAATCTTGCCTATTTTTGCTCTATTTTGCCGACCAAAATATTTCCAAACAAAGCCACGACAGAACGGGTCTGAGTCTGAGCAACACACAGCGGCGTTTCATTACTGAATGAATCAGTCCATTTGAATGAATGATTCAATGACTCACTCAATAAGAAAGACAAATGCTTCGTGAAATGATCAACCGTTTAAACTAATCCGTTAAATGAATGAGTCAATGATTCGCTCATTACCAGTGACTCGCCACCAACTACTGGGGGTTTTAGTTTCATATTTAAAAAGTATCTTTCCAATTTTAAAATCATTTCAATGTTTATTTTAATAACATAAACCATTATTTCTGCATTTGAAACAGCGGTTTAGAAACGCACGCATGTCCCTCTGATCTGTAAATGCCACTTCAGATGCAGCTTCTGTTTCCTCGGCAAACATGCATTGTGCTGATCCTGATTTCATTTGACTGGAAACAGCCCTACAGTCTCTTATTATTATAATTAAAATTATTGATTAAATGTAATAATTTGACATAATAAATGATGCACAGGCTACATGTAATTAGGTAATAAAAAGGTAATAAATGCTCTTACAAAGGTAAAAATGCAGATAAAAGGTAAAAATCTATTTAAAATTAGGAAAATGTAATGGTCACTGCTGCGAACTAAACACTTCTCAAAATATGAATAGCAAAAACTATAAGAGTCATCTGTCTATGGCAGTCCTAAACCTGCCAAAGTAACAACACACTCAAATATAGTCTGGTCATCGCTATCGACAAAATCACAAAAAATAGCCGTATTATTTCTTTGTCATCACACACTCCTAACTAGGTTTCCACTAATTATAAAAACAACATAATTAAAATGTATTGTGCTGCATTCCTCCCAGTGCACGTTCCTGCCGTGAGCTTGTGTCCCTCGCTAAATGTTCATTATTTGAGGACATTAAGTTAACCTAGTATAAGTTTTTTCTAATTGTTCTGTTAATTGTGAATTTCACTGATGTCTAAAATTACTAACAAGAGTTTGATCATATCCTCCACAAATATTGGTGTTAAATAATAATGATTTTAATATCAGCCAAAATAATCCCGATGATTCCCCAATCGAGCAGCCCTGCTAGAGGAGGGTTACGGCTGAATGCGTTTTACTTCTCGTTAATGCACTAAATTAGGTGAATCACGGCTTAATCATACAAAGCTAATCAGCCTTATCTCTGACTGAGCATTCAGGTGGGGAAATCATTTAGCGCACTGCATTATGGGATTAGCAAACATCCCACAGAAAGAGCGAATCGCCGAGTTGGGAGTATTTTTAAGCAGCTGAGAGATCCCGACACACAGCGGACGCTCTGCGAAACATCCTCAGTGTGTGCAGACCCTCACACACCGCTGAGAAACATGCAGGAGCCAACTGTTATCATCCCCATAAACACCACTTTGTTTGGCAGATTTCGGACTGGATTTGTCCCGACTTGAAATAAAAGGATTAAGCGATTAGCATTGGAGAGCTTTACGCCATTCCTGACTGAGCCTTTTCTGAGCATGAAGGAGAGATCTGCAATCCACTTCTGCACATGAAACCAGACAAACCAACAAAACAAACCTCGTGATTCAATGCTATTTGACTGGAAATTACAGATAAAATAACCTATTTGAGTCACCAAACCATGTTAATGCAACGTTTCTAGGAATCTAGGACAATCCTGAGGGGCCATTAGCCATTTAGATTAACTTTCCATATTAAATAAGACATTTTTATCAAAGAAACGCTCTGAAAATGAATAGGTGGCAGGCAGGGGGACTTCAGATCAAATATGGCTGTGTTTGTGAATGTGACATTCATCCCAGAGCT
Source organism: Tiaroga cobitis (assembly GCA_030578255.1). Lineage (NCBI taxonomy): Eukaryota > Metazoa > Chordata > Actinopteri > Cypriniformes > Leuciscidae > Tiaroga > Tiaroga cobitis. Next base: position 6,936,454 of record CM060592.1, read on the forward strand.
TCCCGTCTCAGGCTGGAAAGAAGAGCACCGAAAGAATGCCCGAGAGTCCCGGTTTCTAAGACGCGCTGGAACTGAATGAACGAGACAGAGGAGAATGGAAAAGAAAGAGAAAAGGGTGGGCGGGTCAACCAGGAAGATTGACAACTAGTGAGTGTCGCTTGACCTCTCAGGGTTCGCCTCCAAGTATTCTTGACAGGCTTAAAGGAGGAGGACATAAAAGAGCTGGAATGTTAATTTATTTTCAATTGCCAGGCCCAAGATGGGAGAAAATAAAGAATGCATACATGCATGCATAGCAAGTGAAGCACAAATGAGATGTAAAGCTGCATCCAAAACTGCGGCGAAACAAAGACACGAGCAGCTGGATCTCTCATTTATGGACACCGCTTGCTCTTCCAAACATGGACTGTACAATGTTCTGTCATAACACGTCTCAACAGCGCGGGTGTTGCACTCGCATCTAAACTGAGATGCGTGGAACCCTATAAAATGTAAATATAAAATGCATTTAACGTTAATGTATTTAACGTGTGCAACTAAAAAGTGCCCGTGGGTTCTTAAAAAAAAGTCTAAAACATGTATTTAAAGTCACAAAAATAAAAGGCACAACTAATATCTTCATCATTTTAAGATAGGATGTGAAAAAACAGGAATAGCGATAAGACTTAATGTGATTATTAAACTTCAAAAGGCTATGATTTTATTAAATTAATGAGCGCTGGACGTTTCAAAGTAAAACACATCCGCGTTTCAAAGCAGTGCGTAATCAACAAATACCGTGCATTTATGCCTCTACATTGCTTATGATTTACTGTTGATCAATTATGACAAATGTTTACTTCATGAAGTTTATATTGGAATAAGTTCTTTTTAAGAACTCACTTTAACGTAAACTCGTAGCTTTTGTCTGTGCTGTCCTGAAAAGAACATTAACATTATTATTCAAGATTAGTATTGGCACAATAACCTGTTTATTATGCGTGTATACATAATTTAAACGGTTTGAAGCAGAAATATTGAAAACCCTAGTGTACTTTTGCTTGTAAACGTCTCCCTGTATCTTTTCATTGATGAAAAACACATTATTTGATCATTTCATTGTACTCCCAACGTTTTTTTTAATGTACATTTTGAAATTTAATCTCAGGAGCACAAATGTTCCTTGGGAAAAATAAAGCATCAAGCCCTGTACAATATTGATACGACCCACATTTAAGTCTCAAAAATGTGAAAAACATTTGAAAAATGAATTTTATTTTACATTAGCACTTAACTAATCCAAAACATCCATGTGATTTTCATGAGCGTGTCCGACACATGCGGCCATTTGATTATGATTTATAAACGTAGACAGTCAATCCTCATTTGTTCGACTAATGCCATTGGTTATTTTGCACATTAACATTTTGCTTAATTTTTTTTACGGGCTTCTCCAATTACTGTCATGTTAAATTCACAAACCACAATTATTTAAAAAACTATTATCTGGAGTGGATGCAGTTTCACAACAGGTGCTCTCTGTTAGAGTTGAATTACTCTCAGAGTTGAGGAATGTATGTGCTATTATTATGTTATACTGATAACTAAACTAATTATGCCACATGTTTACTCTGAGTGGAAAGTGTTTATTCACGGCTCCTGCACACTTCAGTTCCTCTTTCTTCAAGCAAACCCTTGATCCGCTGGTTTGACTGGGACTGGAGGAGCACCAGTTGCAGTGTGGACTACGCCTGGTTAATGGCTTGTCGATAAACTACTGAAACAACTTTTGTTTTTAAATCTGATTATTTGTGTTTTAAAACATTAAGCGTGGCATAAGTCCGGACAGGCCACATTAGTCAACCCTGATCTGACGTGAACAAGTCCGGTTTAGACACTTGTTGCGGTGGTCCTTTAAATTCAGTCCCATTCTTGAGCCCCAGTTCATCATTCATACGGAATATATTCATTATATATATTTATATCATTTAAACTGCCGCCTCCATCCCCAGCTCCACCTGCCGCTGATGGACATCGCTGAAATCTGGCTATGGCATTGTAATCTTTTCAACTGTATTGAGCCATGTTATTTACATATGTCCACACTTCAGTTACATCAGGGGAGTATAAAAAAAAATGAAATAAAAATAATTTAACCCTCCTATTATCCTTGGGGTCAATTTGACCCCATTCAATGTTTAACGTCTGTAAATACATCATTTTACTTTATTTTTTTGCTTCAGATTTAATGACTTTTCCTAATTTAATGGGCGCAACTCTGTAAACATAAAATTAACCGGCTAATATTTTTTCAAAGTCCTGTACACATTTTGTAGCATCGGTGTTCCTTGGGGTCAATTTGACCCCAGGCTCTTTTAGTTGTATAATAAAACAGAAGAAATATTAAAATTTCACACACATTTGTTTTGGTTGTTTTATTGAGGTCACTATAACATGTTATAATTTGAATTTATAATGTTCATTGTAATTTTACATATTCAATATCATATTCAAAAAACTTCCCTCTGTTTTAGGGCTCTAACCGAACATAACCATATCTGTAGTATTGCGAGAACCACTAGTAGTTCACATGACATGTGATATAATTCTCATCAGAACTAATAATTCTTTACTGTGCCATGGGGAGTGGAAAACATCATTTTTGCGAGAACTTTGATGTTTCCCGTGCCATGGGGAGTGGAAAACATCATTTTTGCGAGATTGACCCCAAACATAACTCGTGTTACTATCCTTCATAAAATAAATAGTTTTTCTTTCCAAATGTTATAGATTCCAAAAATCTATACTTAGAAATATTATAAAACAAATAAAACACCAAACATATTTATACTTTTCCAATTTTAGGTCAATCAGTCAGATTTTATGTTGATTTCTAAATTTGTCCATAGTCGTGGAATGGGTATTCTGGATGTATAAGGGGTTAGGTGGGGTGGGGAGGGGGGTGGTGGGTGGATGTCAACTTAAAAGGTTACTTAAGTAGTCAACAAAGACATAAATTACCTGAGACAAACCTTTGTAAAAAAAAAAAAAATTATATTGTGGAGGTTTAAATTACTGGGGTCAGGAGGGTTAAACCAAAAGCACTTGACAAAATTATGTTAAAATGGGTTTTGCCGCATGACAAGCACGTCACCACTAATGATGCTCAGCCACAAAGATGTTGACCGCCACGACAAACGGTCTTCTACTGAGAAATATGCAATTGTGTTCAAGTGCTTTTATAAAAATGACTCAAGTCACTGAAATGACTTATGTGGACGTTTTGTCTAAAAAAAAAAAATCATCATCTAGGGATGCACCGAAATTTCGGCCACAAAAAATGATCGTCTGGAAATGGCATTTTCGGTTTCTGTCCGAAATGGAAAAACGGCCAAAAATATGAGCAGAAAAAATACTGCTCAGATACATTTGTCATTAAAATTATTCAATTTAATTCAAATGTAATAAAACATTAATAATCTAATATGAATACAATTATACAAAAGTAAGCTAATTTAAAAACCTTTTTAAAAAGCATTTTCGGTTTTCTGCCAAGAGCATCCAGATATTCATTTCGGTGCATCCCTTATTTCATCAAGCTTAAATACCAAATCATGGTATGGAATGAAGATGTGCAAAACTTTAACATCTAAGAATGAATACGCGCTAATGCGTTACATTTCACATGAATAATGAGGACACTACTCTCTCAAATGTACCTTTTATCAATGCTCTGTTAATCACAATAACGTACAGTCGGCTTCAGCTTCATTGGCTCTGAGTCCATGTATTTTATATAAACAGAACGAAAGTAGCTTTTTGGGTAACACAATAAAAGAGAAGGGTCTGCTGTCCGCTGGATGGAGTCTAATCCTCCATTTTTCCCTCTTCTGTCCCCCTGAACATCATTCCTGCTTGTGTCCGGTGCCATCCCTTAGTTACCGCACAGAGACCCAGGCGGCCAGCGCTTTAATACAAGCCTGGTCCCACTCAAAAAACTATTCATTCAATGACTCTCAGTCATTAGTAGCATTATCTACTATTTGGTTCTTAGCATGGTCTGTGACAGGTCAGGAAAAGAGCATTATAAACAACCTTATGTGCAGGATTGTTCTGGGAAAACAGAGCAGAAAAGGAAGCAGTCGGCACGATTCACCTTCAGCCTGCTTTAATCCAGAGTTCCATATATCTAGTGTAGCAGTCCTTTCTTTCATACGAAACCCATGAGCGTTTAAAGCATCCCCACACCTTCTAACTAGACTAGAGGAACGTCTATGTGACCACGACTGGGTAAATTCACTTGCAACGCAATTAAAACGACTCAATGACCTTCAACTGAAGGGTTGCAAAGTGAAATGAACCCGTTTCACGACTGCAAGCGCCGATTTAAGAGCTTTTGCAAGCGGAGGATGTATTTCCTGGTGGAAAAAAAACAGGTTACTGTGAACAACTACATAAAATAAACCCTTAAACATTTCATTGGCAGAATTTGACATGTTTAATAGGTGGCAGTGATAAAATGCTTTGTCAAAAAGATGCACCATACTGACAACAACGACGACACATCGCCTTCCTGAGAGGTGTGTAACAGTCTGGAACGCTAGGGTAAAAAGTCATGATTGTGCTCATTTATGACCCTTAAAGGTCCACATACTATATATTATTTGAAATGGAAAGCATGAGGGCAAATTGTTTCACAGCAAATAATCCATAAAAAAATAAATGTTACTATAATTTCACGGAGCTGATCAAACGTTCAGTTGCGGAGGCATTTATGATAAAGTGCTGATCAAGTCTTTGATCAAAGACACTATTTTGTAAGTATCCAGTGATAAAAAAAGCTGAGTATTTTTTTTATGCAAGTATTTAGCTTATTTTATTGGTTGTATAAAGCAATAAAAAAAAATTATTTCACAGCAGGCGCACAACACTGCCAGAATGATGCTCAAAAGGACAATTTATAAACAAGTTATAATCCTCTTGAGCCAAAATAAAATATGTGTTAATTATTATAATGCAGAAATTACTTCTCAAATCCAATCCAACTCCAAGTGTATGTTAAAGGTTTCAACCACAAGCGTTAAACATCTTGTAGTGCAACAATATCCAATACCCCATTTTTATGACTTGCACCATTAGCAAATAGCTTTGAGCATTCTTAAGAGCTCGTGATTTCCATAATTAAAACCCTGAGCAATCAGCAATCATGCTTCTGCTCGGCTGGCTGATCAACACACTCGCTTCAGCAGCGCATCTACAGCAAGACAGGCACGCCTGTGTAAAGTGGAGCAAATCAAGAGGGAGGGAATGGATTGAACACCACGGCCATGTGGCTTTCTGCATCGGTGTCAAGAAAATATTGGATTTAAAAAAAGTAATCAAACACAATAAAACAAAAAAGGCAGAGACCAATAATTACCAGGCACAAACGCTGCAAAACATACATCTGTTGTAGAGGAGTTAAGACTAACGCCACAAATTCTTCTTTTCCTGTCAGGCGGTTTCATAAAGGTCCTTCTCAAAGCCATCATTACAATGATGATGATGAGGATTCATAACCATTTGGCATGAAGCACATCAGGAGAGTGTCATATAATAATGCGCCACATCAACTGATTTCACATGTGCTGCCATCCACGAGAAGAAAATCCCCAAAAACAGGGGATTCGATAAGACACACACATTTCGATTACTCTTATTGATTCCTTTGTGTGCATTTTAAAGTGACTGTAAACCGTTTTCTTTGCTGCACAGATCCACAGCGCTCACAGAAAGACACCTCTCGGCCTGTACATAGAGTGCGATACTGAACTGAGATCTGCTGTACAGCCGAGACAAACTTTGCTGCATTATTTTCCTGTTATCACTGTAAAGCTGCTTTGAAACAATTTGTGTTGTAAAAAGCGCTATATAAATAAAGGTGACTTGACTTTGTGCACTTGAATGGAAAAATACACACAAAAACATGTCAAAATATCCCGGTAAACACAAAGAAAACGCGTGTGTATCAGTATATTGGACCTGTCCAGCTCTTAAAGTGACAGCACTAATATTCCTGCTGCCGTCTCTATAAGAACACTAATCAGCAGACCACAAAGAGAAAATGCACTCCTTGGCTGAATAACTTTTGTAACTATTTGTAATGTATATTTTATTTATAAAGTGCAGTGCTATTTTACATTTGATTACAGCTTCTGTACCTGAATACCTGACAAACCTAAATCACTGTTTATTTAATTCGTATCTTTGTTCAGTTGTGTTTATTTGTGCAATTGCTAATTTTTTTTTTTTTTTTTTTTTTATTGTTTACTTGTATTTAATAATGCTTGAATTGTATATTATTTAGTTATTTTTGCTATGGTTAAAACCATAGACAAAGGGTTCTTTGATTTTTGTTCATGGTAATAAAAACGTAATAAATGTTAATGATATCCGATGGGTTTTTTATTTATCTTATTGGAATTGAAATTAGGAATCGATAAGATGAATTGGAATAATTCAAATTAAAACCATAACCAACCCTAATAACAACCTCAATTTAACAAAACGAATAAATAGTGATTCTCAATTTATTCAGAATCATACAGCTCTAGTTGAGTATTTCTGTGTAATGTAGAACAATGTTAGCAATAATAGATATAATATTCTTTCTCAGCCTTGAAACTTGAACTTGAATTTTTTAAATGTCCATATGTAATCAAGATCATAAAGTGCACCAGTGGACTGATGGCTTAAATGAGCAGTTAGTCACGTGCAGCCCTAACTGAAACACACTCAACAGATGTAGCATTAGCATTAGCTGCGGTGTGCATCCTCACAGCTAAAAAAAACCCATCGAAATTAAATGAATTAGACATTCCCACAGAGGTAGACATACATTATGCCGCTATCCTCTGAAGAGCCTGCGGTCTTTATCTATGCTAATGTAGCCGTTGGTTGCGCGGCAGGGGCCGGTGGAGAGGTCTCACAGGTCAATGCTAATCCCCTGATAGATGCGGCTACGAGACCTTTAGCCATTCATCAACCTCCAACGGGATGAGCTGCACCAACACATAATACATAACGCAAAGGGTCTCGCAACTCCCCATCCGTCACTCCCGGCAGCTCCAACAGCGTGTCATTAAAACACTCTTCTCTAAATCTTGCATGGAGGACTAATGTGGAAGAGCTCATGCTAGGTGTGCAGTACAGGTCCTAACACACAATGCCTTAGTGCAGGACTTAAAATGTCAAGACTAACAGAAGAGAACAAAGGTGAGGTTACAATTCATTACCCAACAAACTGGAAGCTTGGTTTTACACTTTACACTAGATTATCTGTAAATCCCCATAACTCGTTTCACCAACATGATTTATTAGTCTTCATACGTTTGTATAGAGTTGTTTTAGCACCAGTGAAGCGAACAATGTTAACATATACTGACAGTATGTAATGTACAGCGTTTTAAGCACAACTTATACTATATTCACGTAAAGCAGTATTATATAGCAAATCTCAGCTGTGTAATTTTGTTTACATCATCGTAAAATGCAACTATATTAATGCCCAGCTCTTTATATAAAGCTGTACATATAAGTATGCCCAATTTTATCTAGATAAACGCATAAATATCATAAATATCTACTCGTGTAGGATGATTTATATATATATATATATAGCAAATCTCAACTGCATGATTGTATCGCGCAAAATGTAAACTATATAATCGCCCAGCTCTAATCTGCAAAATGTGACTAAGGCATGAAGATATTAAGATATTATAAACATCAGCTTCATGATTTTCTGTAAAGCTGCTTTGAAAAGATGTGTATTGCAAAAAGCTCTATAATAAATCAAATTGACTTGACTGACACCTTCACAGACATAGAAATGAGGAAAAATCCATGTTTATTTATTACACTGTATTCATAATGAGATTAAAGATGATTATCAAGAGATTATAGCGGTTTCATTCTGTTCTGTTTCTAAAGACTGCTCGCAACTGATTGCAAACACACACACACATCCCTAATGTTGCGGGTACAGAAACATCCACACACAACCGTAACATGTTTACTGACAGACTGAACGCTACTTTCAACCAGCATTTTCTTTCCCTACATTTCTCCCGTCTCTCTTCACGGATGAGAACTGCTTCTACAGGGTCATTTCTCCTCTCCAACATTTTAGCCTTCATTAGAGAAATAATGAGTGACCCTGTCCATGTGAAGAGTGTGTGTTTTCCCTGCAGGAACCGGTGGCGTTCAGCAGCATGATCCACCAGTTGAACTGCAGCTTTATATATCATATAATGGCCTTTGTTATTTGTACACAAACAAAATGGGGAAAAGGTTGCATGATTATCAATAGCTTTTATTGTTGCTCAAAGAGCACTGTGTGTATCTCCTCAGCTACTTGAGGTTTCTGGCATATACGGAAAGAAAAGTAAATAATGGCTAAAAACCATTTGCATGAGCAAAATAAGATTTGTGAAAGCATGGAAAATATTTCCCCCACATTCACAACGCATTTGAATTAGAGGTCGACCGATTCATCGGTTTTGCCGATTAATCGGCACCGATAGTTGATTGGTGGAACTATCGTTATCGGCAAAAATCCACACCGATAGTTTTTCCGGGTTGTGTCCGTTGCTGGAGCGGCTGAGAAGTGCGCGCTGTCATTACACAGCACGAGAGCGCTCAGAACAGAAGAGACTGCTGGTATTATACAGAGCGAGAGCGGCCTCTAGAGGACAAATAACAAACTATCACTGGCTGAGTTGTTTACTTAACACGTGAGGCAGCGCGAGCACGGAGAGAACACGCAGCACAGAGAGCGCTGACACTTCAGACGCGCATTTAAAACACCGACAGCGAAACGGTATGAATACAGAACACTAAAGTACATATTGCCATATCATTATAAAGTAATTCATTTGTTGACTAGATGCTGCATCAGCAGAGAAAGAACAGTAGTTTGCCGTCGAGGCTGTGAGGACTGTAACATTATACCTCAGTCAAGCGGTTCAAACAATTGTGACAAAAACACACGCAGACCTGACCCAAATGTTTTATGGCGCAATTGTTACTATCTATTTGCATTATTTTATATCCGGCTGGTCACTTTTATGCATTCATTAGCCGACGAAATTGCATATTTAAAACTAGTGACGTGATTGCTTTCTCAACATTGATATGTTCATGCAGCCGACAGAAACGTAAACTAATCAGAAACGCGTTCGATTTAAGATCTTTTTAATCACTACAATACATCTTGTTATTTTGATTAGATTATCATCAAGTGTTCTAAAATAGAAGCAAATAAAGTGAGAGACTATATTACATACGTACGTAATACAGGTCTTTATTACATTTTAATGGCCATCTTGAAGCACGACTCTTTGTAATTATATGAAATGGTAACACTTTACAATAAGATTCCCTTTTTAGCATTAACTAAGGTTAATACAAGTTGTAGAAGTATTATTCATTGTTAGTTTGTTAATTTCAACATTTACTAATGCATTTAAAATTGAGTTTTAATTCTAATTTGATCTGTTATTACCTTAGTTAATGTACTATGAACTAACATGAATGATAAAGGTACAATTGTATTGCTCATATTAATACATACAGTAAAAACGTATATTGCATAATGCATATAGTTCATGAAAGCTAGTTAATACATCCTTGTTTACAAATGGGACTTGCAAAGTGTTACCTATGAAATGTATGTATGTTTCTAGGTTATAGCTAACGAAACCTGTAATATTTTAGTGTTTAAATTATTTTCTGTATAGAGTTTTAATATATTCATATTTATATATTTATTTAATTTAGCACATTTCAGTTCAACACTGTTTTATTGTGAGTGTGTTTTTAATCCAGTATCCATTAAAAAAAATATCGGTTGAATTATCGGTTATCGGCATGTACGGTCAAACGTAGATATCGGTATCGGTAAAATCCACTATCGGTCGACCTCTAATTTGAATTAGTTTAAATGTAAATCAACAACAAACAAAAAAACATTGCCTAAATAATAATTTAAGGGTATACAATTACATACTGCAAAAGCTACTGTACTGGTAACTTTTCACGCTGTCTTTGGTTATTTAGCAATACTAATATGAGATGTATGATATGAATGTAATTTTTTTGGCTACTGTTATTCTCTATAATGTGTGCTATGTCCTGAAATAGTTGATTTGAAAATATTACATTTTTATTTCTGTACCTGAAAAAAGTACAATATCCAGATTATAGATTAAAACTGCTTAAACATAATGGTAAAGTATGGTTACATTTCTAAGAAAAGAGCATTACATTGCAATATAAATTGACAAACTAACTTGTCAGCTTCTTAAGGTTTCTGGCATATACGAAAGCATGGAAAATATTTTCACCACATTCACAATGCAATAGCTTTGGATTTTAAATATAAAACAACAAAAAACTGCATTTAGTGTGTGTCTGTGTGTGCAATGTTATACAGTAACTAACCATAAAAACACATTTTAAAATGATCCTTGTGCAACAACACATGATAGCGTCAGCTTGCTTACATGCATCATGAAGTCTAAATAGTAACACAAGAAAGACAAGACTTTCTAGGACAGCAGAAATAAGATATGCCGAGAACTTGAGTAATCCGGATCACTTCTGTGGGAACGTTAGCAAACTACAGAGATCAATCTCCATTCATCGACTTTATGGACTGAAACCGATTCAAAGACGAATTCCGGGAAATCGTTCATTTAAACAATCAAAAGTTGTCAAAACGTACGCTCATTCGCAAGTGGCAAGTAAGGAAATCACACATTTGTCAATTCATAATCCTAAAGATAAAACCCATCTATGACATCCATTCTTTCTGCTGTTTAATATGAGAAACGTTAAATAATAATCAACATTCCTTATGCATGAAGTAGTCTGAGCAACAACTGAATTCTCCCACTGTACAAAACAGTATTGAACTTTTCCAGATGCTTCACTCCTCATTGCACACACACACAGATCCATACCGTTTTTTCCATGAACCCGGAGCCCTAACCCCCTTCTGCCTTTGCCCCGAGCTCTTGAGCCATTATTGCTTTCGACAGAAAGTCTTTTGGTGGACGGAGTCAGTACAGACTGGTAAAAGAAACCAGTGGTGCAATATGATATATCTGAATGCTGTCTTCATGTTCACATGCATGCACGCTTTCTTCAGCTTTAATTCGACAGGGCAGAGCGGAGAACTTGGCAAGAAGCGAGTAAGGGGACGGGATGAGGAGAAGGACCACAAGCCGCCGGGACTCACACGTGGGATGTGTTGAAGACTAAAGACTGACAACAGCATTGTTTCAGCAAGCAAACCGTTTCACACCATCCGTCTAATGTTAAGTAATGTGTGAAACTGCATTCAATATGTGCCACAACTCAATGGGTCTCATTCATGAAACACGAGCAGAACGAATTTTTGTGTAAACCGTGTGTAAAGTGGTTCTGGCGTCAATTTTCGGATTCATTCAAATGTTCGTATTTTCCAAATGTTAGTTGGTACGAAAGAAATCTACACCTGCTCCCAGCCACGCGTAAATACTGAGTTTAACATCCGAACGTTTTGCTCATTAATAACTAAGGCTGCATTTTAATTCACATATTTACACAGCATTTTGAAAAAATATTATACATAGTAATTTAACTTCTGGGACTGTTTGATTAACAGATGAAACTCCATTAACTGCATCTGTAATATGCTGCCAAGCTCCCTTTATTTAGGACCTGATACGCCACTGTGTAGCCTACGCTTGAAAATAAAATGTGGCGTTTTGAATGAACTTCTGATAATAAAACTTCGATTTCTGCATTTGAGAAATTTTTCTTTTTCATTCGCTTTTGAGAAGACATGTTGAAATCCTTCGTTTGATGTCATAATATGATGCCCATATATAGTTGTCAGTCGGATTTAATGGGCGGGATTTATGCTAATTGAGAATGAGCGTGCACGTGCGTCCCATTTACGACTGATTGGAATTCGTTAACACACACACACACATTTCACTATCACATCTGACGTTTACGAAGTATTTGTGAATCAGGAGATGAGTTTTCGGGAAGGTCTCTTTACGCGCAAATCACTCTCATATTTACTCGTATATTTACGAATGTTTCATGAATGAGACCCATTGTGTGTAACAGAGCATGATCACGATCGAATCAATAGCCTGATCATTACGCTGAAGTGCTGATAGGGAATCAATCAGGTGTTATCGAAACCGTCTATATACATCAGATCACCATTACATCAGATCACTATACAGTGCTGAGCATAAGTGAACACACCCATGCTAAAGTTGACTAAAAAGAGGAATTAAAAAATCGTCTTTTGGAAATTGATCTTAATGCCTTAATTAAAAAAAAAATGAGTAGCTCCACATCATCACACACCCTTCACCATAGCTAGAGATCGGCATGGGTTTATTTCAGTTAGCCTAATAGCTGGTTTGATTTGCATTGAGAGATGATCTTATGGAAAGTTCCCCATGCCGATCTCTAGGTGTGGTGAAGGGTGTGTGATGATGTGGGGCTATTTTCATTACAAAGGCCAAGGGAACTTTATCAGGATGCATAGTGTCCTGGATCCATGAGATAACTGGCCTTTAAAAATACAAATCTGCCCCTCTATGGGAGTTTAACACAGGGGTGTCCTGACTTATGACCCCTGTATTTTAAGGAAGAACATTTAATTATTTGCAATACATTATTCATTCACAAACAGAATTGGTGTCCTTAAAGGTTGGAGTTTTCCTCATTTTTTTAATTAAGGCATTAAGATCAATTTCCAAAAGCTTTGGGTGTCCAGTTACATTCAAGATATTTTAAGGCATGAAGAATGTTTTTTTCAAGGAAAATATGTTTAAATATGTAATTTTGGTGACCAAAGATGAGTTTTAAGAAGTAAAATTATAAACTACAGGGGGACTTTAATAGAAGTTTAGCCGTCTTCAACACTTTGGTGTTTCTTTTTGGACACCAGTAATGGATGGTAGAAAGTTACCACTGTTTTACTGTAGAAACTAAGCTTTCAAGCTTGATTGCTTGTATCGTCGCCCGGCTCTAAGGCATGAAGATATTAACATCATCTTTTTTGGTAAAGCTGCTTTGAAACAATGTGTATTGAGAAAATTGTTATATAATACAAATAAATTTGACTTGACAATACTGGTGTAAACTATGGTACAATCAGCCATGGGAATAAAGTAGGGATGCACCAATATCCATAACCGATAATTCTTTATATTTTAAAGCCGATAACCGATATATTGGCCGATAAATCTAAATCCAAATTTTTATATAATTTTTGAGACCCTGATTACAAAAACAAAAGTCTCGTCCTAAACACACAATTATAATGTTCTCATTATAATTTTAATAATAATACAATTTGTATATATATATATATATATATATATATATATATATATATATTTATGACAGACTTGCACTTTACTGTATTTTCCTTTTTCAAAGTGATTTCAATCATATTTCAAGCAATTTAAACCCATCATGTTGAACAGTGCACATCTGAAGTGTCTCAGCTGGAGGAAATAATACATTATTTATCGGCTTTGATTTATATCGGCTGAATATTATTATCGGTCAGATAACCATTACATTAAAAATTATCATATATCAGCCGATACCGGTATGGTGGCTGACATATTGTGCGTCCCTAGAATAAAGCAAACCATCAGATTTAATATGCACAGAAGAGCAAAGCACACACACTGCAAACCTGAGAGCCTAGAGTTCCTTAGTGCATCTTTACCAATACACAATTAAAGAACATTTCTTAAAAATAACTAAACTTAAAAATTAAAACCATTCTAAGAACATTACAAAGTCCAAAAATCCTAAATATATTCTGACAATCAAGATCAGGATCCTCTACACATTCTTAAGCCTTTCTGACTGGGGATTTGTTTATTTATTTTTGGTAAATTGGAAAATAACGAATTTAATTGAATCTTATGATCTGAAAACAAAAGGCTGGATGAAAAGAGAGCCACAACTTTGGGGAGGGGGATGGTGGAGAGACTCAAGTTTTCACAGTTGAGACTCAAACACTTTGTTATGTAAATGCGGGCTTGGAAACGAAGCGGCAGGAATCACAGGCGGTTGATGTGAGCAGAGATGGCACTTCCTTCAACTGCGCATTTGTCCATGTGAGTTCACTCTCTGAATGCAAATGAACCAGCACTAAACAATTACTCATAATACATACATTTAAGATCTAAACTATGGGGTTTTCACATGAGGCCTTCATTTGTCCTTTTTCTAGATTTTATGTTATACGTACTGAATTATTGCTAACACTTTACAATAAGGTTCATTAGTTAACTTAATATTAGTTTAATACATTAGTTCATCGGTTCCCAACAGGGGGGTCGCGGCCCACAAGGGGGCGTCAGCGAGCTCTGTGGGGGGTCGTGTCATATTTTGAAAGGTTTGAGCAATGAGCATTAAATTAAAGTCCTTAACTTTTTTCTGTTCAAAATTTACAAAATGTATATAATGAGCGAGTTCATCATGAATCCATTTTCCAATCCGTGTTTTTGTCTTATCCTGAAGCACTATGGTACTCCTATAATAAGTGTTTACATTGGGACTATTTTACACTGGTTCGGATGGCTGCCGCTGCGGAGTAGCCCAGTCCCTGCGTGACGCGTCATAGACGTACACAGAGAGAAGTAGTTCCGGCTACAATGTTCTTCCGAAAGATAAACGCAAGTTTATTATCGCTCGCTATAGCGCCCAAAGCGTAAAAAAATAAAGCCTTACATTGATAAAGCCTCACAAATAACATGCAAGTATTGAGGCCCCAGACAGCAGTCATTTAGTAATAGCCTATATTCTTTCTTTTTTTTTTACCTACACACCAGTGTGAATATTTTTGTTTTTGCATTTCAAATAGGGCCAATTTATAGGCTTCTCCTAGGCTTACGTTTTTAAATTACAAAGGGTCTACTGATGTTTTTGTGATTGTATTTTCAATATTATAGGCTATTATTTGTGCACACACATATCTGGTTATAGTAAACACCGTTTGTTTGAAAAAAAACCCCACATTTTGTCATCCTTGCTGCAAGCTTACAAGTGCGATAATATCATTAAATGTGAAGGGGGGCCCTAAAATATTTTCTTGGGAAAAAGGGGGTCTCAGACAAAAAAAGGTTGGGAACCACTTAACATGAACAATACTTCTAGAGCATTTATTAATCTTAGTTAATATTAATTTCAACATTTACTAATACATTATTAAAATCAAAGGTTGTATTTGTTAGCATTAGTTAAAGCACTGTGAGCTAACATGAACTAACAATGAACAGCTGGATTTCTATTAACTAACATTAACAAACAATAATAAATAATGTAACATGTATTGCTCATTGTTAGTTCATGTTCGTCAATGCATTAATGTTAACTAATGAACGTTATTGTAAAGTGTTACCGAATTATTTTCAAAGAAAATGCGCTCGGTTAAAGAGGACGGGCTTCATTTACACAACATGAGTTGTTTGTTTTAATAGTTTGTGCTCGTGTCCCGTTCAGACCTTTATTTCACTGTGCTCAGTCGAAACCAATCCAAGTGTGAACGGCTTCTAATCCGAATTCAAATTTGACAACCGTTTTGCTGTTTATTTGAATGGCACTTCTTATTCAAATGTCAGACTACAGGCTGTTCATGAGCTATTGTGACGTGTGCAGCTCACAGCTGAATAATGCATGTGCAGTGACATGATCTAAATGAAGCTGCCGCACACAGACCTCAGGAATCAACTCAAGTAAACCAGTTCCCATTTATTGAAGAATGGGATATTTTGGGATGAGCCCCGTCTAACCTACCGGTAACACTTTACAATAAGGTTATTCAGTTAACATTAGTTAACGTGAACTAAGAATGAACAATACTTCCACAGCATTTATTATTCTTAGTTAATATTAATTTCAACATTTACTAATATGTTATTAAAATCAATGGTTGTGTTTGTTAGCATTAGTTAATGCACTGTGAACTAACATGAACAAACAATGAACAGCTGGATTTCTATTAACTAATATTAAATACTGTAACAATTGTATTGCTCATTGTTAGTTAATACATTTACTCATACTAATGAACCTTATTGTAAAGTGTTACCAAACTACCCATTATAAGCCACTCCATTAAATCAAGTTACTACTGTATTCCTTTTATTTTACTAAAGCTTCTAAATTATATGCAAGTTGCTTATATATATATATATATATATATATATATATATATATATATATATATATTGTATCTATAGCTTGAGAAATAACTAGGCTTTCTCTCGTAGTGTTTTGGCCCTAAAAATGTTGTTTTATTGCACGGGTCTCTATATTTCTCCAATAGAGATAATTCTGGGACAGATAAGCATGATGTATAGCCTCACATCTGGCCCCCATCCTGTTCTTTCCAAAGAAAAAAAACCTTTCTTTCCAAGATGAACTGCCGTGTTATCAACACTACTGAAACAATGCACACATCATTATCTGACCCTGCATGCTTCATTCAACCTTTAAAAAGTATTAATCCAGATCTTCATTCTGCTGATGGTTTGTTTTAAACACACACACACACACTGCAGTTTAGATGCTCGCTGTCCCAGAAGACCCGAATGGAGTCGCTGGGAATGATCAAAGCCACGCCATTCAGTCCCACTGCGAGCGCACAATGGAAATATGCGAGATGATGAATAATACTCACAGATTGATTGATAGAGTCCTTGTCGGCCGATAAAGCGAGGGTTTGTAAGTCACCTCTACACCCGCGCACAAACACTCTCCTCGCGCAGGTAGAGCTCGGGTCCGCGCGCTCCACGTAAACCCATTAGGCCTCTACCAACACGGACTGGTGAGGAACACGAACCCCGAGTTCTCGTCTAAAAGGCGCATTTCGTCGCTCTCGGCAGCCGGTAGTTGTCCTGATCCATGCAACACTCGGTTTAGGGGAGAGCGAGGTGAATCCCCCTTTAAATCAAAGCCATGCGCCTGTGCGTCGTCGAGGTGGCCCGATAGCTTTACCTATAACACCCCGTTTGCAAACCGGGACGGGACCTGCCGCACACTCAGCCGCGAGAGTGTGTTTTTTCTAAACTTAAGGAGATTCCTCTGGTTTCGGACTGCGTAAAGTGAGTCTCGGTCCGGGAGCACAGAGACGCGAGCGCGCGGTTGCGTGTCTCACTGCAGAGGCGCGCCGGAAAACACGCGCTGGAACGCGTTCACATTCACACGGAGCGGAGCCATAAACCTCACGGAAGTCTGTCTTCTCAACAACTGTTCAAACACTGCCAACACACTGCTCTAGTGGTATAAAACCTGACTTCCTCTCACACACTGCTCATTCTACACTTTTGTTTAATATTATTCTCCGTGCGTTCTGTGTGAGAGCACTATAGGCTACAACTACACTTTTACGGCATTACTTTTGAACATCTGTGATTACAAACCATTATTAAGCATAATTCAATTGTGTAATCGCTTTAAAATTATTTTACCAACTGTAGTGACTACACTAATTGTTGATTTGTACCGAATCATCTATTATGAGAATGATAACTTTTTTCCCCATGCATTTTCACTTCAGATGTCATACTGTAAAACATTGTTCTCTCAAAAGTTACGAACAAACGTTCTTTCAGCAACGTTAATAATCAAATAGTTCAAAGTTATCTGGTCTTTAATAATTCTCTCAAAACGTTAGCACAAAAACGTTGTGTATAAATTGTTCATTGAGCTTTTATTTTCTGAAACGTTTTGATTTTTTTTTTACTGGTACTTGTTTCAGAACGTTCAGAGACCGTTCCAATAATGATTGAAGAATGATGGAATGGAATGTTCCCTTAACGTTCTTATTACCAAGATAAAAAAAGTAAAAAAAAAAAAAAAAGTTTTCAATGTTCAGAGAGCATTCAGAAATAACTTAATGGGAACGTTATTAAATATTCTTAGTATATATTTTTTGTCCGTTATTAACATCTAAATTAACTTGTTTTTAATTAAGTCAAAGTACTTTTTTTAATATGACTAATTTTAAGGATTAGAGTAGTTTAGGGTTCGTTTAAGGGTTATATTATACAAAAGCTCTTTAAAAAACAACAACGGCACATTTTCACATTTACAGTGTTCATCCATGGCTGGTTTCTATAGTACGCTATTATAGCATTTTTAAAAAGGACTTAAAGACTTCCTTATTTTATATTGAATCTGAGAATTGTGAGTGATTGGCTGTATGATTTTCCTGGTGTTATATTTTTGTTGTTATATGATTTTTAGAGTTATATTCTTTTTATGGACAGCACTTTGGTCGGGTTGAGTTGAGCAGTTGTATATGCACAAACCATTTGGCCATTCCAGTTATTGCACATCATGTTTGATCCCACATTGCTTTGGGTTGAAGCATGAAAACGAGCTGCATCATTTCTCTTAGATAAAGGAGGACATTGAGGGAAAAAGAATGAGGTTTAGGGAAGAGTCGGATCAGCAGCAAGTGGAGAGTGAGTGAATTAGGCAGACATTGCTCCGGGGTAACTTGAGCCCCATGCAGTCATCTCAACACTTCGGCCAACAAAAAATGTTTGTCCAGCCATTTGTTCCCGGTGGTGTCAGTGGTGTCTCCCTGGAGTAATACCTCAGGGGCCCCGGCCCGCTCCAGCGGGAACCAACACGATCTGCGCTGCAACAATAGACGCTTCTCTAAACATATCAGACTGAGTTTGGTCTTTGTGATTCCTGCTCAGACAACAACAAATATAGCCGTTCATTTAGTAGTTCAGCAGAAGTCCTGTAAAGAGCATCACACCACTAAGCTCTGTGAGTTGTTTCAAACACACCATGTTTCTCATTTGAACCAAAAAAAAAAAAGTTTCAGAAAAAATGATTAATTTCCATCTCTTTCTTTTTCATCCCAAGAACAAGAACATGGGTCATAGGATCTCTTAGATGTGTCAATATTAATAATATTTTAAAAAAGGAAAGGGAGCACACAAGGGAAAGCTATGAATTTGGGTCAGACTCACAAGGTGGATTAGTGGTGTACTCTCGTATATTAATTGGCATAATTTTACATAATAAGGAATAGCAGAAAAAAAATGAAAACAGGTGTACACATTTGAGCAAAACTGTTTAAGCAAGAGCTCAAACAAACAAGAGTGTGATTTTATAGTTTTCTTGTGTATTGTGTGTAATGCAAGAAATATGAATCTATTTATTTATTATAAAGCTAATTTTATTAATTTGAAAAAAACATTGGTAATACTTTACAATAAGTTAATATTAGTTGATTTTAGTTTATTCATTAACGAACAATGAGCAATACTTTTTTTTATAGTTACAATTACATGTATTCATATTTTTAACATGATAATATTTTTAATACAACAGTTCACTATTAAGTTCATGTTTGCTCAGATCCATTAAATAATATGAACAGATACAACATTAAAATATAATTATAAAATAATTTGTTTTAAAAATCTATAAGTAAATGTTATTTACCTATAAGTAAATCAGATTTACATGCTTTAGAAGTATTTTTCATTGTTAGTTCGTGTTAAATAATGTGTTAACTAATGTATGTCATGTCTGTTGTTGGTTTTGTTCATGGTTTCCTTATTGAGAAAAAAGTATACTTTATTGTATTTGAAATATGTTCCCTTTTCAATTGTACATTGCAAATATACTAACAAAAAAGTGAACTATCTTTAAATATATTAAAAGTATATTAGCATCATGCTGTTACCCATTTTCACAATACAACTTTTAACACACTTTAAAGTAATTGTAAAAAATACATTTTAGAAAAATATACTTTATTTTTTTAAAGTGTATTTATTTGCACTTTACTTAAAAATATATTTCAGGTATATTGGTAACTGTGTGCTGACAGTCAATGCACTGAAAGTATACTTTCAAAATGCATTATAGTATACAATAGTACTACATTGTACAAAGTATAGCTAAGTAATATTTGTTTATTAAAGTGCATTTGCTATTGAAGACAAAAGTGCAATTTGTAGTATTTGGAATAAGCCAAAGGAATTACCATATACTTTTAACTCAAATATATAATACACTTATGGTGTATTGCTTGTATGTTTCGAAGACACTCGTAATGAATTTGTAATGTACTTGTAACACAAATACACTTTAATATCACTAATCAAGCATGTAATTAGTCATTACACAGGCATATACCTTAAGTATACTTGAAGTTGTTCCAATTTAGCACACAAAAAAGTATACTAAATATAAAGTTAGGCTTTACTTCAATTTAATTACAACTAAAATACACTTTGTACAAAATTAGTTGTTCCAAAATAGCAAATTTCAAGTTAACTAACACACTTGATGTATCCTGAATAAGTCTGCCTGCAAGACTTAGCATATTTTTCTTTTCTTCTTCCCGTTTTTTTGGCGGTTCGCACCAATTTTGCACATTACCGCCACCTACTGTGAACTCGATCCAGAGACTCTAACCACTTACCCCCTTCCCATCCTCCCCCGCTCAATAAAAATGTATGCTTCAGCCAGCGCTGAGTGTTCATATTTTTCTTTTCACCATTATGTCTTTTATTTTGTAGTTCCTGTGTGTCATGTGATTCCCTTATCCCTTCATGTGATCTTGACATGTGCTTCCCATGTGTTATGTTGTCATTGGTTCATTCATTGTCTTGATTGTTCACAGGTGTGTCTTGTTTAGTCATCAAGAAATGTTGTGCAAGTTTACTGCAACAATGGAGTTGCGAACTTCACATACTTTAGAAAATCCAGAGTTTAGTTGATCCTGGTAATCGCTCATTGTCACGGTTGTAAACACAACGGCTTTCTTCTTCCACGAGGGGTTTTGGCATCATCACAGCATTTGTTTCCAGGCGGACCAATAAAGAACGCGACACACACGTCTCCCGGACATCCTGTAGAGTTCAACCAATCAGATCAGTATGCATCAGACGTTCAGCCAACGGTTCGTGGCCGTGACGTCTGAGGCTGAGACTACACGAACTCTGATGACGACACAGCTGATTGGCCGGATTCACTGCATGGCAACTATCACGTGTGTTTCGTGTTTATTCGAACACCTTCAGTTCCACTAATGCTCACAAATCTGTTTTTATAACAATAAAATCTCTTTTCATGTAGTCACGATGAAATATTGTCATGTTTATCTAAATAAAACTGAAAAAAATGTAGACCCCACTTCATTGATATAGGCTTATGTTAAACTTTATTCTTGTACAAACAGATGCTGTATTAAGCAGCAGTACATAAAGTATTGAATGAAAATGTCTCTGAAAAGTCTGTGTATTTGACAAATATTGCATTTATTTCATTTCAGCTGTGGTAAAGTATGCAAACACTACGCGAGCGTCACTACGGGAGGCAGAAAGTGTCCGACTTCACGTCTCCGTTTTCAGCTCCTGCACTCGACAACTCTCGCCGATCGGTTACATCCAGCCGCTGCCCATGTCCAACACACCTATTGTCTCTTGTCTAGCTTTGTTCGTGTAACCAGTGTTCGATGAATTTTAGTTTATGTCATATCTTTGTTTATTTTGTACACTGCAGTTAAATAAATACTGCACTTGTGTTCATCAAGCTTGCCTCCAGTGGAATCATTACAATGTAACTGTACTGTAAACTGTTACAAGCTTTTTCCTTTTTAATTTCGCTATATGCTCTGAGAATATATTTGCATAAAATGCAAAATACTCGTCAGCGAAATGAATCCGCAATGAAATGTGAAATGCATGTACTTTTTTTCCGCCAGCAAGGGTTGAGAACAGGAACCCGAAGATGAATGTGCTTTAATCAGAGATGCATCGAAATGCAGGGAACAGAAGAAACACAAGCTCTAACGTAACATAGATCGGACAACTGAGAACTGAAACCGTGATATAAATACTGATGGTAATGGGGTGAACACAGCTGAAACGAATGATAAATCATATTAGCAACCATGACGACAAACAATGAGCAGAAAACTGGAACACAGGAACCAATGAATACAAACTAAAAGTCCATGAAAGTGAAACTAAGGACAAATTACTAATGACCAAATATCCCTGACATTTTCAAAGATCAATTAAATGAAAGTACAATTAATGTATGAATGTGAACAAAACATGGGTAAATACTCACCTTGTCAAGACAATTCAACCACAATTTATCTACAGTGAGAATATCTTGATCCTTGATCTTGATCTGCTCCGCTTTGTGTTTAAATCCATTATTGCATTACATACAATTACTTAAATACAGCTTCTGCTGCGACAAGTTTACAGTACAGCTCGACTTCTTTGATATCTATAGCAGTTGAAAACTACAGACCAGCCTCTCTTCTTCCCTCTGTCAAAAACTCTTGAAAGCGTTGTGTTCAATCAACGCTCTTCTTTTCTTTGACAGAATGACTGCCCTGCTGTCCGTTGCTGAATCTCTTCGGCTGGCAAGAGCAAACTCCAGATCATTTGTTCTCATTGTCCTGGACCTGCCTGCTGCCTTTGACACTGTAAGCCAGCAGATACTCCTGTCCAAGCTTCATGACTAAGTCATCACAGGTGCGGTGCTTCAGTCTGACCTCACAGGCAGATCTTTCAAGGTTTCAGGGAGAGGAGGGCTGTCTGAGTCACATCAGCTAATCACTGGGGTGCCTCAGGGTTCAGTGCTCGGACCTCTTTATTTCTCCATTTACACTGGGAACGATAATAAAGCCACATGGCTTCTCCTAACACTGCTATGCAGAGGATATGCAGCTTTATCTGTCATTTCAACCTGATGATCCAAATAGCCGTCTTTCCACTGTCGGGCGCTAGTGCGTGGCAGTCGCGTTTCCACTGTCACTTCCAGGGCTTGGTCGGGCCTCGTCGGGGCTTCCTCGGGGCCAACGGCAAGGTGTTTTCTGGCCCTCTGAATACCTTGGTCCAATGCGTGCCTACAGGGGCTTGAGGAGTGGCAATAAGCTCCAACCCTGATCAAACCAGCTAATGAAGATCTTCAGGAGCACTTGATAATTACAGACAGGTGTGTTGGATCTAAACTCTGCAGGTAGATATATCGGTAACACTTTATTTTGATGGTCCCTTTTGAACATTCTGTTGACTATAGGCAAGGCAAGGCAAGGCACTTTTATTTATAAAGCACGTTTAAAACAGCCACTGCTGACCAAAGTGCTGTACAGTCGGTTCAAACAATATAAAATACACAAATACACCAACCAACATGAAGACAACATACGCCCATCATAAAGCACATCATAAAATTACATTTGACCAAACGCCAAAGAGAAGAAATAAGTCTTTAATAAAGATTTAAAACTATCAACAGTGGGAGATAGCCTTAGATGATCCGGCAAATCATTCCACAGACGTGGAGCAGCGACAGAAAATGCACGATCCCCTTTTAATTTCAGTCTAGATCGTGGCATAGTAAGCATCAACTTGTTCGAGGACCTTAATGGTCTAGAACATTTTCTGTGGAGAAGATCCGTAATGTACGGAGGCGCCTGACCATTCAACCCCTTAAAAACGTATAATAAAACCTTGAACTTGACACGGTATTCGACCGGCAACCAGTGAAGCGAAGCAAGAACAGGCGAAATATGTTCCCTCTTTCGAGTACCAGTAAGAAGCCTGGCGGCAGCGTTTTGTACCATTTGTAGGCGGAATAAGGATGACTTAGCCACCCCAAGGTACAGCGAGTTACAATAATCCAGCCTTGATGAAACAAAGGCATGGATAACTATCTCCAAATCTTTTACTGTTAAAAATGCTTTCAATTTCGCAATAGATCTCAAATGATAAAAGCTACTCTTCACCACTGAGTTAATTTGTTTGTCAAATTTAAGGCCGTTGTCAAAAATCACCCCCAAGTTTTTAGTATGAGCACGAGAGTTCCCTCTTAAAGGACCCAGTTGCTTTTCAATCTGTATGTTAGAAGCTGGTGAACCAAAAACTACAATTTCAGTTTTAGAATCATTCAGTGTTAAAAAATTTGCTGCCAGCCAGCCTCTTACCTCGTCAAGACAATTCAGCAAAGACTTTAGGTCATAATTATCCCCATTTTTCAAAGGGAGATAGACCTGTGTATCATCTGCATAAAAGTGATGTGGAATATTGTGTTTTCGAAAAATCGAGCCTAAAGGGAGCAAATACAATGAAAACAACAGCGGGCCTAAAATAGACCCCTGAGGTACACCACAAGTTAATGGTACAGAGGAGGAAGAAAAATTTTCAACCTCCACAGAAAATGTTCTATCAGAAAGATACGATTTAAACCAGTTCAATGCGGTACCTTGAATTCCTACACAGTTACTCAACCGTTCCAGCAAGATAGCATGGTCAATGGTATCAAATGCAGCACTGAGATCCAAAAGGAACAAAATTGCGCAGTTACCCGAATCCACCGCCAGCAGTAGATCATTCAACACCTTCAGCAAGGCTGACTCTGTACTGTGATATTGTCTAAAACCAGACTGAAATTTGTCTAATAAATTATTCTCACTTAAAAATACCGTCAATTGATGGAAAACAACCTTTTCCATTACTTTTGACAAAAATGGTAATTTTGAAATTGGACGATAGTTATTCAAAATAAAAGGATCTAAACTGGCTCTTTTGCGGAGAGGATTCACTACTGCATGTTTCATGGTTGCTAGGACAGTACCTTGAGAGAGGCTGCTGTTTATAATAGCTAAAACAAAAGGTTCTACTACACATAACACTTCCCTAAAAAGACGAGGAGGCATCACATCCAAGGAGCAAGAGGAAAGCTTCATTTTATTGATAAGCTCAACAAGAAAAGCAGAAGAAATAGGCTCAAACTCAGTTAAACAGGCCGCACATGGGTCATCAACAGGTGTATTCAAATCAAATTTGGGGATGCAAGAGCGAATAGTACTAATTTTATCCACAAAAAATTTTAAAAATGCATCGCAGATTTCAGGTGTAGCATCATGATATGAAAGTGAATTTGGGTTCAGTACATTATGTATTGTACTAAACAGGATCTTTGGACTATGAGCATGCTCTGCTATCAGGTTGGAAAAATATTTTTCCCTAGCAGCCTTAACAGAGTGCTGGTAACTCACCATGCAATGTTTCATAATTTCATATGATACTTGGAGCTTATCTTTCTTCCACTTTCTTTCAGCCTTCCTCCATTCCTGTCTAGAGGCACGAGTATCCTTGTTAAGCCAAGGTTGCGACCTCAACTTCAATTTCTTAATTTTAAAAGGAGCAACCACGTCCAGAACATTACCACACAGAGTGTTAAAATAATTTAGTTGGTCATCAATAGACATCTCTGAAAATGAGGACACAGTAAGACAAGCATCCATAAAAAATACATCTTCAAAGTGTTTCGATGTAGCAGAATTAACAGACCGGATCTGACGATCACAGGACTTAACATTAAGCTTTGGAGCATTGAGTACAGTGTTAAACAATACTAGCTTATGATCTGATACATAGATTTCATCAACCTCTATATTACTGACAGAAAGACCTTTTGAAATCACCAAATCAAGAGTATGGCCTTGTTTATGGGTAGCTTCTGTGATGGACAAAGTGAGATTAAACGAGTCAATAATTTGAAGAAATTCCTTAACCAAGGGATGAGAGGGACAACACACATGTATGTTAAAATCGCCTAAAATTAATAGTTTGTCAAAATAAAGTACCCTAGAGGATAAAAAATCAGAAAATTCCTGCAGAAATATCTTATTATAATAGGGAGGTCGATAAATCAAGGCACAGAGAAGGGCATTCTCTGTACTTATCTTAAGTACTTGAACTTCAAAACTACTAAAAGTGTCCACTGATAATAAATGACACTTAAAAGTATTCTTAAAAATTGTAGCTACTCCCCCGCCACTACGACCCGATGTCCTAGGAGAACTAACAAAGTTACAGTCATCTGGTGCCGCTTCGGCAAGAGGGCCAAGTTCATCACGGTTTAGCCAGGTTTCAGTTATAAACAAAAAATCCATATCACGTGATAAAAATAAATCATTAATGAAATATGTCTTATTTGAAATCGACCTTACGTTCAGCAGAGCCATCTTTACAGTCATTGGTTCCGTAGATTGAGTCAGTGATGCTTCTGAGCCGAGTCAACGTCTGCGAAGGAGCGCGATCGAAAGTTCTGAGGTTGCCGAAGTTTACACCAGCCTGCGGGCTTGATCCTAGGAATGCTCGATCCGGCAACCACCTGCACGCCAAATCCACACGCCGTGGCCAAAGAGGCACGAGGCACGAAGGTCTTGACCCAGATGCACCAAAGTAAAAGAGCAATCCATCGCTGGAGACGTGAGCGAGAAAAGCAGCAGAGAAAGGCCCCAATGGTCCAACGAGCCTTCTTTAATCTCACCATAGTGCCGCCGCGCTTCCCGCGTCTTCTCGCCCGCCTCCTTCTGTGCAAGGAACAGCCCGGGACTCGGCACATCTCCGATGGAAGCCGGGTTAAGAACGGTGGATTAAAAGATCCGCGTTCTCGTTCATCATAACCATCGCGGCGATAGTCCACAGCCAGAGCACGAATGTCAAGTAGAAATTGGCGATCGTATACAATTAAAGATGCAGCTTTATGTGCTGATAGGCACACAAACAACAGAGCTACAAACAGAAATAGCGGAACACACTGCACACATACAGAGCGACGGCCTGCCGAACAACATACTGGTGCCATCTTGGTCCAGGCCTTGATCGCATTAGGCAACTTTTCAACTACATGTCAACTAACTCTCAGTAGATTATTAGTAGAATGTCTGCTTAATATTTGCTAACTCTTTATTGTTATGGTCCCCCAACAGACATTCTACTGACTATAAGTAACTTTGCAAGTATATGTCAACTTATTCTAACCCTAACCCTACCAATCTACTAATACTCTACTAACACTCTAATGAGTTAAAGGGACCATCAAAATAAAGTGAAACCGATATATCTCTAGGAACAGGAATAGAGTACGCCTTGCAACTCCTTGTTCAAGCTCTTGTCATTTCAAGACTCGACTACTGCAATACTCTACTGGCAGGCCTTCCAGCCAGCATGACCAAGCCTCTGCAGAAGACCCATGATCCGGCAGCACGTCTGGTCCTCAATCCTGTCAGCGAATGAATGGAGGAAAGCACAAAGTTGCTCTCCAAAACGTTCACCCTCTCTGCTCCTCTCTGGTGGAATAAGTTGTCAACCTCCATCTGAACTGCAGAGACCAACAAAACTTTCAAGAAGTAGCTGAAGACACATTTTCTGCCAACACTTAATCACTCGACTGGTAACCAATGCACTTTCACTTAAGAAAATCCTTTTCTTTCTCTTTTAACTCTTCTCTGCTCTAGCTTGTTTTCCTAATCTAGCTTTCTAACCTTGGAATTGTATACTGCAAATATTTTTGGCTCTGTGACAAATTGCTTATGCTCATCTATTGTAAGTGGCTTTTGTCCAGGTCCTCCACCCCCCAATGCTCTCCACCGCCACCTCCCGAATGAACATTTGTTCAATGTTTTTGTGTGTTTTGGTCTGTCAGTGTGGCCCCAAATTGGGGGCAAATATTTATTTATGTTTAGGGTTTTGCCTGTCTTCGTACTCTTGTTTTGGGGACTTTTAGTTTGTAGCTCTGTTCCGTTCCTGCCCCCCCCAAGAGTACAAGTTATTGTATACAAGAATAATACTTCAAATTGTTTTGTTGTGATTATATTGCACACATTTTTGTCATGCATGAAAGATATTTTAAAATGTAATTTGCACCTGTGGAGTTGTGAAGACACATCAAAATTGAACATCAATTTAAAAAACAGCAATTTGAAGAGATGGTCCCTTCTTTAATTGCCAGTGTTCTGTTTTTATGTCATACCTGTGAACATGAATTGCACCTTACTACTGTAGTTTGTGTCAGTAGTGATGTTAGCACGAGGGACGTTTTCATTCTATATAGCTTTCAATTGAACTAAATATGTGTTGTTCTTGATCAGTGTTCAATATGTTTTTTTATCCACCTCCTTGGAAAAGTAAAAATGTACATTTTTAATTATATAGGTTAGTTAGTTTGATCTTTTTGGACTACATATAACATACAGAAAGCCAATGGGTGTAGCTTAAAAATCACAAAACTCTTTTTTTATTCTTATAGTTTGACACATCGAGTTTGATGACATCTAAAGAAGACTTTCAGCAGGAAAATATTTAACATTTTCCTTTCACATGCACAGGGTTTCATTTTCTCACCAGCCTCTGCTTTGTACTCTCTATAGACATGTGTTTCCCTTTTAGACATTGTTCTCTATGTTGGGAAAACCTCACGAAGAACTGAGAACTTTTCAGAAAGCGTTTCGCCGCTAATAAGAGAGCACTGGAGAACTGTGGCAAAATATGTCGGTGGTAAATGAGTCAGTCATTGGTTAGTTGGGATAAAATAAAACACATTCAATGTTGTGGAGATGACTCTCCATCAAAACTGCGATGAAACACATTTCTGTGCCTTTTAATGGGACACAAAACACATGCCATGCACTCCACCCACAAACTGTCTTTCATGACCCACTTTTTAAAATCGCATTCTTTGCTGCTGAAGTCGACTCTATCTTTCACCCGCCTGCTCATACGTCTGTGAGAAGCTGAAAACAGTTATGCTGATTTCAACACTAATTAACCAAACTTTACTGAGCCAGATCTCTTCTACAGTTCAGTGTAAAAGACTTTTTTAATCAGTGTCTGCTGGAACCCCCTTGTATCTGTACTGATTTTATCCGTTTTTAAAAGTCAACATGAAATCAAAATCGACAATTCTTTTTTTTTTTTTATGGAATATTACTTTATTAGAAATTATTCATAATCTTGAATCAGAATAACTTCCTCTCCCTCTTGCAGCGACATCTCTTCTCTAATGACGAGGCAACCTGTCACTCACATGAGATCCACCAATAACAAACAACAACCATCCAATCAATTCCCCACAGACAAAACCAAGCCTCGCCCTACATTTGTTTCACCCGGATATACGGCACAATAGGGAAGAAAAGGCAATTGCAACTTCCGTTTCATGCCAATTGTAACGTCACTGAGGAAAGCAGGCGAAGACGAGGATCTTAACGCAGGGTGATTTAATAAAGCAACATAAAACAGATCATAGAACTCAAAGTACAAAGTAACAAAACCAGGGGGATCACAGAGGCAACCATTACACTTAGAACAACTGACAAAGTAACAAGTGAAACACATAAATACACAAGGACAAACAAGCTAAACAAGATAACAAGGGGGTGGGGCTAGTTAGAAACACCTGGAGAGACTAATAAACAAGAAAAACTACAAAGGACTACAAAACATGGCACAGAACAGGAAATAACAAAAGTCCACACAAGACAGGAATCGTGACACCGATATTAAGTCTGTCACAATTCACAAACGGTGTTAGTGTAAACTCGTGTGTGTTGTATAGCCACCGAAAAATCATGATCCTAAACCTTTTAAAATGTCAGTTACCTGTTAACTGTCACCCCCCTTTTTTTGAATATACATGTAAATGCACATTTCGAACTTAAATGGTTGTAATTCAAGAATGCTTTGGAATATAGACGTAAGATTGGTCTTGTTTTAAAGAAGACATTTGGCAGGTTTTTGAAGAAGTGAAATAAATTAAGAAAGTCAAACAGAAAAAAAGTTATAGAAGTTTGAGTTTATGGAAATGTACAATGTAAAAAAAATAATTATTCATATTTTATATAAAATATATATTTTCAAAACCTGGGCTACTCTAAAACGGCAGAAAAATCAAAGCCAAAAATCTGAACAAGTTGTGTTTCAAATTGTAGGTTGATATCTCAAAAAATGAGCTTTCAGTAAGATTTTGTTTGGGCGCAGTACCAAACTTTTTCACTAGGTCACAACCAGACTCCATTACTGCCCATATAAGGGCGCCTCCATTTCCATATGTGTTTTGAGTGATCTGAACCATTATTTCCACAATTTTCATACAATTTATGAAGAAGATATCCTATTCAGAAGTAGTATGGGAAGTTTGGCAGATTTTGATATGAATTCAACCTCTACAAAGAACACGCATGTGCGTCATAGCTCGCTGCCACATCACAAATGGTGAATTTATTTTTTTCTTTATATTTAAAACATTTTCAGACCTTTTTTTCTAAAATAATTGAATGCATGCTATCTTTTGAACTCTTGGCATGAAAAAAACCCTGAGGTTTCTACCATTTTTTCATGATTTTTCATGTTCATTGCTATTTCAAAATAAAGGTCTGAACACACCTTAGGAGTATGAAAATATTCTTGTTGCAAATTGATAAATTACGGCTCCTGTTTAATTTATTTTGAAAATCAATCACCAAATATGGAAACTAGAGATTGTAAGCTTTAAAATGATATATAGTTTGTCAATATTACTTAAGGTTTTTACTAAGATATTATTGTTTTAAAAATATAATGGCAAACGTCCCACCTGTGGGACGGTGACAGTTAAGTTAACCAGACCAGACAGTGATTCATCTTTTCTAAACCATTCAAATATTGGTGTCTAGGACACCATGCGCCCAGGGACTGTAGCGTCCACTGTGAGTTTTTAAGCTTAAAGATGTGCTATAAATTAATTCTGCTCATAAAAGGTGTTCTCAAATGGAGAAGAGGCTTGAACTCGTAATTGATATGTCAAGACCTCAGAAGTGGATTAGGTCCTCAGTCCTCACTCCCACTGACTCCACCTCAGTCCTCATTCCCACTGGCTCCGCATCAGTCCTCACTCCCACTGGCTCGCCTCAGTCCTCACTCCCACTGGCTCCGCCTCAGTCCTCACTCCCACTGGCTCCGCCTCAGTCCTTACTCCCACTGGCTCCTCCTCAGTCCTCACTCCCACTGACTCCGCCTCAGTCCTCACTCCCACTGACTCCGCCCCAGTCCTCACTCCCACTGGCTCCGCCTCAGTCCTCACTCCCACTGGCTCCTCCTCAGTCCTCACTCCCACTGACTCCACCTCAGTCCTCACTCTCACTGGCTCGCCTCAGTCCTCACTCAAACTGGCTCTGCCTCAGTCCTCACTCCCACTGACTCCACCTCAGTCCTCACTCCCACTGGCTCTGCCTCAGTCCTCATTCCCACTGGCTCCGCCTCAGTCCTCACTCCCACTAGCTCGCCTCAGTCCTCACTCATACTGGCTCTGCCTCAGTCCTCACTCCCACTGGCTCCGCCTCAGTCCTCACTCCCACTGGCTCCTCCTCAGTCCTCACTCCCACTGACTCCACCTCAGTCCTCACTCCCACTGGCTCGCCTCAGTCCTCACTCCCACTGGCTCTGCCTCAGTCCTCACTCCCACTGACTCCACCTCAGTCCTCACTCCCACTGGATCTGCCTCAGTCCTCACTCCCACTGGTTCCGCCTCAGTCCTCACTTCCACTGACTCCACCTCAGTCCTCACTCCCACTGACTCCACCTCAGTCCTCACTCCCACTGACTCCGCCTCAGTCCTCACTACCACTGGCTCTGCCTCAGTCCTCATTCCCACTGGCTCCGCCTCATTCCTCACTCCCACTGGCTCACCTCAGTCCTCACTCTCACTGGTTTGCCTCAGTCCTCACTCAAACTGGCTCTGCCTCAGTCCTCACTCCGCCTCAGTCCTCACTTCCACTGGCTCGCCTCAGTCCTCACTACCACTGGCTCGCCTCAGTCCTCACTACCACTGGCTCTGCCTCAGTCCTCACTTCCCCTGACTCCGCCTCAGTCCTCACTCCCACTGGCTCTGCCTCAGTCCTCACTCCCACTGGCTCCACCTCAGTCCTCAATCCCACTGGCTCTGCCTCAGTCCTCACTCCCACTGACTCCACCTCAGTCCTCACTCCCACTGGATCTGGCTCAGTCCTCACTGCCACTGACTCCACCACAGTCCTCACTCCCACTGACTCCACCTCAGTCCTCACTCCCACTGGCTCTGCCTCAGTCCTCATTCCCACTGGCTCTGCCTCAGTCCTCACTCCCACTGGCTCGCCTCAGTCCTCACTCCCACTGGCTCTGCCTCAGTCCTCACTCCCACTGGCTCCACCTCAGTCCTCAATCCCACTGGCTCTGCCACAGTCCTCACTCCCACTGACTCCACCTCAGTCCTCACTCCCACTGACTCCACTTCAGTCCTCACTCCCACTGACTCCACCTCAGTCCTCACTCCCTCTGGCTCCGCCTCAGTCCTCACGTTAAAGTCACGTGAAGTATTGGTTTTAGGGTACGTTTACACAACAACGATATGCTTAAAACGGAGAAGTTTTTCCTTTGTGTTTTCCGCATACAGACGACACCATTGTCAAAACCATCCCCGTTCACACGGATCCGCGAAAACGGCTAAAAACCCTGTATTCTTCTGCCAGGCCATTAGATGGCGATGAAACGCTATAGACTGAACACATAATACGCATGAGCATGACGTCATCGTCTGTAGAGATACACGTTTTTTATTTTTTTTACACAGAGACCATTTTTAAAAATGTGCTTTTTCAGGCACCCAAAACGCTATTGTGGTGTAAACGAACGGCCAAAACGCATAAAATGTTTTACGTTTTTAGGGAAAACAGGGTCGTGTAATCAGCCCCTTAGTTTTACTCATATTGTTTTCTGTGTTTCCTTTCAGTTGTCTTGGTTTCTAAGTATGTTCTATGTTCGTTGTCATAGTTACTCATTGTTTGATTGATTTTCGTCATCTGCTCCTTGTTTGGTTCATCAGTTTGCTCTGTTCTATGTCTGCTGTTGTATGTGTATAGACCACATTATTACATGTGTAATGTGTTCTTTGTCAGGCCACATGGCATTGCCAAATAATCATAATTTCTATCGATCTATTTTTCTCTTACCAAATTTGAGTGCTCTGGCCAAGCACTGCACAAGACATTTGGAAATTATGTGAAGGAGTGTTTCTGTCATTCCTTTCAGCTAATCACTGACCATCGTAATCTGGAATACTTACAAGAAGCCACAGAGTTGAATCCTCGCCAGGCCTGGCAATTAGGTTCATTGTCATCCTGTCTCTGTGTGGTTTGTGACAGGTAAAAATGTTCAATAGCTGTTTTGTAGCAAAAGATGTTAAAGTGAGTGCCTATAAAGAAATGTTGTTTCAAGAAAAAAATAATACATAATATATATATATTAAAAAATCTATAAAACTGGCCTCAGTCTCCCTTTAATATTTAGTAAATGTGATTTGTTTTGTTTTAGTGCTTTGATGCATTTGCTACATTCTCTCCTGATTTCCTCCACCTCCACACACTTCTCTTTGTTTGACAAGTTTGTGGGCTTATGCATACAAATAAAATGGAAAGCCAGAGTGACTTTGTAAGACAAACTGTTGGGACTGGTGGCATATGGGGAAGCAGTCTGGACACAATCCAGAGGGCTAGAAGCTATGCAGAGAAAAAGAGAGCAAAAGGGGAATGACTGGTGTGTGGAGTAAAAGAGAAAGACAGAAAGAGAGAGAGAGATGGAGGCCCCAGGCAGCCTGCCCTGTCTTTGTTTACAACAAAAAGCCATTGTTTGATGTGGCCGCAGAGCCTCTGCTTCAAACCAGGCTTCTTCTCCCACAGGATGTGCTGAGGGTAAGATGCCAGACAGAGACTGAGGCCTGGAAAACCTGTACACCGAGGAAAATGCTCAGGACACTGGAATCTTTAAGCTCAGTATCCGCTCCTCGCGTTGTAGCTGCCACCCCGGGACTACTCCTCATCGCTGTGCTCCCAACTGTTGGAACAAAAGATTGATTGTTACCCAGCCAAACCTTACTTTTATGTTCTTTCTTTGTCCTGATTTAGAATGCAACCAAAAGGATTAAGTACGATTTGCCCAATTGAATGTGTTTTGGTTTGAAGGGCAAAAAGGAAGTTGGGGGACTTGTCAAAGGAATAAATATATGGCTTAAAAAGACACTCTGCAAGTATTCTGTGCTGCAAAGAATTTTTGAAAATGCTAATTCTTAGTTTCCTGAAAGTTTTAGTTTCCTTCGGGTGCCCCAGAGGTGTGTGTGTGTGTGTGTGTTAGCCCTACAATGGACTGGCCACGGTCCAAGACGGGTGAGATGGGCTTCAGCATCCATGAGAGACTACACAGGAGAAGTGATATAGAAAATGAATGCATGTATGGATGCAGTGAGGGACTACACATGAGTCGCATGTGTGCAATAGAATAAAGATCCGTGGCTATGAAATTTTTCTCTTTTTTTCCAATTACTTTTTTTTCTCTGACTTTATTTCTGTTACGCTCTATTTGAATTTCTGTGTACATTCCATGTTTATAGAGATTTCTTTTTTTGCTTTACCCTCGTCCCAGACTTTCTATCTTAAAATATCCAGAAAAAAATCCTTAGAAAATCCAGATGATAGAATTCTATGATAGAACTGTTGTATAGTTTCCCAGACTGGTTTAAATTGGCCTACTATGTAAAAAGAGCCTAGGTATTACGTACATTTCAAACAAACTTTTTTGTACATTTGAATAGATGCTGAAACGTATAATATGGACGTATCCGTAGTTTTTTACAGCTACAAAAAGTTTAATATTTACAAATCTTTCATATCATAAAGATATCTGTATAATTTCCCTTTTAACATTTTATAGATAAATGTAAGATCCCTTAACCCTACTCCTAAACCTAAACATACCCATTTTGTACAAAATATAAAAATAATAAACCGTTTGGACAAAGATGTGAAGGAAAACTACAATTTTAGTAACATTATAGCCTTAAGACATTTTGAGCCGATAATCCTACGCCTAAACCTAACCATTAAAATTTCTTAAAACTATACGTAAAGTTATGAAGAAAAATGTAGCAGACAAACTAGTGTATTCACAATTTATCGAAACGAGTTTGCAGCAGAAGTCATGAACAGAGCGAAATGTTAATATTTCTTATTAAGTAAATGAGTAAAATGCGTTTAATATATGCGAATGAAAACATCTCATTGATATGAAAATTGAATACAATAGTCAAAACATTAATGATACAATTGTAATATTCATAAATAGGAATACGTACAAATTTGTACGTCGGTAAAGTTTTTAATACGTAAACAAATGTGTGTTTTAGTTCCGTCAGTACCTAAATATTTTGCGTTCTAGTGCAGCCAATACGTCAGTAGTATATATTTCGGTGTGTATGAAAACGTAAGTAAATGTACGTGTGGTAGAACTACATTTTACGTAAAAATACACTATTGTGAAGAAACACTAGATTGTCTGCTTATGAATTAATTTATGTTAGTTTTGTTTATTTATTTGATAGGGACAAAGCATGTTAATGAAGATTAGTATAAAATACAAAATGTAAACAAGCCGGATTATAGCAACATTGCTAATTTATGTCCGCAGTCCCTAGGCAGATACACACAAGAACACATACTCAGCTATACACACAACACTACAAAGAGACAAATACCCCAAACACATTATTAAAATGTCGAAGTAAAATGTTTACACAACTGATTCGTCATAAGCCACTTTTCAAGGTGATATTTAAATGTGTGATAAGTAGAACATTGTCTTATTGACTGCGGTAAACTATTCCAGTATTTGCTCCCTATCACAAATAATACTTTCTGACCAAAAGATGTTCGCCTATATGACACATCACAATCCCCTCTAATGATAGACCTGGTACAAAAATCTGTACTGGTAAGCTTCCTAGTAGTGCTATAGAAAATGTGCCGGCAGTGTGTGGTAAGGCACACTAGGTTCTTTTTTTTATTTTTTTTATTTTTTTATTGTCATCTTCATTTATATAGCGCTTTTAACAATGGATTGTTTCAAAGCAGCTTTACAGAGATAAACATATAATTTAAGGTAACAGATTGTTTTGGCATTATAGCGGTTCTTGAATAATGTTATTTCCAGCTAAAGTTAACTTTGATTGATTCACCTCCGTCGAAATGATCAGACTTTTAAACGCGAACCTGTGATTAACGCTGACGGCGTTCACATGCTCATTCAGAATTGATTCTATAGTTATGTGCTTTTTAAAATATGTGCGCAGGTTTATAATTCATACAACCCAGCCTAAACAAACTACTTTTCTTGCCTATAAATTTTGATACAGAATTTTGTTTTATTTTATCACTTCAGGGTACGCGAGCCGGAATTCACAACGCTTTATCTGTAGAGTGGGAAAGGGATCCTCCATAGGGAGAGGATAGTGGATACTTCAGCACTGCATTGTCATCGGGTCCAGGCGGATCTCCTTCGTCAGATCTGGACACGGCCTGGATCCGGCAGGCTGCGGGAAAACCTCGGGATAAACAAAGACACTAATATTAGCGTAGATGCCATTCTTCTTATGATGTAGCGAGTACATCAAGATTTAACGGAAGTGTTCCCAGTTCCGGCTGACCTAATCTATGCAGCCTAACATTGAATTTATAGAAGTCTATAGTGCGTTATGTGTATGCTAGGTCAAAGAGATGTGTTTTTAGTCTAGCTTTGAACTGACAGAGTGTGTCTGCTTCCCGGACAATGGTAGGAAGACTGTTCCAAAGTTTTGGTGCTAAATAGGAAAAGGATCTACCGCCTGCAGTCGATTTAGATATTCTAGGTATTATCAACTGACCGGAATTTTGAGATCGCAATGGACGTGAAGGACTATAATGCGTTAAGAGCTCGCTCAAGTACTGCGGAGCTAAACCATTTAGTGCTTTGTAGGTAATCAACAATATTTTAAAATTTATACGATGTTTAATAGGGAGCCAATGCAGTGTTGACAGAACCGGGCTAATATGGTCATATTTCCTGGTTCTGGTAAGAACTCGAGCTGCGGCGTTTTGAACTAGCTGTAGTTTATTTATTAAGCGTGCAGGGCAACCACCCAGTAGAGCATTACAATAATCTAGCCTTGAGGTCATGAACGCATGGACTAATTGTTCCGCATTTCCCAATGAGAGCATATGGCGTATTTTAGATATATTTTTAAGATGGAAAAATGCAGTTTTACAGATACTAGACACGTGGCTTTCAAAAGAAAGGTTGGTATCAAAGAGCACACCCAGGTTCCTAACCGACGACGAAGACTTGACAGAGCAGCCATCAAGTGTTAGACAGTATTCTGGGTTATTACGTGTGGAAGTTTTTTGTCCAATAATTAGAATCTCTGTCTTTTCAGAATTTAGTAGTAGGAAATTACTAGTCATCCAATTTTTTATATCAGCTATGCATTCCGTTAATTTTGTGAATTGGTAAGTTTCGTTGGGTTTTGAAGAAATATACAGCTGAGTATCATCGGCATAACAGTGAAAGCTAACTCCATGTTTCCTAATGATATCTCCTAATGGTAGCATGTACAGAGTGAACAGCAGCGGTCCTAGTACTGAGCCTTGTGGTACGCCATACTGAACTTGTGATCGATAAGACATCTCTTCATTTACTGCTACAAACTGATAACGGTCAGATAAGTATGATTTAAACCATGCTAGTGCAATTCCACTAATGCCCACATAGTTTTCTAGTCTATTTAAAAGAATGTTGTGGTCAATTGTGTCAAATGCAGCACTAAGATCGAGTAACACTAATAGAGAGATACAACCACGATCGGATGATAAGAGCAAATCATTTGTGACTCTAATGAGAGCGGTCTCAGTGCTATGGTACGGTCTAAATCCGGACTGAAAATCCTCGCAGATATCATTTCTTTCTAGAAAGGAACACAGTTGTGAAGATACTGCTTTTTCTAATATCTTTGACAGAAAAGGCAGATTCGAGATCGGCCTGTAATTGACTAATTCTGTAGGATCAAGTTGTGTTTTTTTAACAAGCGGTTTTATCATAG
The DNA here is from genome assembly GCA_030578255.1 of Tiaroga cobitis. Classification (NCBI taxonomy): domain Eukaryota; kingdom Metazoa; phylum Chordata; class Actinopteri; order Cypriniformes; family Leuciscidae; genus Tiaroga; species Tiaroga cobitis. Next base: position 6,974,269 of record CM060592.1, read on the forward strand.
CCAGTTTAAAGGTTTTTGGTACGTATCCTAGAGACAAAGATGAATTAATGATATTAAGAAGAGGATATATGACCTCTGGAAACATCTCTTTCAGTAGCTTAGTCGGTATAGGATCTAACATACAAGTTGTCGATTTAGATGAATTAACGAGTTTGCAGAATTCTTCCTCTCCTATAGCAACAAATGAATCAAATTTTTCCTCAGGGAGACTACAATGCACTTCCTGATGCGATACTGTGGTAGACGGTTGCATAGTTATAATTTTGTCCCTGATATTATCAATCTTATAAGTGAAGAAGTTCATAAAGTCATCACTGCTGTGTTGCTTGGACACTTCTGAGCTTGAAGCTTTCTTTTTCGTTAGTTTAGCCACTGTTTCAAATAAATACCTTGGATTATGTTTATTTTCTTCTAATAGGTTTGAAAAATAAGCAGATCTAGCAGCTTTTAAAGCCTCTCTGTAAGCAATCGAGCTCTCTTTCCATGAAATCCGAAATACCTCTAGTTTAGTTTTCTTCCAGTTGCGCTCCATTTTTCTGGCTGCTCTCTTAAGGGCCCGGGTGTGCTCGCTGTACCACGGCGTTGGGCTATTTTCTTTAATCTTCTTTAAGCGCAACGGAGCAACTGCGTCTAAAGTGCTGGAAAAGAGAGAGTTAAACGTTTCTGTTGCAATATCAAGTTCTTCTAAGCTATCCGGGATGCTGAGATGATGAAACTGATTAGGAAGATTATTGATAAAGCAATCTTTAGTGGCAGAAGTTATAGGTCTAACGTATTTATAACACGGAGTCGGCTTTGCAGCCTTGGCTAAATGTAATTTACATGAGACTAGATAATGATCTGAGATGTCATCGCTCTGCTGCAGAATTTCAACGGTATCAACATCTATTCCATGTGATAATATTAGATCTAGAGTATGATTACGACGATGAGTAGGTCCTGACACGTGTTGTCTAACTCCAATTGAGTTTACAATGTCTTTAAATGCCAATCCAAATGCATCTTTTTCATTATCTACATGTATATTAAAATCACCAACAATTAGTACTTTATCTGCAGCCAATACTAATTCTGATAGGAAGTCCGCAAATTCTTTGATAAAATCTTTATGGTGCCCTGGTGGCCTGTATACAGTAGCCAGCATAATTCTCAAATGTGATTTATCGTTTACACTATAGATTTTTACATTAAGCACCAATACTTCAAAAGAAGTATATTTAAAGCTAGATTTCTTAGTGGTTTTGAAAATATTACTATAAATTACAGCAACACCTCCCCCTTTGCCTTTCAGACGAGGTTCATGTTTATAACTGTAATCTTGTGGGGTTGACTCATTTAAAATAATGTAATCGTTTGGTTTTAGCCAGGTTTCTGTCAAACACAGCATATCAAGATTATAATCTGAAATCATATCATTAACTATGAGAGATTTTGAAGTAAGGGATCGAATATTCAGCAACCCAAGCTTTATCATAATAATAATTGTGACATTATTCATATTGCAATCATACAATTAACATGTCAAAGTAGACAATATATTTCTTTGTTCCCTGTTTTTACCCCTTATTTCCCTTCCCCCCAGTAAATTGAGAAAAAAAATAAAAATAAAATAATAATACAAATAAATAAAAAATAAAATAAATAAAAAAAATAAAAAATAAAATAAAAAAATAAAAAAAATAAAATTATAACATACCCACGCACATATATATATATACATACATACGTACTCAGACGTATATCATCTATACTCCTATCTATACACATACATACATCTCCATATACAGGTTTACATACAGACATGCAAATTTCCATATAACTGCATCCATATAATATATATCCATATAGCTGCATCATATATCACAGAGATTACATCCATGCCTCATCTAATTACACAGGTCCAACTCCATGCTTGATTTTTGTTTTTCAATGCATTTGGTTAGCGTATGCGAACCATCTCATCTTAAATAACTTTATTTTGCCTCTCATCAGTTTCCGCATATTCCTGCCAATAGGGGGACTTAACATAGCAGAAAACATTTTTGCATGCTTGACTCCACTCCTCTTCAGTCACTGTTATTCCAATATCTTTCTCCCAAGAGTTCAAAATATTATTAATTAGATTATTATTATTTAAAATATTATAAATTTGTCCCGTTACATTTTTGAAACTCGACTTTTCATAGACTTTCAAGATATGCTCCACAATAGGACGAAGGTCTTGGAAAGACTGTATATTTGTTATTATATAGCTCCTTACTTGGAGGTATCTAAAAAAATGATTACTTGAAAGGTTATAGTCCTTAGATAGATTTTCAAATGTATCAACTGCATGATCTTTAAACATTTTGTGAAATCTTGTAAGTCCCTTAGTTTCCCATATCCTGAAAGTCTCATCCATACGATTTGGAGTGAAGTCTGGGTCTTGACTAATTTCCCTCAGGCAAACCATATCAGTTGATTTTATTTTCATAATTTTACATAATCTTTTCCAACTCTTCCATGTATGATAAATAGAGTAATTCAAATGTTTTACCCTTTCTGCAGTTTGCCCTGAGAAAATTAGAGAGGTGGGTGAGTCTACCAATTTGTTCTCCATAGATTTCCATTTAGGATTCATTTTATTATTCATCAAAACTAAAATGCTTTTAACTTGGGCTGCATGATAATAAAGGCTCAAATTTGGTAGACCCAACCCACCTTGTTCCCTACTTTGTTGTAAAAATTTAAGTTTTACCCTTGGTTTCTTTTCATCCCATATAAACTTTCCTAGCATTCTTTCCCATTCCTTAAAACATGCACCTGTTAAATACAGAGGAAGGTTCTGAAAAAGAAAAAGAAAGCGTGGCAATACATTCATTTTTATAGTTCCTATTTTTTCAAATATTGTTAGAGGCAGGATTTTCCAACGCCTAAGATCCTGCCTTAAGGAGTTTTCCAAAACTTTATAATTACATGCGTATAATTTATCCATTTGGGAATTGTAATACCTAAATATTTTATTTTATTCTGATCCCATCTCAACTTAAACTTTTTCTTAAATTCTGTTTGGAGATTGCATCCTATTTCCATGGCTTCAGTTTTAGCTGAGTTTAATTTATAGCCTGAAATAGCCCCGTATTTCCCAATTTCTTCCAGAAGCGCCGGTAATGATTTGTATATATCAGTTAAGAATATTATGACATCGTCCGCATATAACGCCAGTTTATGTTCTTCATCTTGTATGTTAATGCCCTTTATACTCATACTTGTCCTTATGCCTTCTGCCAATGGCTCAATGCACAAGGCAAAAATCTGTGGGGAGAGCGGATCGCCCCGTTTTACCCCTCGTTTTATCTGAAAGGGTTTCGATAGTGAACCAATGGCTTTCACTCTGGCTGTAGAGTCATTATACATTCCCATCACTAAATTAATGAATTTCTTGTGAAAACCAAATTTATTCAAAACTACAAACAGAAAAGGCCAAGACACTCGGTCGAATGCTTTTTCCGCATCCAATGTAAGCACTATCATTTGTTGGTTTGTTTTTCTAGCAAAATCAATAACATTAAGGGTTCGACGTACATTGTCACTAAGAAATCTATTTTTGACAAATCCTGTTTGATCCTGATTTATGATAGATGGTAGGATTTCCGAGAGCCTATTTGCCATAATAGATGTAAATATTTTCTGATCAACATTCAGGAGTGAAATAGGCCTATAAGATGAACATTGTTTTGGGTCCTTCCCTTCTTTAGCTATAACTGTTATAATTGCATTTTTCCAAGTATCTGGCCATTTTCCTGTTTGTAACACCTCATTAAACACTCTATGTAGAACTGGTACAATTAGGTATTTATAATCTTTATAGAATTCATAAGTATAACCATCTTCTCCAGGGCATTTCCCCAATTTTCCCTTTTCAATAGTTTTTATTATTTCCGTTTGAGTTATGTTTTTTACTAAGCTTTCATTCTGGGTTTCAGTCACGGATGTTAGACTTAATTCATCTAAGTAACTTGCAATTATCTGCTTGTCAAAATTATTTACTTCTGGATTATAAAGGTTTTCATAATAGTTCCTGAAACAAGATACAATTTCTTGTCCCCCTCTCCTTGGCGTTGGATTATCCATAATTATATTGATTACCGCTTTTTCTTTGTTCTTTTTTATTTTGGAGGCTAAGATTCGTTGAGCTTTAGAGCTATTGTCATAAAATAATTGTTTAGCAAAAGTGAAATCTTTTACCAAGTCCTCCGAATTAATACTCTCTAATTCTTTTTTTGCATCATTCAATTCTTTTTCTATTATTTTATCCCTCACTTTTAATTCTTGCAACTTTTGTATTTTGCTCTCTATTAATGTTAGTTTACTCTCTCTCCGTTTTTTCCTCCAAGATGAGTATGCTATTATCTCTCCCCTTAGGGTTGCTTTAGCTGTTTCCCACAGTAATACAGGATTTATTTCACTGTTATCATTTATATCAAGGAATGTTTTAATAACCTCTGTCATTTTTTCTTTAAACATTTGATCCATGAGTAGTGAATTATTAAATCTCCAAACACTTGTTTTTAATACCCTGAAGAATGGTCTGCCAATAGAAAAGGAACAATCTCACAAGTAATCACCTTAAAGAGGTCATGCTTGAACATAAAAAAATAATCCAATCTTGAGGATACTTTATGTGCGTCAGAATAAAAGGTGAAGGTTCTGTCCTTTGGGTGAAGATAACGCCAAACATCCATCATTCCCAATTCTAACTTTGCTTCCCTTAATAATTTAGCTGTTGATTCTGATTTGTGTTTTATTCTACTTATAGTATCTATCTTTTGGTTCATCACTAAATTAAAGTCGCCTCCCATTATAGTTAATCCTTTAGCCTCCGACATTAACAGATGGAGGATTCTTTTCATGAGGGCAATTCCCTCTTCTGTGGGTTATATACATTAAACAATGTTACTGGTTGACCATCTATTTCTCCACGTAAAAAGACAAATCTCCCTTGTTTTTCCCTGATACATTTATCTTTAGTAAATCTTAAACTATTCTTAAGGAGCACCGCTACTCCTCTTTTAGCTGATGTGTATGAAGATGAATAAATTTGTGTTCCAGCTAATTTCCCTAGTTTCTCATGTTCCCCTTGACTCAGGTGTGTTTCCTGTAAAAAAATAATGTCCCCTAATTTTTTAAGTCTCTGCATTACATTCCTTCTTTTTATTGGATTATTAATACCATTTACATTAACTGTAACTATCTTAAGTCCTCCCATTTTTTTCCTTTCGCAAAATGAAACTTTGCTGTCTTATTAAGGTATTTAAAGCAAACATAACTATAAAAAACTAAACATCGCAAAAGTGCCTGTAAACACCCCCGTGAACTTCCAAAGTCTGTAACCTCAACAGGGTTACCCAAAAAGTTCCACATTGTTGTTAATTTGTGGAAGAAGAAAAAAAAATCTTTTCTTAGCCACTGAATCATGGCAGAGCGGTGAGACCTATACAGTCTCACTAAAGGTGGTGGGCTGCAACCTTAATTTGTATTCCTTCTAATTTGTATTCCTTCTAAGAAAATGTGCCGGCAGTGTGTGGTAAGGCACACTAGGTTCTTATGGCATCATCATATCCATAAATCCACCATAATGCCTTTCCTAAAACACTGTCCTCAAGGACTAAGAACACAGTCAGCTCTGCCACTATTAACCAGGACCTGAACCAGCCCATCACATCCTCTACTACAGCATTATAAATGACCTCTTATATGTCAAAAGAATTCATGGCCCCTTTAAAACCCAATTTGAATAGATTTAGCAGTCCTCATTGATTTAGCATTCGTCCGATTGTAACTGAACGTGCTCCAGGGACGAGTCTATAGTTCGCTGTAATCACTGAGCAGCTTTATGTGCACTCTACTGGAAGCTACGTCATACGCTGCAGATTTATATGGAGCACTTCAAGCTTTATGATTCAATATGTAACTTGTAATGAAACAATAGGAGGCACTTTTTTGTGATAACCTATTAATATTTGTTTTTAAATAATTTTAAATCACAAAATAAGAAAATGCAACCGACCTTACAATTTAATGTAATTAACCCTTTCATGCATGGTGTCCACTAGGTTTACATCAGGACCATGGTAATTACAGTTGACCCTTACCCATAAATCTACACGACTGTCCAATTTATAATGCAGTGCATTTTCTTTAGACAGCATAAAATTGAACATTGCGGACAAAAGTGGCAACAAGCAGCTCTAGATGGAGATCCACTGTCCAACCCTGATCAATCTCTGCCACTTCACTTTATTTTACAGTACGTGTACTTACAGTGTACTTACCTCTGTTACGGGGTGTGTAGGCAGGAAACACGAGGAGATCAGGATTTCCAAAAACAATATGCTTTACTAATAAATCAAACTGGTACAGGCAGGAAAACAGACAGAGGATACACACATCTTACATAAACGAGAACCGACCAGGAGTGAGGGAGAACACAGGGTTTACATACACAGAACAGATTAGGGAAACAAGGCACAGCTGGGGCAAACGAACTAGACACAGGTGAATAAACTAAACACTAATGAGGAGCGGGAAACTGGAAACAGGACTGAACCAAATACACAAAGAACGGGGGAAACACAGGACATACATGTAACATTAGCTCCCCCTCCTGCAAGGCGCGTCCTCGCGCCGAGTAACATCAATAAGGGTGGGGGGGTGGGCGCCCTGGAGGCTGACGAGGGAGTGGCCTACCCGAAGCAGGAAGCCTCCAGGGCGGAGCAGGACGTGCAGGAGGCCAGGGCGGAGTCTTTCCCTCGGGTGGCCAGGGTGGAGACTTTCCCTCGGGTGGCCAGGGTGGAGACTTTCCCTCGGGTGGCCAGGGTGGAGAGGCCACTTCAGGTGGCCAGGGTGGAGAGGCCACTTCAGGTGGCCAGGGTGGAGAGGCCACTTCAGGTGGCCAGGGTGGAGAGGCCACTTCAGGTGGCCAGGGTGGAGAGGCCACTTCAGGTGGCCAGGGTGGAGAGGCCACTTCAGGTGGCCAGGGTGGAGCAAGCTGGTCAGGGGGCCATGGCGGAGACGCACCATCAGGTGGCCTATATCCCCCCCCCAAAATTTTCTTGGGGAGAGTGCCAGGCTTAGGGACGTGCATCAGGTCAGGCTTGGGAGGGCTGGATGGGACCAGTAGAGAAGGCTCTGGCGGGCAGGCGACGGGCTCAGGCTCTGGCGGGCAGGCGACGGGCTCAGGCTCTGGCGGGCAGGCGACGGGCTCAGGCTCTGGGACGTGGAAAGTCTCTGGCTGGGCTAGCGGTGAAGGCTCTGAAGGGCTGGACGGGACCAGCGGAGAAGGCTCGGGAGAACTGGAGGGAAGCTCAGGCTCGGCAGGCGTGCAGGGAAGCTCAGGCTCGGCAGGCGTGCAGGGAAGCTCAGGCTCGGCAGGCGTGCAGGGAAGCTCAGGCTCGGCAGGCGTGCAGGGAAGCTCAGGCTCGGCAGGCGTGCAGGGAAGCTCAGGCTCGGCAGGCGTGCAGGGAAGCTCTGTGTCCCAGTCTATAAGCCAGTCTTCCTCTTTTAGCTCCACCAAAATTCCAACTGGCACGGTGGGCATGACGTGATGCATAGGCTCGGGACTGGGCGGGACCAGCAGCGAAGAGGGCCTGGTGCTGGACGGAACCAGCGGCGAAGAGGGCCTGGTGCTGGACGGAACCAGCAGTGAAGAGGGCCTAGTGCTGGATGGAACCAGCGGCGAAGGCTTGGCTGGACTGGAAACCACCAACCCAGGATCGAAGAGAGGCCAGAGTGGAGAGTGGTGTCGGGACTCCTCTCGACAACCGCCTCTACTACGGCCTCCACGGGTCCCACGGAACACAGCTTGGCGGGATCCCACAAAGACTTGTTTCCAGTTCTCCATCTTCCCTCTTTTCTTTTCTTTATGGTCGGTTCTTCTGTTACGGGGTGTGTAGGCAGGAAACACGAGGAGATCAGGATTTCCAAAAACAATATGCTTTACTAATAAATCAAACTGGTACAGGCAGGAAAACAGACAGAGGATACACACATCTTACATAAACGAGAACCGACCAGGAGTGAGGGAGAACACAGGGTTTACATACACAGAACAGATTAGGGAAACAAGGCACAGCTGGGGCAAACGAACTAGACACAGGTGAATAAACTAAACACTAATGAGGAGCGGGAAACTGGAAACAGGACTGAACCAAATACACAAAGAACGGGGGAAACACAGGACATACATGTAACAACCTCAGGGTTCAGGGTTAGTACATTGTTACCCAGTTATTGCAATTATCATAAGTATGCATAGTAGTAGCTCTCTGGTAATCCAGCAGACCTTGATTAGCTTGTTCAGGTCGCTTTGATTGCATATGTTGATTCTGCAAAGTGGTTTATATATGAATAGTACAACACTAGCCATATCTCTGTGTGTTTTTATGTAGTTTATTTATGCATTTGTCAGTGCATCACATCTCTATTTCACAGCACTACAAAATATTTCTATTTGCAGCACTATGATAATAATAAGAAAGGTTTCTTCAGCATTTTAGAAGAATATCAAAGTCCCCCTGTGGTAAAAATCGAATCGGTTACCTAACGTAACCTCGGTTCTCTCTAGAAGAGGGAACGAGTATTGCGTAAGCTAGCTTACGCTACGGGAAAGATTCATCTTTGCTGAGATATTGAAGCCAAAAAATTATTTCATAATTTGTATCCATACACAACGCAGTTCCTCTGCGGCAGACCTAGAGCGGGCTAGCTAGCCGCTCATTGGTTCGCTCAGAGAGAACTGCTTAAGCCTATGGGAGAGCGGAACTGAACCCGCTTCCAATGAGAGGCGCCCGCGCGCTCATTGCTTCATGGCCCGCCAGAATGGGCGTGGCCATGGTGTATATAACAGTCTCTCCCAGGCTTATATGTTGATTTATTTCAGCGTGAAGCGAAACGCTAGTAGCGCAAGCACGGCCGGGAACGCAATACTCGTTCCCTCTTCTAGAGAGAACCGAGGTTACGTTAGGTAACCGATTCGTTCTCTTACGAGAGGTTCTCTCGTATTGCGTAAGCTAGCTTCTGCTATGGGAACACCTGGTCAACGCCGTGCGCGCTATGAATCCACTCATGAATCCCAGGGATATACCGGGGGATTTTTAACGTGGAGTGAATGTATTATGAGGCCGGCAGAGCGGGCACATGAAGTGTACACCTAAGCATGTATGGGGCCAGCAGAGCGGGCACATGAAGTGTATAAGCATTTAAGGAGAGCACAAGGGGCGAACCGGTTGTGAGGGACTCCCCGTAATGCAGCTTCTTAGAGAGCTGGTCGTTAGACAGCTAGTAATTTTGCCTGCAAGGCGGGGACTTCCAAGTTGTAAAATCTGACAAAAGTGGACGGGGAGGCCCCTCCCGCGGCCACACAAATGTCATGAATGGAAATTCCACAGGACCATGCCCACGATGAGGCCATGCCTCTAGTGGAGTGCGCCCTGATGCCCAGAGGGCATGGCAGGCATTTAGATGCGTAAGCAGAGGCAATAGCGTCCACTATCCATCTAGACAGTGTCTGTTTAGAGGCGGCCAGACCTCTGGTGCGCCCTCTAAACGACACGAAAAGCTGCTCAGCGCGTCTGAACGTAGCAGCGCGCGTAGTGTACAATCTCAGAGCCCGCACCGGGCAGAGGAGATTGGCGTCGCGCTCACTATCGGATGAAGGCAGAGCCGATAGGGAAATAAGCTGAGCCCTGAACGGGGTACCAATCGCTTTCGGGACATAGCCATGCCTAGGTTTGAGAATGACACAGAATCATTCGGACCAAACTCAAGACACGCGGCGCTGGATGAGAGCGCGTGAAGATCCCCTACGCGTTTTACTGAGGACAGAGCCGTCAGGAAAACGGTTTTGAGCGAGAGGTATTTTAGGTCCACAGACTCGAGCGGTTCGAACGGGAGTGCTTTCATCGCTTCGAGGACTATAGAAATATCCCAAATAGGAACCGACGGGGGCCGCGGAGGGTTCATCCTCTTAGCTCCCCTGAGGAAGCGGATGACTAACTCGTCTTTGCCCAGGGACTGAGTGCGTCGGGGTTCAGCGAACGCCGCGACGGCTGCCACATAAACCTTGAGAGTGGAGGGGGACCTGCCCTTGTCCAGCATCTCTTGAAGGAAAACAAGCAAAGACGGCACCTCGCACGACCGTGGGTCCAGTTGTTTGTCGGTGCACCATTTTGAGAACACAGACCATTTAGACGCATAGAGCCTTCTCGTGGAAGGAGCTCTAGCCTGTATGATAGTGTTTCTTACTCCCTCTGGCAAATCGACGAATAGTCGTTGATCACCCATGCATGTAGCGCCCAGCGCCGTGGATGGGGGTGCCAGATCGTGCCGCGAGCTTGAGAGAGGAGATCTGCTCTGACTGGGATGGGCCACGGGGCTGTCTGTGACAGCTGCGTGAGCTCCGGAACCCAATTCTGACTCTCCCAACGCGGGGCTATGAGGAGCACCGAGTGGCGTGTGTCCCTGATCCTCTGAATTACCTGTGGTAACAGAGCGATCGGAGGGAATGCATAGAGCGGGCGGCGAGGCCATTCCTGGGCTAGTGCGTCCTCGCTCCTCGAAAAATATATTGGGCAGTGAGCGTTCTCTTCTGACGCGAAGAGGTCTACTTCTGCTCTGCCGAAGCAGTACTTGGACCGTTTGTGCGTTCAGGGACCATTCTCCTGTGGAGATGAGGTTCCTGGACAGTATGTCTGGACCGTCGTTCAGATGGCCCGGCACATGCGTCGCTCTGAGCGAGAGCAGGCGGCTCTGAGACCAAACTAGAATGCGGTGTGTCATTATTTTGGTAAGGATATGAATCCGTCGGATGGCGCTAGCTTGCAGGACGGCTGAAGGTGGCGAAGACGGCCGGCTTCCTCAGACTCCCAGATGCTCGCTAGAAGGTGCCTTTTCCACGACGGCGGCTTTTCTCAGGACAGCAGAAGCGTGTAGCTCGCTGAAGATGAAATGAATCAACATATAAGCCTGGGAGAGACTGTTATATACACCATGGCCACGCCCATTCTGGCGGGCCATGACGCAATGAGCGCGCGGGCGCCTCTCATTGGAAGCGGGTTCAGCCCCGCTCTCCCATAGGCTTAAGCAGTTCTCTCTGAGCGAACCAATGAGCTGCTAGCTAGCCCGCTCTAGGTCTGCCGCAGAGGAACTGCGTTGTGTATGTATACAAATTATAAAATAATTTTTTGGCTTCAATATCTCAGCAAAGATGAATCTTTCCCGTAGCGTAAGCTAGCTTACGCAATACGAGAGAACCTCTCGTAAGAGAACTGGACTGTGTGTCTATGTGGTGTGTTTAATACGCTTTAAGACACAGCATGTGTAAGCTCATAAGTCGACAGCATTGCTGAGTGTTTTCTGCTTAAAACTGCAGTGAACCAAAGACAGTATCAAACACACGGTTTGAAATGTTTCTGGTGTTTCTGACGTCACAAACGACCTTGTAACCAATCAGATCAACGTGTGATCGTCAACCAGTGGATCTCTGAGCTGAGTGAGTGAGTGGAGGCGGGGCTCATTTGCATATTCATAAAACCGCGCATACTAAATGAGGCAAGGGTGTCGAGTTACATTCAAGATATTTTAAGGCATGAAGACTTTGTTTTCAAGAAAACAAAGTTTTAAGGGATAAAACTAGGGGGACTTTAAGGATCACAGTCAGTGAAGACTGAAGTAATGACTGAAAATGGAGCTTTGTCATCAGAGGAAAAATAAAAGTTTAAAATATACTAACAGTGCACAGTTATACAGCATTGGACAGTGCAGAATGAAGGGAAAAAGAAAAAAGATAAAACGCATGCATCCTCTCTATGAATCCTCTCTCCGCATGCATCCTCTCTCCTCTCTCTCTCCCTGACCATCCTCTTTAGAAGAATAGTGTCATGTGCATTATGTAAAACTTATCATGGAAATAAATATTAAAATTCTCTACATTTAATAATTTACCAACTATAAATAAACGGCAATTGTCTGTGTGTGTTTATTTATTTATAAAAATTCAGGTTGCAGTCCTTAACTTCCTAGGGACTGAAAGAGGACAATCCTGAGAGAGAAAGAAGATGTGTTTCGTTCAGAAATGATCATCATATTCCCTTTCGAAGTCTGAACCGTTCCCTGTGAGAGCTTTGCAGTGCTGAGAAGTGTGGTGTTATTTTATTACAAACGCTCCAGAATGAGCGGGTGATAATGACTCCACTATACACCCTTAAGGAGAGCGAGTCTGCTGCTCATAAGACTACATTATCACAAGAATAATATCTATTCTGCTTGTTTGTCCTTTCCAGATATAGCTATGATCAGGATGCAATGGGAGAAGAACAAAAGCTATCAAAAAAAATATTGAAAATATTGGGTATTGGATATATTTAAATTTAATTCATTTTGGCTTTTTTTTTAAATGCCTTTTATTTTGATGGCTAAAAGTTCAATTTATAAAGCTTTTTTAAAGATTTTTGTGTAAGGTTAAGTTAGCTATATGATTTATAATAGCTTTTTTTTTATTACCACTGTGCTTATAAAATAAAGCCTAATCCTGGCTACTACTGACCGATGTTACCGTGTTTCAGGACAATGCTTTCATTCTATTTCCAACAGCCTGGAACAGATGAAAAAGAAAGGGGGAAAAAGAAAACACAAAATCAAGTGCGGGAAATGGATGTGGGTGACACCAAATCAAAGAAAAGAAAGAAAGAAAGAAAGAAAGAAAGAAAGAAAGAAAGAAAGAAAGAAAGAAAGGTAGGCTTATTCGTTTAGACCACTATACTAAATGAGAAAAACAAAAGTCTTCACCGTGTAAGAGGCCGTAACTACTCTACTGTAACCCGTATATCTCTGACAGTGAAAGTAGAAGAGTGTTAATGAGTGCACTCAAAAAAATAACACTTTGAATGAACATAAAAAAATCATGGAAAGGATTTCCACATAATTAATTTGCTTTATTTATTATGTTATTCCAATTTAATGTACTTACGTTGGGTCAACTAAATTCATTAAGGTTGATTCAACTTATTTACTATGGTTGGGCACAGCTTAATTAAATAATGTCAGTGAATTTAAAAAGGCTCCCTGATATGATTCAAATTTATATATTCATTCATCCAATGCTATATCATTTTTTTAATGTCACACATAATCAGTTTCTAGACTATTGTCATCTATAAGTTACCAACAGCACTTTTAAGCATCCTAAATAAGATTTACTTGCTTCATCTGCCATAGCAAATGCTGTTTATACTGCTGAATCAGTGTTCACCCTAACCAAATGCTTTACTCTTCTCCACAATGATAACCCACTGTAATTTAAATGGTTCAATAATTGCAATGTAATTGAACATTAAACACAATTACGCACTACCAAGTCTTCCCCTTTTCTCATTTTCTTAAAAACACATAAAATAACACTTAATTTTAACATGTATTCTCTCTTAATTCAACCATATGCAAAGCATGCTGGGAACTAACAAACACCGTCCAGTTTCAGTTAATGCAACACAAATCAATCATGTAATCAAACACAAACGGATTAAGTAAACTTAAATTGTACACATTTAAGCAGATTGAACACAATCAAAGTTGCAATGGCAGTTGGCTCGTACTATACTGCCACCCTCTGGATGTAAGAATTTTTTACTTAACATAAATGGCTTGTGTTTAGACAACACGTTAGGATTTTGTACTGTTAAGTTGAGACATAATTACATACACCTTAATAGAAAAAAACATTTCAAGTCAAAAAACACAATTATTATAAGTAGGCTAAATATAAATATATTATGTAAAGTGCACAACCTTCCTGTGGTTTCTAAAAAGGCTTTGTCAATAGTCATCCAAAATTAATATTAATGAATTTGTAATATTTTTGTATTTTTAACCTCAGAACGAACACGTACCAGCCGTGCTCATATTGTACACTGTAATTTATCACAACTATTGTCAAATCAACTCAGATAATTAATGTGGTTCAGAAAACATAAGTCTAATTAACTACAAGTTTTAATTTCCTAAAAATTTTAAGACAACCAGGAAACTTACTTTTTTAAGTTAAACTAACAATAATTTTTTACAGTGATGTAGGATTTTTAGACTGTTATAAAAACAAACAAATGAACATAATCAGTTAATCTCCTTCTATGATGTTCACAGCCGGTTTAAAGTCAATACATTACACCTTCAAATTAAGTTATATACGCATCATTTGCTAAAATAAATATTGCGCAGTTTTAACCAAATAACTTAGAATATATATACCATTTGAAAAAAAAAATAACTTTTACCTAAATATACTTTGTTCTTTCTTTTTTTTTTTATTTAGTTTGAAAACTTCTTTTAATAAAATTCCTTGTGCAAGCCCCCTTTTATTTACTCTATCCCCGCTAGTATTTCTCTTTATGCAAGAATGTTTCTTCCACATTGATGTTTTTCTGTTTATCATGCCAACAACACTCAAAAAAAATGATGTGTTGGCTTTACTTAACTTTTTTTTGTAAACAGGTTCCACCGGTTCCACATAACTTGGTTTCGTTAAACAAACATAATTTATTCATGTAACTTCAACATCATAGAAGTCATTTTAAGCCATCCAATCAAACTCTGAGCTGAGTGTTAAATGAACACTGAAGCAGTGTTAAAGTTAATGAGATAATTAAGTGAATAATTGAGTGATGATTGAGCATTATTGAAGACACCTGATGATAACAAGCAGAATCACTGAAGGAGAAAACCGGAATTTAAAGTCACCATTATGGAGATGAGTGTTTGTTTTAGTTGGGCTCTTGACCCCCACATTATTAACTTTAGATTATGTTTGGCTATACATGAGCTATAACAGCCAGATGATCACATAGAAAAGGTGATTTGACGCTGTTGTTTGTGTTTTAACATTCATTATATGTTGAATCAAGACACCTCACCACTTGGTCAGGTGGAACTTGGGATTGAATCACCAACCTTCCGGTTTGAAGACAACCTACATGAGCCACTGTTAAGCTTACCTTATAGATTATAGCAGCACTGCTGTTGTAGAGCATACCATGTTTTAGCCTTTTCAATGGAATCCAAATGATCAAATCGATAAAAAAGAAACTTCTAAAAAACAAATTAGTTTATGTAGGCACACACAGACATCAAGAATCAGCCTGTGAATCTCAACAGTGGTGACTATTATAAAGCATGTTGCAGTGCATTCAAAAATTCATTCATGGCTCCCATCATGCATTGCTGCATGAATAAATAATGAGCTTATGTTCAGAGGTGATCTGTTTGTCACCATTGCTGAGATTCATACGCTAAATATTGATGTCTGTGTGTGCATGCATACAAATGCTTTTTTTTTAAGAAGTTTTTTTTTTTTTTTTTTTTTATCATTTGGATTTCTTTGAAAGGGCTAAAAAACAGTATGCTCTACAATGGCAGTGCTGCTATAATCCATAAGAAAAACTTAACTCAGAAAGTTGCTTCTGTATGAATTCAGTGATTTAGGTCAAATTATTGTGATATAATTATTGTTAATACACAACCAGCATCTACAAATCACATTTTCTAGTTGATTATCTGGCTGTTATAGTCCAGACAAAATATAAAGTGAATAATGTGGGGGTCAAGAGCCCAACTAAAACAAACACTCATCTCTATAATGGTGACCTGAAATTCCGGTTTTCTCCTTCAGTGATTCTGCTTGTTAACATCAGGTGTCTTGAATAATGCTCAATCATCGCTCAATTTTTCACTTAATTATCTCATTAACTTTAACACTGCTTCAGTGTTCATTTAACACTCAGCTCAGAGTTTGATTGGATAGCTTAAAATGACTTCCATGATGTTGAAGTTACATGAACTAATTATGTTTGTTTAACGAAACTAAGTTATGTGGAACCGGTGGAACCTGTTTACAAAAAAAAGTTAAGTAAAGCCAACACATCATTTTTTGGAGTGAAGTCTGTTGCTTTCTCAAAATGGCACCTTGAAAAGAAGATGTTCTTGTGTGTAGCCGTGATTTTATCTTTCAAACGAGCTTGACAGAAGCTTTGACACTAATCTCAGAGAATTGGATATAGCATTTTTTGACATCCTTGCCGTGGTGATTTGGTTTAGCATCTTGTTCCATATTTTGTGTTTGTTTTTACTTGCTAAGAAGCGCTAGCCAGGCGTGTTGTGTTTTGTGTGTTTTTGTTTACTGCCCGCACCAATTGCGCTATTGACAGCTGTATTTGAATAAAAACGGAACGATTTACCTAGTAAGCAATGTCAGGTTGAAATGTAGCAATGAGGATGAGGAGTGGCTGCTGACAAATGGATTATGTCACCGCGAACAATCGTGGGAGTGCTGGTTTGGCATACGGGTGCCAGGAAATTATACAGCACACAGACGTGTAACGACACAGAACGACAGGAACAAGCTGCCAAGAACGCCTCACATCCTTGGACAGTCCCCATACAAGACAGGATCAATGTCAAGAAACATTTGACTCACAATTATTGTGTTTTGGTGGCCATCTCCATGGCCTGCAGCCGTCCTGCGTGTCCCGCTGCGAAGAGGCATTTTATTGTGTATATGCAAATGTTTTGAGGGCCAATTTTCAAAACTGACACTTAAACTTTTAAAAGTGTCATTTAAGTTGGCTGATATCCCGTTAGCAGCTTCAAACTTTCTTAACATACTTATATTGCTTATATTGTAAACTGTACAGATTAAGAATAAACACCTTAAATCAGATTGTACAATTTCAAAATAACCACATTTCTATAATAGGCTACCGCTTTAAACGCGACTCTAATGATTCATGTTGGCGGTTTGCAAGATATTTTGTAAAGTGTTCCAGTCGCTGCACTGTAAAAACTGATCGTGATTTTAACAGTAAAAAACTGTATAATCCTATGGGGGAAAACTGTTAATTGGATAACAGAAAGTTTCCATACGGTTAATAACTGTGATAGATCTAATTGTACATGTCATTTTACAGTAAAATACCATTAAAGTTACAATTCTTGAAAGTGAAAAAGAACAAGTCATTGTATAATTTACAGTGGGAAAAGTAAATTGACATTCTCACAATTCCCTGCGTGACACTTCACATTTGATATATTTGTGTTGAATTTTTTTTGTTTTTTTTCTAGTCAGTTATGTCACATTACGGTTTTATGTTACATTTAATGTTGTTAAATTAATGTTTATTCATTCATTTTCGTGTTTTCGTTTTTAAAATGTCATGTGTGTTACCATGATTGTGTACCATGAGTGTGAATGACACTGTGCAGCTTCTAAATATTTATTTTAACTTTCATGTGGAAAAGCTGCTGATGAGCTTTCGTCATGTGACTCTCATCACCACTGTGATTGGCTGTTGTCAGTGTATTACAGCGGTACAAAACAGATATTAATACTTCAATAGGTCGGTAAATTAACATTATATCAGTTAATGAAATACGTTTTTTTTACCAAATACAGTCTCAAAAAACACGGTTTGAAATCGCTGGTGTTTCTGACGTCACAAACGACCTTGTAACCAATCAGATCAACGTGTGATCGTCAACCAGTGGATCTCTGAGCTGAGTGAGTGGAGGCGGGGCTCATTTGCATATTCTTAAATGAGGCAAGCGTGTACAGTAAGGCTACGTTCACACTGTCAGTCCAAATCAGATTTTTTTTGTATATTTGATTAAAATCCAATCATATTTAGCTGGTGTGAACGGCAAAAAATAACATGAGATGTGATTTTTACAAATCGGTTTCAAGCTACATTCATATCTGGTTTGCATACCATCGCAACGTCATTGCCATAGACACTAATGCAGATATTCTGGAAAACTAAGATTGGCATGGACACAAATCGGATCTGAACAGATACGATACACAGTGTTGACGTCAATCATTTTAGATCACATTCCAACCGGATACACAAATAATCGGATTTGGACTGACAGTCTGAACGTTGACTTACATTCAAGCAATTTTAAGACATGACAAGGTTTTTTCAAGGAAAAAAAAAAAACATTTAAATGTGTAATTTGAGTGATCAAACATGAGATAAAATTATTGAATACAGGGGGACTTTAAAATTCAATGTTGATAAAAAAGTCATCAAAGATTAAAGAGATTAATTTGTTGCTGATGAAGGTCAATAACAACCTTCATTAAAGGCCAGAGTCTTTGAAAAGACTATGTGGTTGGGAAAGGAAAGCTTTTAAACTTTAGAAAGACATCAGTCCTCATGCCTCCGCGGATTCACCTTGAAAATGATGTGTCTCCAATGAGTTGTTGTCAAGAGGGACTGAATGAATGTTACAAAGGTTTTGAATCTCTTTGTAATGTTTTTGATGCACCTCAGAACTGTTGTGCTGTCTGACCAGATTTATCTAACTGAAATGGCGACTCGGTTTTCAGTGTTTTGTCAAGACGAACAGCTATTCCCATGATGGATGTAGCATTGTGTTCACCACTGCTGTTTAAAGTTCACAGGTAAGACACTGCATCAAAAACAACCTCATCTCAAACACAGTGCAACTCTGCTGCTGAGCCCTGGGGAATGAAGCACCAATTTACACTAAGTCCATTTAACCCTCTGTTTTTTATTTAATATTTTGTATTTTTAGGGGATTTTATGGTGCTAAATTATATTTAATGTATGTATTTATAATCCAACTAGTCACTTTTTGAGCATAGACCAAAAAAAAATTACATTTCCAAATTAATCTGTCGTAATGAAAAGTTGTAAAAAGTGAATTTACAAAAAAAAAAAAATATTTTTAAAAGTTTATTGTTATGAAAAATGTACAAAAATACTATTTTCAATTTGTACATGAAATATGTATTTTCAAAAACATGTTTACTCTAAAACTGTGAAAAAAATCAAAGCCATAATTCTAAACAAGTTGTGACGAATCTAAAGCCCTGTTTGGCACACAACTCTGCTAGCTGTAGATAGGGACACTGCCTGTTCCAAACAGATTTTAAGCATTCATCAACGTAGATCTTTTGCCTGATTGTGCTTATAACATCAGCTGAATAATCCTTCTGATTAGCATCTGCTGTCTTAAAGTGTCATGTTGGTTCATGTTTAGACCACTAGAGTATATGAAATATGTCCATAGAACGATATGATCCCCGTGGTGAGTGTTGTTAAACTCATTGCAGCGCTTCCAAGCAGAAACCGCTCTCATGCTCCGCATGTTCTTTGAATTCTCCGCTGTGATGCGATGATCTCATGCGTAATACAGCGCAGTGATTGGATTGAACGAGCTCTCTCTCATGAATAAATGCAGAGAGTCGCTCAAGGGCCAGCTGAAGTAGGATCGTGCCTGCAGCCAATCACATGATCCGAAGGTATGCTTCTACCTCACATTCAGCCAATCACACGCTCCGAAGGCACGCTTCTACCTCACAATTAGCCAATCACACGCTCCGAAGGCACGCTTCTACCTCACATTCAGCCAATCACACGCTCCAAAAGGACGCTTCTACCTCACATTCAGCCAATCACATGCTCCGAAAGCACGCTTCCACCTCACATTCAGCCAACCATATGATTCGAAGGTATGCTTCTACCTCACATTCAGCCAATCACACGCTCCGAAAGCACGCTTCCACCTCACATTCAGCCAATCACACGCTCCGAAGAAATGCTTCTACCTCACATTCAGCCAATCACACGCTCCAAAAGGACGCTTCTACCTCACATTCAGCCAATCACATGCTCCGAAAGCACGCTTCCACCTCACATTCAGCCAATCACAAACTCCGAAGAAATGCTTCTACCTCACATTCAGCCAATCACACGCTCCGAAAGCACGCTTCCACCTCACATTCAGCCAATCACACGCTCCGAAGAAATGCTTCTACCTCACATTCAGCCAATCACATGCTCCGAAAGCACGCTTCCACCTCACATTCAGCCAATCACACGCTCCGAAGAAATGCTTCTACCTCACATTCAGCCAATCACACGCTCCAAAAGGACGCTTCTACCTCACATTCAGCCAATCACATGCTCCGAAAGCAGGCTTCTACCTCACATTCAGCCAATCACACGCTCCGAAAGCACGCTTCCACCTCACA
This sequence comes from Tiaroga cobitis, assembly GCA_030578255.1. NCBI lineage: Eukaryota > Metazoa > Chordata > Actinopteri > Cypriniformes > Leuciscidae > Tiaroga > Tiaroga cobitis. The sequence goes on from CM060592.1 coordinate 6,994,355, forward strand.
TTCAGCCAATCACACGCTCCGAAGAAATGATTCTACCTCACATTCAGCCAATCACACGCTCCGAAAGCACGCTTCTACCTCACATTCAGCCAATCACACGCTCCGAAGGCACGCTTCTACCTCACATTCAGCCAATCACACGATCCGAAGGCACGCTTCTACCTCACATTCAGCCAATCACACGCTCCGAAAGCACGCTTCTACCTCACATTCAGCCAATCACACGCTCCGAAGGCACGCTTCTACCTCACATTCAGCCAATCACACGCTCCGAAAGCACGCTTCTACCTCACATTCAGCCAATCACACGCTCCGAAGGCACGCTTCTACCTCACATTCAGCCAATCACGCGCTCCGAAAGCACGCTTCCACCCAGAGATGGGACCAAGTCACACATGTGCAAGTCTCAAGTAAGTCTCAAGTCTTAACCTTCAAGTCTCAAGTAAGTCACAAGTATTTTTTTCCAGGGCAAGTCAAGTCAAGTCAAGTCACAGGCTATGTCAAGTCAAGTCAAGTCAAGTCAAGTCAAGTCTTGTAGTAGGTCAAGTCAAGTCCAAGTCAAGTCACCTTATTATTGTAATTTTACCTGCAGAATTTGATCTATGGGCGTCAGTTTGGTTTGAAATGAACAGAGGCGCATCCGGAAGTGCATTTGGGAACAATGACGCATTCATTCACTTTTCTCTTTCGCGCAGGTCATGTTTTGAAAGATGGTGTCCTGTAGCTTACTAATTTAAAGAAATAAAAATGTATACAAAAATGTGATGTCCGACTTCTTTTATGAAGAAGAAAGCCTTAAGTTTTCAAAAAGCATTAGACATATGACCCACTATTCTGCTTCGTGTAAGTTATTTATCAATGAATTCAAACGCGTTGGCTGGCGCTGAGCCAGAGACATACGCTCTCAGTGTTGTCATATATCACAACTGTTCAGTGTTTTCAACCACATCATTTTTATTTTAGGTTTCAGACATTTAAATACACATAACTACTAGCAAAAAAATATATTTGTAGTTTGTAAAATATACACTGATGTCTATGGAAGCGTCAATAATAATCCTTTCCATTATAATAAGACGACGTTTTATTCATATCAGATACACATTGTGTAAGTAGCTTTACATTTTACCCTATTCTTCTCCCAGTTCACCGGTCACTTACTTTCATGTATTTTGTGAGAAGTTGAGAAATTGACGTGATGTAAACTAACATGGCGCCGCCCATTCGCACATATAGCTCAACTAACGCGATCATTATAAAGGTGTTTAAACAACAAAACACATCCACTTGCACATATTTGACAATCGGAATATCAGTGTTGCATGTTATAGCTAATACATTTGTGAACATTTTGAATAAAACAGGAAAAATGACATAAAGGCAGATCATTCATTCAGCGCTGTGTTGTGGTTGCGCTGTGTCACGTGATAAGCAATGACGCGTCACCATGGAAACATTAAAGTGAGTGACAGGTTCTAAATAACGGTCGCCTAGAAAAACTCACGCTGGGGGATCAGTTAGAATAGTTTAAACTTACTTGTGAAAGGGTTAGCATGGCTACTTTAGCTATTACATTAGCTAACTACCAACTAACATTAACAAATTGACAAGCACTTACTGGGCAGAATGGCTCTTCAAATGACGGACGAAATTGGAGGTTGTCGTCTGGCTGTCCGCAATGTTAATGTTGTACGTCTTGCAAAGCGCTGTTCGTCTTTTGCCATCGTGTGAATAATTCTTGAAGCCGAAAGCAATGACCCTCGGTAGCCCTCCGGCCGACATTTTGATGTGATATCGGATCTAAGTGGGCGTGGTGTGCGTAAGGTACGAGAGGGTTATATATTTTATATTCAAACTGAAAACATGATGTGATTAACACTCAAGTCATTCAAGTCATCGTGTCTCAAGTCAAGTCAAGTCCCGAGTCTTTAACTTCCAAGTCCGAGTCAAGTCTCAAGTATTTCATTTTATGTCAAGTCAAGTCACAAGTCATAAAAATAGCGACTCGAGTCGACTCGAGTCCAAGTCACCAAGTCACAAGTCCCCATGTCTGCTTCCACCTCACATTCAGCCAATCACACGCTTCAAAAGCAAGCTTCCACCTCACATTCAGCCAATCACACGCTCCGAAAGCAGGCTTCCACCTCACATTCAGCCAATCACACGCTCCGAAAGCACGCTTCTACCTCACATTCAGCCAATCACACGCTCCGAAGGCACGCTTCTACCTCACATTCAGCCAATCACACGCTCCGAAGGCACGCTTCTACCTCACATTCAGCCAATCACACGCTCCGAAAGCACGCTTCTACCTCACATTCAGCCAATCACACGCTCCGAAAGCACGCTTCTACCTCACATTCAGCCAATCACACGCTCCGAAGGCACGCTTCTACCTCACATTCAGCCAATCACACGCTCCGAAAGCACGCTTCTACCTCACATTCAGCCAATCACACGCTCCGAAGGCACGCTTCTACCTCACATTCAGCCAATCACACGCTCCGAAGGCACGCTTCTACCTCACATTCAGCCAATCACACGCTCCAAAAGCACGCTTCCACCTCACATTCAGCCAATCACACGCTCCGAAGGCACGCTTCTACCTCACATTCAGCCAATCACACGCTCCGAAGGCACGCTTCTACCTCACATTCAGCCAATCACACGCTCCGAAGGCACGCTTCTACCTCACATTCAGCCAATCACACGCTCCGAAGGAACGCCTTTACCTCACATTCAGCCAATCACACGCTCCGAAGGAACGCCTTTACCTCACATTCAGCCAATCACAGGCTCTGAAGGCATGCTTTTACCTCACATTCAGCCAATCACATGCTCCGAAAGCACGCTTCTACCTCACATTCAGCCAATCACACGCTTGAATATAAAACTTTGCCAAAAGAATACTATAATTTAGTTGTTCAGAAAAATATGGATTTTGAAAAATATGGAGTTTGTCATGTCTATTATAAAGTCCGTCTAAAAATAAACAGAAAAATGTGCAATACAAAAAATAAATGTTTAATATCTTCAAATGATGCGTTACAAAAAGTGCATTTATCACAAACAGTATGAATATATAATGGCTGCATTTACAGGATAACATCTATGAATAATTTTGTTAATTATTTCTAATAAATTAAAATAAATAATTTAATAAAATGTCCAAATGCTGTGCCAAGATACAGCATACAATGAGGTTTAAGACATTTTGATTTACATGGAGGATTGGATCCGACATTAAAGGAATATCTTATAATATTATTATTAAAACGTTTATCAAAAAAGGAGAGACCATCTACAAAAAGTTGAGAATTTGGTAAGGTTGTATTATTAATGTTTATTTACATTTGAGAATTTGGTTAAGATTATTACTTTGTTAAATTCTGTTTCATTTACAAGAAAAAAAAATTAAGTAAAATGAGTGTAGTTATGTGTATAATTGGCCATTCTTGTCAACAGGTTTACAATTGATATGTTGTGCCGAACCCATTCTCCATGTACAATGACATTTTATTATGAATGATATTACCATTGTTGCATATAAAACTCCTGCTAGGAGAAGTTGAGTTTTGAAGTTGTTCACGTTTTAGGAATTAATCTATTATCCGCTGGACTTCTCCAAAAACTGCATCAATACAATAATTGTGTTTGTTTCTCTAAATTGTAATTTAGACACAATGAGCTTCATGTTCGCTGTGATTTCCAGATCTTCACCATATCCAACTTCCTGAAGCAGCTTCTCAAGGAAAGTTAGAAGACGGCCGTTCTCACGGTCTTCTATCAGTAATCGCCTGTGATAATGTTCTGACAGTGTCATAAATCCAGCATGATCATCTCACATCAGCTGTGTCCCAATGTGAAGGCTGTGTCCTTCGAAGGACGCTCCGAGTCTCGCCTTCGTAGGGTTTGTAATTGACCCTTCGCTAAGTCGCGCCCTCCTTAGTTACTGTTGCTACGCCTGTCAAGCTTTCGCGACTGCCACATCTATTACAGTGTGAAAGCACTGGTGTCAGACATTCCCAAGGAGATAATTAGTCATTTTTGGCGAACAGGTGAAATATCTGAGAGAGCAAGACAAAAGGGACTGCAGTATGCATTCGAGGGATATATCCACGACATAATATGCAACCGATTAGAGAATAATTTCATCAAAATTGAAGCTAAAGCCTATAACGTTAGGTCCCAGCGCAAGCAGCAACCGCCTCCTTAGCAGACCATTCACATGGGAAACGCACAAATGGAGGAACAGCTATGTTCATGCACAGCAGGGTAAGTGAAATGTGAAAATAATCTAATAATTACAAATCAAACAGCTTATCCATCAATCTAACACCGGGAGAGCCGCGATCGGATTGGGGTAAAGTTACTCAGGGGTAGGCCGTCGATTAACAAAATGCTGAAATATATTTTAAAGTATGTCAGTGAGCCTCAGTCTTGCCATTAATCGTCTTATTTTACGTTCAAATATATGCATTATGAACAAAGAACCGCCATTATTTCCAAGCAATAGGGTTTTTTTTGTTGTTAATCCTGTCGACATTTAGTTGTGAATGGGTCTCCCACACTGCTTGATCCACGCCCGGCATTTCTCCCCTTTGGCTTTTAGGTTTCGGGAAGGGAAAAAATGCCACCCCACCGTCCAAACTTTTAGGATACCGGGTATCAGATTTGCACAATCCACACGCACAACGCGTCGGCATGTTTCCCTCGCTCGAAAGCTTGACAGACCTCCCGCGCCTAGTTACGGTTGCTAAGCCACGATTGGCCAGTGGCGGTTTTCGGGCGTGGCTTAGCGAAGGGTCAATTGCGCCACCAGGTGTTCCCCATTATGCTGTCGCCTAGCAACGCTGTGACAGGAGCAACCTGGTCTCCCAGAATTCAGTGAAATGAACACGGACCCTTTACTAAAAATCTGAGGCAGTTTCACGGAATCGGCGAAAATTCCGTGATGGGCCCACGGAAATGGACCATTTATTACCCATCCCAGTAGGGTTCTGATCGCGTAGGGTCCTTCACCTACACGACTGTTAATCACCTCCCAAGGCTCCATCAACTTGGAGGCGTTTGTGCCAATTAATAGGTCCACATCAGCATTTATATGGGGAACCTTTACATCCTTTAAATAAGGCCATTTTCTCAGCTCCCTTTCGCTGATTATATTGGCTGTAGAGACAGGCATCCCTTTCTGGGTACACACTTTGGAAAGTGGATAGAAGCACTCACCAGAAACTCCTGAAATTTCCAGACCGTCAACAACGGAGCTTTCTACTGCGTTATTATGGCCCAAGGTGCGGATATGAATCTTGCATTTGCGCCCTTTCATGTTTAACCTGTCAATGAGCTTCCTGGTGCAGAAAGTTCCTGTACTCCCTGGGTCCAGAAAAGCATACGTTTCAATAACCTTGTTTCCCTTTAAACACTTCACCTTAACAGGCAAGATAGGAAGAATTCCATTGCAGTGGCCAGCCCCTGTAATACAACAAGCGGAGGATGTTGAACAGCGGTCGGAAGTATTTGACTGCTCAGTAATTTTGTGCTCACCATCCTTCTGATCTTTTTGAGTAACCCTTTCCTTCTCTCCTATGTGCAAAACACTGGGGTGCGTTCGGTTGCACTTGTTGCAAATAATGTGCCTGTCGCAATTCTTACTCAAGTGTCCTGTGCACAAGCAACTGAAACACAGACCTTTTTCCTTTAAATAGTCCAGTTTCTCCCTGCGTGTCTTTTTTCCCAGTTTAAAACATTGTTCCAAAACATGATTACCAGCAGCACAATACAGGCAGGAAATAGAATTAGTCTTGGTAAAGGATGTCACTTTGTTCTGAGCCTTTTCCATCTTGTTAATATCTGGTTTGCTGTATCCATCCTCAATGATCACCTGTGTTGCAAAGCTGTTTCTTCCAAATTGAGGTTTTACCTGTAACTTGTTTGCTTTTATAGCTTCCTTGATAACAGGTAAACTGTCCTGTATGTCACCAAAGACTGGATCTGAAATGATTCTGACCTGGCGCTCAATGTACTCCACAATGTCTGAGAATCGTGCTCTTCGACCAGTTCTCTCCAGTATCTCACATGTCCTTGCTCTCCACTTGTCTCTGAGTTTATACGGAAGCTTCTGACTCAGAATCTTTATATTTGCTGGCATGTTAAGTTCCTCCAAGTACTGAAGATCATCCATTGCGTTGGAACACTCACGGAGAAAAAGTCCATAAGCTTTGAGCGCTTTGAGGTCCTCAGCTTTGATACTTGGCCATCCTGTGACTTTCTCCATGTAGGCTTCTGTTATCTTAAACTCATTTCCAAAGTGCTCCTTGAGCAATTTTTTGGCAGCAGTGAATCCTTTATCTGCAGTCATATGAAGGCAGCTACGCACAATATCCCTTGGCTGCCCCCTAGTAAATTGCTCAAGATAATACAAACAGTCTCCTTTACAGCTGGTCTTTGCCTCCACGCAGTGTTCAAACGCCCTCATAAATGTATTGAACCTTAGAGGATCTCCATCATAAATTGGAATTTCTCGGCGCGGCAGCAGTTGTAAAGTTTGCATTTTAACAAGGAGAGCTGTTATGTCATTCTGTTGTTGCAGCAAATTATAGAGACCTGCGGTCTGATGTTGGCCTTGCAGGGGTTGAAACACTTGTTGGCCTAGAGTGGGTTGAAAGTTTTGAAGGACACTTGGCTTTGGCAAGATAGATGACTTGGCTAATGGTGAAACATTGCTTTGTAGTGGTAGAGATGCGTGTCGCTGTGAGGACAGAGGCACAAATACTGAGGCCTGTGGATTAAGAGAGGTGGGTGGGAGCCTAGATCTAGCCCCTTTCCTAAAATAGGAGGCCATACCATCAGATTGCCTTGAATGGATGCTACTACCAACTTGTAGCGCTGCTAGTTTAGCAGAAGTGGCAGCTATTTCAGTGTCCAGCTCAAGCTGCTCCTTCTTTCTCCTCAAAATGAGCTCCTGCTCCTCCAATGCATGCTTATCCTTTAAGGCAGCAGCTCTAGCCAAGAGCGCGGCCTGTTCCGCCCTTGCCCTGCGTCTGGCTGAAGAACTGGAGGATCTGCTATTAGAGGATCCGCTACTTGAGCCACGGTGCCTTGTCTGCACGTTTGAAATGCTTTCTTGAGGTTGAATCTGATCCTCCTCTTCCTCATCCTGTCCACCAGCATGGCTTCTTCCATTGCTGGCATCAATCTCATTTCCATTTTCAACATTGACATCAACAGTTTGATTTTCAATTTGAACCGGCAAATCATCATTCTCACCATCCGCTTTAGTAACTGAACAAGCTTTAGTGTCATACAACCATTGATTTGTACCCACAAAAAACTTGAAATTCAACATTTTAGCTTGGTACCATATTTCATGTTTGTTTGCTTCATCAGCAGGCAATCAACCCAATAAAGATGCATGTACATGCTTTATTTCATCACACAACTTATTGAACGTGTTAAATTCATTTTCAACCTCACTTATATGCTCTTTATCACCCATCAATTTAGTAATAGAATCTTTTGCGTTCGACAGTTTACTAAATTTAAACTTTCTTTCCTTTTCTAAAGTGCTTATTTTTTCCAACAGAGCTTTGGGTGTTAATTTAACCACACATTTTCCAGTTACAGATTTTACCCCTACACCCACACAAAGTTCAGTCTCAATGCCAAGCTGGCCTGTTTTCTTTTCAGCCATAATGACCACACAAAGCGAATTGGCTTATTAATCAATGAGCGCGCAAAATAGTTTTGTGTTGCGCAACAAATCTTCTAGACGCGCAAAGTTATTTTTAGACGGTTACGAGTTGCTACCAATGCATTGGTTTTACGCGAATGTGTGCACACAAATTACCATGGCCTTGTAATATCAGCGCTGATCACCACGTACCCCAATAGAGCATTGGCCGGCTTGGTGAATGGTGTCTCGATGTGATGATGCTGGTATTCCGGTGACCCGCTCGCTCCGGTGCAGCTCCTTTCAGCAATCGGCAACTCCAAACATTTGCCCACCTCACATCCGTGGTTTCCAAACGAACACGTATAATCCACAGTATAACAAATCCTCGTCCTCACGATGAACGATTATCCAAATTGAAGCAGTTTTCGACCTAAATTGTACTGACTAAGTCCTAAACGAAGTCTAGTACTGGTTGCTAATACAGCGAATTAAGTTTAGACGTGTGCCCGTGCTGTCTTACACAAATCAAACGCAGAGTTCAGTTATGTTACTATTATCTAGCAAGTTTATTTTCCTCCATATATCATACAGCGGAAATATCTTAGCTCATAATACTAAGGATGGCTGGCGCGAAACAGACGTTCCGAAGCTTTGCGAGATCCCGAAGCAAAGATGATTCGAAACACTGATCCGAAGCGTGATTCAAAACACCCACGTCACGTGACAACGGCTAAATGAAGCGTCTAAGTGTTTCATCAGGTGGAGTGCTCCGCCGAATCAGGGTTTTATTGATTGGTCGGTTCGGGAACAAATCACACAATCACACAGTATAAAAGTTTTGTCAACGCATTTTCATATCGTGGGTTTTTGTGAGAGGAGTTTGGTTTTGAGATAGCGGATTTTTGGTGATATAGTGACATTTATAGTGCGATTTGTTTAGTTATATTTAGGATTTAATTTACATTTACACATTGACTTAGAGACACACAGAGTACATATAGTGACACATTAATAGATGCATTGATAGAAATATATATATATATATATATATATATATATATATATATATAGATTAATAGATAGATACATATATTACAAAAATACAATAATAATAAAAAAAACCAACACATTTTTTTATTAGCTCTTTGTAAAGGTTGTTTCAGATCAACACCTGCAAGTGACCACTAGGTGTCACCGTGGAGACAGGTTTCGGATTGATTAGAAGCCTCGAAACAAAATGGCACATTTGCTTCGACTGTTTCATTGCTTCACGAAGCCTCGATCTGCCCATCACTACATAATACATGTAACCAAAACACCAAACTGCTTTATTCCCTGTAGGAAAGACACTAGGCACAGTCGAAAACTGTTTGCTTCCCAAATCAGCAACACCTGTGTCTGGGTTTCCTCCAAGTTAAATGGATTAACCAGGCTGACCGGAGATCAGCTGAGCCACAAAGCACATATAGCCCCCTAGTGGCACAGGACAAAATTACATAATATTACCAAATGAATATGGCTCATACAATATATATATATATTTTTTATGTGCAATGTCTAAAGTGCATTAAAAGAGGGAGTACAGTGTGAGAGTGTCTCAACTTGGAACAGAGATGCTGTCCCATTGAAACCACTTCTCGGCTGTTTTGCTTGCTTAGGTGTTTGTGAGGCTATCCATACAAATTTTTATTTATTTATTTATTGATTTTTTTGCTCCTTCCCTATTCTACGTTGTGGTGCATTAAAAACACATGAAAAGATAAGGGGGAAATTATTGCAGTAGTGATGATAATAAACACTTAATTCCAATACAGCATTGACAATGGTAATATTGAAAATAATAATAATAGTCATAATAATAATATTAATAATAAACGACAATGATGATGGCAGTGGCGATCGCAGTGGTGAAAGCAAAGACAGCAACAACAGCAATTACAACAATGAAAAAATAACAATAGTAATCATAACAGTAACAGTAATGACAGTAATAAAAATGATGACAGAAACAAATTCAAACAACTAAAATGCGTTAATATTCGTGGGTTGATTAAGAAAGTGGTAGGAGTCGGAGTTGAAAAGAGAGAAAGGATTCATAGCTGTAAGAGGTCAGAAAGTGTTGGATAGCAGAGGTCAGTTTCAGATGCGTAATTATGAAGGGGAGATGTGTATTCTATTGCAATGAAGTCTGTAATAAGATTTTTCCAATAGTTAATGTGTATTTTGTTTCGAGTTTTCCAGTTCATGAGGATAGTTTTTTTTGGCGATGGTTAGAGCTATGAGGAGCATTTTAGAGTTTATAGTTTTATCAGTGATTATTGTGAGGTCCCCCAGCAAGCAAAGAGAAGGCGATAGTGGGATGTGGCAGCCGACTATAGTGGATAGCGACTGTGTGACCTCTTCCCAAAAGTGCTTGATTGGAGTGCAGTGCCAGGTTGCATGGATGTATGTATCTGTAGAATTGTGATTACAATGTGTGCAAACTTCTGATGTGAAACCCATTTTAGCTAATCTGTTTCCCGTGTAATGTGTTCTGTGAAGTATTTTGTATTGTATTAACTGAAGATTCGGATTTTTAGACATGAGATAGATGTTTTTACAGATTTGGGTCCAGAAGTTGGCATCAGGAGCTATTGAAAGATCGTTTTCCCATTTTATTGTTGGTAAGTATATGGTCTGAAGTTGGTTTGAAATCATATTTTAGAGAGAGGTTTCTTTGGCGAGGAAATGTTGACCAAGTCTGATATTGCCGGTGAAGTTCTAAATTTGTGTCTCTAATGTTTATTTTTGTCAGAACAGAAGATTTGAGTTGTAGGTATTTAAAAAATTCGTTGCTCCCGATGCTATACTCCTGGGCCAGTTGCGGAAATGGTCTAAATGTGTTAGATTTGAAAATATGATTAATGTGGGTGATACCCCTTTCCGCCCATGTATGAAAATTCAATGTTTTTTTATTGCTTATAAAGTCACGGTTGTTCCATAGTGGGGTGAGGTTAGATGGAGCTAATGTAGAATTTGTGATTTGGTGAAATTTCCACCAGGCTGTCAGAGTGGCGGCTATAGTTGCTGCCTTAAAACATGTGTGTTGTTTGATCGATTTGGTGAGAAACGGTATGTCAGCTATATTTAATTCTTTGCATAGTGATTGTTCTATATCTAGCCATATAATATCAGATTAGGTGGGATGAATCCATTTGTATATGTATTGCAGTTGGTTAGCCATTGAGTAATATTGAAAATTTGGTGCTTCTAGTCCTCCTTGAACCTTACTTTTTTGTAGTGTAGTGAGTTTTATCCTTGGTGTTTTATTTTTCCAGTAGAATTGAGTGATAATGGAATCTAGTGATTTAAACCAGGTGAGTGTGGGGTGGGTTGGAATCATTGAGAATAGATAATTAATTTTCGGTAGGATTGTCATTTTTATTGCTGCCATCCTGCCGATTATGGAGATTGGAAGGTTGAGCCACCTGAGCAAATCATCTTCTATTTTTTTTAGCAGTGGTGTGAAGTTGAGTGTTACCAACTCTGACAGTCTGGAGGAGATCTTAACGCCTAAGTAAGTGATGTGGTCATGACATATAGATATTGGTGATTGGTGGGGTGCCACATCCCATTTGGTTTTATGTAAAGGGAGGACGGAAGATTTGTTCCAGTTTATTGGATAATCTGATATTTTTGAGAAAGACTGGATTGTTTTAATTATTTCTTGAGTAGATGCAAGGGGTTCTTGTATATAGGATAGCATCTGCATAAAGTGAGATTTTATGTGTTTGTTGTGGTGTTTCAATACCTTTGATTGCTGGGTTTTGACGGATAGCTGCTGCTAAAGGTTCAATAAAAATCGTGAATAGGGATGGAGAGAGTGGACATCCCTGCCTCGTCCCCCTGTGCAGTGTGAAGCTTTGTGATGTTAGTCCATTGGTTGTGACTGTGGCAGATGGTGATGTGTATAAAATCTTAATCCAGTTAATAAATGACTCTCCAAAGCCGAATTTTTGTAATGTGGCGAATAAAAATTTCCAGTTGACCCTATCACAAGCTTTTTCGGCGTCTAATGTGGCAATAAGAGTATCTTTCTGTTGTACTGATGAGTAATGCATTAAATTGTATAATCTGCGGGTATTATTGGATGCGTGTGTCTACCTTTTATAAAGCCGGTCTGATCAGGATGGATTATATACGATATAATTTGTTCAATTCTATGGGCTAATGCTTTGCTAATAATTTTTATGTCTACATTTATAAGTGAGATAGGACAATAGTCAGATGTAAAGGTGTGGTCTTTGTTAGGTTTAGGAATGAGTGATATATAAGTGCTGTATTCATGTGGGGTGGGAACTTTGCGTTATGTTTTATTTCCGTTATTGTTCTGCTAAATAGTGGGTATAAAGTTAACCAAAAATGTTCGTAGAACTCAGCAGGGAAGCCATCTGGTCCTGGTACTTTATTATTTTGCATGTGTTTTAGCGCGGAGTGAAGTTCTTTTTCAGTGATTGGTAATTCTAGAGAGTTAACTTGTTCCATGTTGAGTTTTGGTAGAATGGTGTTATCGAGGAATTGGGTTATGTCTTCATGGTTTGGGTCCAGATCAGATGAGTATAATTTTGTATAGACCAATTTCCAGCCGACGTCACAGTTGCGTCACGGCGCTAGCTGGTGGCAGAACAAAGGGAAAACTGGAGGCGGCAAATACAAACCAGCACAGATTCGGCTACAAAATAAGGATCTTAAATTATTCTTCTTATTATTAAATGTCATCTTGTTGTGTTGTTGGGTGCAAGAATCAATGATATATTAATATGCTTTATCTGCAATTTTTTATTTATAGAAAATATTCACCTCATTAAAATTGCACCGTAATGTCACTCTTTACATTGTCGTCTTCATGACGCTGGCTAGGCAGAACTGCGGATCGTACCCACACAACTTGTACATGACCATTCAGCACATCTAAGTTAAAGATTTATATGCCCTCCGTTTCTCTATCAGGTAGGTGTAGAAGTCAGGCCACTCAACCGGAGGTAGCGTTAACGTTAATCCTGTCAGATCGTCCAGCGTGTACAGTACGGGTAGGCCAATCTGGTTCTGTCCGTTAAAATGAACTTTTGCAAATGACAATCGCGGTCCTGGACAGTGAGTGGCCTTGCACATTAAGATAAAATCGGATTTTCTCCAGTCATTGTTAAAAGCAAGCTAACAAAACTTGCAGACTTTACGTTAGTGAAGCGGCCAGAGGGATCGTTCTGCCACCACCTAAGCTCCGCCCACATAAAAACCTCACCATGTTTACCAACTGAAAATTGGTCTATAGTATTCTTGAAATATCTTGTTTATCTCAACTGGTGAATTGGTTAGCTTCCCTGCTGAGTTTCTGATGGAGGTTATAGCTGTTCTTTCTTTATTTCTTTTCATTTGACTGGCTAAATATTTTCCGGATTTATTGCTATGGTGAAAAGTTTCTTGACGGAGCCTGTGAATTAGGAACTGGTTTCTTTTGTTTATTATTTCATTAAGCAAATTTTTTTTCTCTTATTTCTTTATAAATGCTTTCTGATTGATTATTTGCATGTAAAATTTCTAATTCTTTTATGCTTTCTTCCAGTTGGACTTCTTTTTCTCTGTCCTTTTTTTTTATGTACTGAATATGATATAATTTTTCCCCGTAAAACTACTTTCCATGTTTCCCAGAGCAGTGATGCTGGTGACTTTGGAGAGTCATTTATTTCAAGGAAGGACGTCTACTCTCTCTTGAAGTAGCTGTTAAATTCTGGATCTTTCAAGAGTGATGTATTAAAACGCCATCTGGTGGGGTGCTTCTGTATTGCAGATGGATTCCATGTGAGAGTTACTGGAGAGTGGTCACTAATAATGATGGGATGAATTTTGGTTTCTATGACATTTGGTATGATTGAATTACTGGTTAGAAAGAAATCAATGCGGGAGTAGGTTTGGTGGACATTAGAATAAAAGGTGTATTCTCTGGCGAGTGGGTGTTGCAGCCTCCAACCATCACAAAGACCAAAATCACTCATGAACTGTTTTATTGTTTTGGAGGACTGCAAAAATTTCCCTGTATGGTTTGACCTGTCGAATGATGGATTGATTACAGTGTTATAGTCTCCCCCTATAATTATAGGACCGTTGGAAATGTTTGAAAGAGAGGAAAAAAAAAATTGCAAAGAAGGAGGAATCATCAGAGTTTGGTCCATAAATGTTGCCAATTGTAATTGGATTATTATTGATTGAAATGTTAATAATGATAAAACGGCCTTCAGGATCTGAAATGGTTGTATGGTGGTTAAACTGTATTTTTTTGTTTATTAAGATGCACACTCCTCTTTGTTTTGAATTATAGTGGGAGGAAAAACAGCGGTTAAAATATGTAGTTTTTAAGCTGTTTTGTGTATATTGTGAGAAGTGTGTTTCCTGTATTAGACATATATCCGCTTGTGTATTTTTTAGGTAATTTAGGACTTTATTTTTTTTTGTTTGTGAAGCAACTCCACGAATATTCCAAGTTAAGAATTTTAATTGCATGAACCTATAGTGTACATTTCATAGTTACCTGTGTGAGTATAAGTCTGTGTGTATGGATGTGAATGTGGTTGTGTGTGTGTGTGTGTGTGTGTGTGTACCTGTAAATCTGTAATACCAAATGACAAAAAAACAAAACAAAAAAAAAAACAGGACAAACATAGATACCTATAACCAACAACAGAACATATAAACAGTGACCAAGAAGGCTATTTAGGTGCATTTAGAATGCAATGTGTGTGCGTGGTGCAAGTGGTTTAATGTAAGAATATAAAGCATATAAATTGAATATAAATTGCCTATAGATCGAATCTTTTGACTATACATCTGTTCACAGTTTCAATAGTTAGTAAAGCCAGGGAGTAGTGTCCTTGTCTCTAAACAATTGTCCATCAATATATTTGTCCACTGTGATGATTGCTTTTTTACCTTGATTGATCATTGTCTTGCGGATGGAGAAGAGTAGCTTACGTCTGCAGATGATTTCTTGTGGATATTGGTCGTTGAGTCCGTAGTGAGTCCCTTTTAGCTGCCGGCCTTGTCGCTGAACCAGTACTTTTTGTTTGAAATGTTCAAATTTGGCGATGATGGGCCGGGAACGGGTGGAGTTGAGGGGTTTCTGTCCTAAACGGTGAACGCGATGGAAGGTGATGTGCTCCACAGTCTCTGGTGTAAGTTTGAGCTGATTAACCATGAAGTCCTTAACAGATTTTTCGGGGTCTTCGGTGGATGATTCGGGAATGCCGGAAAAGATTACATTGTCTCTCATACTTCGTGACTGTAGATCCAGGATGGTTTCTTGCATAGCTTTATTCTCAGCGATGACGGAGGTAAGTTGAGTGTTTACAGTGGAAAGTTTTGCAGTGAGTGTGCCCACGGAGCTTTTCAGGGATTTGTTTTCTTCTGTGAGCGAATCGACTTGTTGTTGACTGTATTCCAGGCTATGGCGGAGGTTTTGAAATTCTTTGTGCAGTACTTTGATTAGTGAGAGTCTAGAATACAAGTTAGATAAGCGCTCGTTGATTGATAACAGTATGTCAGAACAGCAGTTTGTTTTGATAGGAGTGGATGTTGGTGACGGTGAGAAATCGGTTGATAAGGGAGAGTCCGAAGTGCGTGGTTTTTTGGCTTTGCGTGATCGGCCCATTGTACATAGTCTGTTGAAGTATTGGTCAATGTAGTCCTCCAGTTGGTCCAGGTCCGCCTCGTAATCCAGGTTTTAATTTAGGTTTTAACCGGGTAATGTCGTAGTGAAAAAAAAAAAAGAAAAAAAAAAGTTTTTTGTCTTTTCTAGCAGCGGCGCGCTGCCATGTTGAATTTCGCACCCAACGCACACACACACACATTACGTTCTACTTTCTAAAGTACTTCACTTTAAATATTTATTTTTAAAGTGATTTTAACTTGATATTGCATTGTTCTGTCGTCGTTTGATCGCTATGATAACTTCTGGTCAGTGGTCTGTTCCGTGACGGAACCACGCAGTTCATGATATGGTCACGTAATTTAATATATTGATTCTTGACACGGACAAACTCATTTATTGTAATGTATTTCAATATGAAGCATCTTTCGTGATCACAGCACGATTCTTTCTGCCTGTCGGGCTGCAGCAGAGAAACTGTTTAATCAACATTTATTCACGAGATTTTATCATGGTTTATTTCTTTTAATATTATTTCGGTTTTATTGCCAGGGAAGCTGGATTGCTATGCTGTTTATTTTATTAAATGATATTTTATTAGTAGGAAATCGCGCTGAAGAAGTCTCGTCCCGAACACATTGCGATATTTGGCATCAGGTCACGTGTGCCAGATGTTGGTAAGTAGTCGTAAATACGCTGTCACTAATAATGTTTGATAAAATGTATTTTCTGTTTGTCAATATTAATCAGATTAGCTCACGTTCAGTCACTGCCTTATATATGTCATCTCCACGGAGGCCTTGCGTTTCGTTGCTTTCTAATTCAAAACAGGGTGATTTAAACACTGTCTGTCACGTGACGTGCTATAGGCCTAGACCTTCAATCAATTAATCATATTTATATCAGGTTTAAAGTAGTACAATTAGTTCCAAAGTTGTATTTGTAGAAGGAGCACAGTAAAAATAACACTTGTACCATGCTTTTACCACAGTAACGTTAGTTTTACTGTGATAGGTGTGGTAAAAGGACTGTAACCACAAAGCTTACCATATGCTTCTGACACTTGGCGGCCGATCACTCTGTTAACATTAGATTATAAACTATTAGCCTCTGTTTATGCTAAAAGATGAAGTACTGGTCAGATCACATTATTTCTGAATCTCAATCGGGATTCATGAAAGGCCGTCACATATCTAATAATATAAGGTTAGTATTAGATGTGTTGGATTATTCTAATCTAATTCAATCAGAGGGTGTTATGGTCTTTAGTATTTTTTCCACCAGGTGGCAGTGTTCTAGGTTCTGGAGGAGCATCAGGAACAGGTGTGGTGAATCTCCAGTGATCAGGTGTGGAGGATTTCTGTGATTACGTGTTAGGAGATGGGATTACAAAAGGACTGACGGAGTTGGACTGAGGGCGTTCTTCCTCTTCAGTTCCAGAATGACTCATTTTTCTTTTTCTTTGTTTTATGGTTATTGTCTATTGTATGTTTTTGTTCATTAAATGTTATTTGTTAAATTGAGTTCCATGTGTGGCCTCCCCATTTTTATGTTGCTTCACCTGTAACCAGGTGAACGTAACATAATGGGGGCTCGTCTACTAAACTGAGAGAGGCTCAGTGAAGAATCTTGGGTAAGGTTATTCGGTAAATTGTGAGATGATTGAATGAGGTTGATTCAAATTATTCTTGGGGAGAAATCACCATGGAACATGTGATTGGTTTTATTATTTGGTAAAAATTTGCTGGGGCTGAAGAGGAAAATTGTCTGGCAGTCGAAGTATCTGAATTTTCCGGGGTTGAGTCCTGTTGTGCATGACTAGAGGTAAGACAGATTTGTACTATAATTGCTGGGAGGGATTAATGAGATCAGTTAGACCATCAGAGCCACGTGAACTCCCGTGTTAGGTGTAGAGCGGTGACGCTGTTTGTTATTTTAATTTTTTATTTTAGTTTGTTGTTTTTGGTACGTCGGACGCGGGTAGACGGATTAGCCGTTGAGCTGCATGTGGGCGTACTGAAGACTAGGGTTGAGTTATGTAGGTGTGTTTTTTTTTTTCTCTTAGTTAGATACGGGACGGCTCTTGATTTTTCCTGGCATTGTGGTGCTCTCTGCCTTGCCCTAGTCTTTGTGCATTTTCATGTTTCCGGTTTAGGAAAAGGGGACCAACAAGTTATTTTGACTTTGAAAAACAGCTAAAACGGTAATACGTGAAGTTTAGTTAAAATGGATCAACTGCGGGATTTTTTGGCAGCTCCTACGGGGGAGAAATTGAAGGATCTTTCAAGGGATCAATTAGCTAAGGTAGTTGAACATTTTAATTTTGAGTTAGTGGTAACAAAAGGTACGAAGGTAAAACAGTTTCGGGATATGGTAAAAGAGAAATTGGTGGAGAGGATGATTTTAACTGCGGATACACCATCAGAAGAAGTAATTTCACCGGACGGTACGTCAACGCCGCTCATGAAGGGAGTACAGAGTGGGTTTACTTTTGAGCAGCAGTTAGAAATTTTGAACATGCAGAGTAGGGAACGTGAATTGGATAGAAAGCTTGAATTGGAAAAACTGAAAATTGAAGAACGAGAACGTGATAGGGAGTTTGAGAAATTTAAGTATGAGAAACAAATTCAGGAGGCTAAGTTGGCTCAAGAAACCGAACGGTTAAGATTGGTTGCTGAAGGGAGAACGGGGAGTATTGGCGACTCTGGTGGTCAACTGGGTTTAAATAGAACATTAAATATTGCAAATATGACCAAGTTGCTGCCTAGATTTAATGAGAAAAATCTAGAAGTTTTTTTCTCGTTGTTTGAAAGCGTTGCTGATGATAGAGGTTGGAATGATGCGGAACGAACTCTTTTGTTGCAAAGCGTTCTTGAGGGTAAGGCTCAGGAAGCGTTTATTTCACTATCAGCAGCAGGGCGAAAAGATTATCAGGTCGTGAAAGACGCAGTTTTAAAAGCTTACGAACTTGTCCCTGAGGCTTATCGTCGGAGGTTTAGGGGATGGAAAAAGGGAGAAAGGCAAACACATGTGGAAGTGGCGCGAGAGCTCATGAACCACTTTAATCGTTGGTGCGCGTCTTTAGGAATAGATTCTTTTGAGAGTCTTTGTGATCTGATAGTCTTGGAGCAGTTCAAGAATATTATTCCTGAGCGGATAGTGACTTACTTAAATGAGCAAAAGGTGAAAACCGCGGCAGAAGCTGCAGTTTTAGCGGATGAATTTGCGTTGATTCATAAAAATTCAGTTTACCAAAGAGATTATCATCTTGAACATCAAGATAGACCGAAGTCGTTAAAAGCAGAGTATAGGCCAAATAGAAACGTAGACCCAAATTCCACTTGCAGGTATTGCCTGGAAAGGGGCCACTGGAAAAAGGAATGCCCTGTGCTGAAAGGCAAGTATAAGGCCAGTGCAAAAGCTGTGGGGCTTGCGTCAGCATTTACTGCGTGTGAACCATCATGGGTTGGGGGAATCCCTGTTGAGGTGAAAGATCAAAACGCAGATAAGGTTTGCGGGTCCCAGTCGGATTATGGTCCTTTTATTACAACGGGGTACGTTTCGTTAGTTGATTGCTCAGTTAAGGTACCCGTAAGAATTCTGCGCGACACAGGATCTTCGGAATCTTTTATTGTAGAATCGAAGTTGAATTTTTCTTCTGGGTCCAGTACAGGAAATAGTGTTCTGATTCGGGGTATTGGGTTGGAAATATTTTCTGCTCCGTTACACAGGATTCAGTTTGATTCGGAATTGGTGCGCGGGGAAGTTGAAATTGCTTTACGCCCTTCGTTACCTGTGGAGGGTGTAGATGTAATTTTGGGAAATAATTTGGCCGGAAATCGTGTGTGGGGTGGGGTGGTACCTCCCATTGTGAAGGCTAATCCAAATTTATCTTCAGAGGTAGATAGGAGTGTCCAGGAGTTTCCCGATGTTTTTGTTTCCTGCGCAATGACTCGAGCTATGAGCACTGAAAAGAATGTGTCCCAGATCAGCAAAAAAATAGAAAATTCTTCGTTCAATCCTTTGGGTAATTTATCTTTGTTGCCGCCTTCGATTTCCCGTGATGAGCTAATTTTGGCTCAGGGAAAAGATGCCGGGTTGACAACACTGTTTGAGTCGGTTAAATCTACTACCGAAATTGAAAGTATGGCTTCTGGTTATTTCCTGAGTGATGGCGTTTTAGTTCGCAAGTGGACGCCTTGTAATGAGCGTGCTTTGGGCGAACCCATATATCAGATTGTTGTTCCGAAGGAGTTGCGTGATCTGGTGTTGAGAACGGCTCACGGGGATATAGCTGGGCATTTAGGGGTCAAGAAAACCTACAATAGTGTAATGCGCTATTTTTTCTGGCCTAGATTAAAAAGAGATGTGGCGAGTTTTATTAAGACGTGCCACACTTGTCAGATGGTAGGGAAACCGAATGAGGTTTTGGCTCCGGCGCCGTTGTTTCCAATTCCCGCGGTGAGCCACCCTTTTGAGTATCTTACTATTGACTGTGTGGGGCCGTTAAAATCGTCTAAAGCAGGTTCTAACTACTTGTTAACTGTTATGTGTCAGACCACTCGCTATCCCGCTGCCTATCCTCTGCGGACAATTTCCACAAGGTCGGTGGTAAAAGCTCTGTCCCAATTTATTTCAGTTTTTGGTATTCCTAAATTTATTCAAACTGATAGAGGAACCAACTTTACTTCTCGTATGTTTGAACAGATTTTGCAACAACTACGTGTGAAACATCATAAGAGTAGTGCGTACCATCCTGAAAGCCAAGGAGCTCTTGAGCGATTCCATCAAACGCTAAAACAGTTGTTGAGGGCGTATTGTAACGAACTGAATAAAGATTGGGAGGAGGGGCTTCCTTGGTTGATGCTAGCCGCACGCGAGGTTGTTCAAGAGAGCCTTGGTTTTAGCCCTAACGATTTGGTGTTCGGTCACAAGGTAAGAGGTCCGTTGTCCCTTCTGAAGGATAACGTGACTGGACCTGAAATGTCTGTAAATCTCCTGGATTATGTAAATGGATTCCGACGTAGGTTATATCTGGCAGGTAAATTGGCCGGAGAAAATCTAGTTAAAGCACAATTGAGAATGAAGACCTGGTTTGATCGTAGGTCCGAGCGTCGTGAATTTAGTCCCGGAGATCAGGTGTTAATCTTGCTTCCTGTTATTGGATCATCTTTCTTGGCAAAATTCGCAGGGCCTTATAACGTGATGAAGCGGGTATCAGATCAAAATTATATTGTTTCGACGCCAGATAGGAGAAAATCTACCCAATTGTGCCACGTGAATCTGTTAAAACCTTATTTCTGCCGTACACGTGACAATGCTGACGCTGTCCTTGGTGCTGAAGTGAAATCGGTGGCAGTGGTTTCAGAGGTGAGTGATTCCTCAAGCGCAAAGTGGAATGGCATTGAGGGCGATGGTCTTACGTCTGGTTGTATTGTTCAACCCCGACTTTGTAATTCTGAACAACTGGCTAAGTTGGAGGGGATGTTGGAACATTTGCCCGACGAAAATCGCGAGCAACTGATCAGGTTGATAAGGGAGTTTTCTGTACTTTTTTCTGATACGCTTTCGTGTACCGACCTGATCTGTCATGATATTGATGTTGGAGATTCCTTGCCCGTTAGACAGAGAAGTTATCGAGTACACCCTGAAAAGCGGAAGTATTTGGAAGCTGAGGTCAGGTACTTGATAAATGCTGAGCTTGCTAAAACATCTTATTCTAGTTGGGCGTCTCCATGTATTCTCGTTGAAAAACCGGATAAGACGTTTAGATTTTGTACTGATTATAGAAAACTAAACAGTGTTACGAAGCCCGACTCTTTCCCGCTTCCGCGGATGGAAGATTGTATAGATTCCGTGGGTTCAGCTAAGTTTGTAACCAAGATCGACCTTTTAAAGGGGTATTATCAAGTTCCTTTGACTCCTCGGGCACAAGAAGTCTCTGCTTTCATTATACCTTCAGGGTTATACTCATACAATGTTATGAGTTTCGGTCTACGAAACGCTCCGGCTACCTTCCAGCGCCTGATGAACCGAGTGGTTTCAGGGCTGGAAGGATGTGCGGTTTATCTGGATGACGTCGTGGTATATAGTCCGACGTGGGAGGAACAGTGTTCTCGGTTGCGTGCCCTGTTTGTTCGTCTCGTTGAGGCGAAGTTAACAATAAATCTTGCGAAGTGTGAGTTTGTTAAAGCCACGGTAACTTATTTGGGAAAAGTGGTGGGACAAGGGGAGGTGCGTCCGGTACGGGAAAAGGTGCGAGCTATTGATGATTTTCCCGCTCCTACTACTAAAAAGGAGCTGATGAGATTTTTGGGAATGATCGGATATTACCGCAGTTTTTGCGCAAATTTCTCGACAGTAGTTGCCCCGCTTACTGAGTTGTTGAAAAAAGAAAATACGTTTGAATGGTCTTCAAGCTGTCAGGGTGCGTTTAGAAATTCAAAACTTCTGCTGAGTACTGCTCCTGTGTTAGTTGCGCCTCGGTGGGATCGAGCGTTTCAGCTCCAGGTTGACGCAAGTCAAGTTGGTGCAGGAGCTGTTCTATTGCAAAAAGATGATAATGAGATTGACAGGCCAGTTAGTTATTTTTCGAAGAAGTTTAATTCGTATCAATCTAATTATTCCGTTATCGAAAAGGAAACATTGGCTTTGGTGTGGGCATTGCAACATTTTGATGTATATGTGGGGGGTGGTTCGATGGTGGTGGTTTTTTCGGACCACAATCCACTGGTGTTTTTGAAATCGTTGCGAACACCTAACCAACGACTCATTCGTTGGGCTCTATTATTACAGCCGTACAGTTTGGAAATTCGCCATATTCGGGGACGTGATAATGTAATGGCGGATGCATTGTCCCGTTCCCCAGTGGATGAATAAGACCATCTATGTTATTCGCCCTTGATCTTGTCTGTTTAGTGTTTTCAAGGCGCCTGAGAACACTGATAATTGGAGTTTGGGGTAGGTGATGAGAAGAAAAGGGGTAAGTGACATCTGTATGTGAGCCTACGAATGTTGAGTATACTAATTTGGAGTTTGCAGAGTTCCCTTTTAGGGGCCTCTGTTTAAGAGGGGAGGTGTTATGGTCTTTAGTATTTTTTCCACCAGGTGGCAGTGTTCTAGGTTCTGGAGGAGCATCAGGAACAGGTGTGGTGAATCTCCAGTGATCAGGTGTGGAGGATTTCTGTGATTACGTGTTAGGAGATGGGATTACAAAAGGACTGACGGAGTTGGACTGAGGGCGTTCTTCCTCTTCAGTTCCAGAATGACTCATTTTTCTTTTTCTTTGTTTTATGGTTATTGTCTATTGTATGTTTTTGTTCATTAAATGTTATTTGTTAAATTGAGTTCCATGTGTGGCCTCCCCATTTTTATGTTGCTTCACCTGTAACCAGGTGAACGTAACAGAGGGTCTCACACTTTTTCTTGACTTTTACAAAGCTTTTGATTCCTTAGAACACAAATTTATTTTCCGTACTATAGAGTTATTTGGATTCGGCAAATCATTTATCGATACTGTAACCATGTTTTATAGAGATATTAATAGCTCAGTGATGTTAACTTTGATACATCTAAAAGGTTTGACATCATCGTGGAGTCAGACAGGGTTGTCCAATATCCCCGTTTTTATTTCTTTAAGCCACAGAGTTACTTTGTCTGAGGATTAACCAAAATTAAAGGTTGTTAGGAATTTCTATATTTGATATGGAGTTTAAAATTGCACAGCTAGCCGACGATACCACACTATTCTTGGAGGATAAAAAACAGTTATCTAATGCTTTGGAAATGGTGGAACAATTTTCATATTCCTCTGGTCTAAAACTCAATATTTGGAAATGTGAAATGATCTCAATTCATGATATAGATGAAACATCTTTGGAAGGTATCCCAGTTAAAAACAGTGTAAAGTATTCATATCACTACAAATCCAATTACCAGACATCATTTAAACTTTTCTGATAAATGATAAACTAAAAGCGTCTTTAACATCTGTCTTCAGAGAGATCTTTCATTATACGGTAGAGGTCTTTTCTCTACGGTGGAAGGGCTCTCTCGCTCTGTATACCCTGCTCTCTCTCTCTGTTTATCAATGATAAAGCTATAAAGGGAATTAACTCAATATTTGTGGATTTCATCTGGAAAAATAAACCTCACAAATGAAAAAGAGAAGTACTCTCTAATTCCAGAGGTGAAGGTGGCCTTGACTTTTTGGACTTTGCTGAGACTATAAACACCTTTAAAGTAAACTGGCTGAAAGATGCCTTGTGAACCGTGTCGTTATGGTTCTTCATTCCTAATAATATCTTTAACAAACTTGCTGGCCTATCTTTCCTATTAAAGTGTAACTTTTTGCCTGGCAAGTTCCCCATTTCCTTATCTACCTTTCCTCAGCAATCCTTCTCTCGTGGAAACTGTGTTTTGTCCATAGCTTTTCCCACACAAAGTTCTCCTTTGGAACAATGTGGATATAACCGTTAGAAATAAGTAAGTAATAATTCACATATTAAAGTGTGGCAATAAATGAATTATAAAAATACTAACAGAGTTGCGCTTGATGCAAGTAAATGTTGGTCTAATTATTTTATGGTATCTATGCTGTTTATGTGTCAGAATATATGATCATGTGACAGGCTATAGACGCTTTCATCAGACACGTTGCCATGGTGATGAGCTGGCCCAAAGTTAACTTCCGTTCTGTTTGTTTATTAGTGTTTACTGGATAATATGGCATTGACTACAAATGCAGTGAAAGTTAAGGTGATGAGCAGGTTGTTGAGCTGTGGGGTGCAACCTGACCTTGGGAGCAAACGCAATTTTTAAAAATAAAAAACGTTAAGGCTTCCTAACAAAGAGGGAGACGGCGGTATTAAAATAGCTATGTTTATCTGAGTGATATCCGGTACAGTGTTTCCCATACATTTATTAGTGGCAGCCCACCACATTATCAGCGCTGACCGCCACATATTGATTTCCGTGTTTTTTACAATTTAAGATGGGGAAAAGTTGTAGCTATTTGACTGCTGAGTTGTATGCAGCGCATATTCGCTCGCTCCCTCTCTCTCTCTCTCTCTCTCTCTCTCTCTCTCTCTCTCTCTCTCGCAAACACATTGACAGCGGACCAGTCTGTGTATTGAATGGTTAGTATCATAAACAACGCTGCACAGATCCATCCAACATGCTGTCAATGTGGAGACCCACCTTGAAATAAGGTTATTAGCAAGCATGTAAGAAGCCTAGCTAATAAGGAGAGCTATGTTAACCTTATAAAACCCCGCTGCCGCGCTCGCCAGTTTTTTAACACTGTGGTAAATCAGACACGTCGGTAGAAAGACATTCTTGTCTCCAATTTTTGTTCAACGGGTCTGGTAGTGTCAAATTTCAGTTTGGCCAAGTAACATTTCTTTTCTTTGACTGGCAAGAAATACCAGCTAATACTAAGGTTATTTACTTGTTATGGATTGTCTGCGGAAGTCTGCCGGGAGTTAAGTTTGGGCCAGAGTAATGCACATGCGCAGTACCGTTTGTTTATGTTGTTACTGCTGAAAGCGTCTATAGGCTTATTTATATATGTTTGAGTTGCTGTATGTAAAAATCTTTGCTGTGATTTCAAGTAGGACATATTCGGGGTCGAGGCAGATGGCAGCACACCGAGGGTGCTTCTCAATTCTTATTTGTGCATCCTCGTTTCCTTTCTTCGCTTCCTTTCCTCGCTTCCTTTCCTCGTTTCCTTTCCTCGTTTCCTTTCCTCGCTTCCTTCCTCGTTTCCTTTCCTCGCTTCCTTTCCTCGCTTCCTTTCCTCGCTTCCTTTCCTCGTTTCCTTTCCTCGCTTCCTTTCCTCGCTTCCTTTCCTCGCTTCCTTTCCTCGTTTCCTTTCCTCGCTTCCTTTCCTCGCTTCCTTTCCTCGCTTCCTTTCCTCGTTTCCTTTCCTCGCTTCCTTCCTCGTTTCCTTTCCTCGCTTCCTTTCCTCGCTTCCTTTCCTCGCTTCCTTTCCTCGTTTCCTTTCCTCGCTTCCTTTCCTCGCTTCCTTTCCTCGCTTCCTTTCCTCGCTTCCTTTCCTCGCTTCCTTTCCTCGTTTCCTTTCCTCGCTTCCTTTCCTCGTTTCCTTTCCTCGCTTCCTTTCCTCGCTTCCTTTCCTCGCTTCCTTTCCTCGCTTCCTTTCCTCGCTTCCTTTCCTCGCTTCCTTTCCTCGTTTCCTTTCCTCGCTTCCTTTCCTCGCTTCCTTTCCTCGCTTCCTTTCCTCGCTTCCTTTCCTCGCTTCCTTTCCTCGTTTCCTTTCCTCGTTTCCTTTCCTCGCTTCCTTTCCTCGTTTCCTTTCCTCGCTTCCTTTCCTCGCTTCCTTTCCTCGCTTCCTTTCCTCGCTTCCTTTCCTCGTTTCCTTTCCTCGTTTCCTTTCCTCGCTTCCTTTCCTCGTTTCCTTTCCTCGCTTCCTTTCCTCGCTTCCTTTCCTCGTTTCCTTTCCTCGCTTCCTTTCCTCGTTTCCTTTCCTCGTTTCCTTTCCTCGCTTCCTTTCCTCGCTTCCTTTCCTCGCTTCCTTTCCTCGTTTCCTTTCCTCGTGTCATTTCCACCCCCTGCAGGATGCGAGGGATGGACGCAAGGAAAGAAAATGAGGACAGAGGAATCGAATGAACGTTTTTTTTATACTTTGGAATACTTGATCACTCGAGCGTCACTTCACTGCGTCATCAGCAGCGCTCAAAGGATCTGCCCTTATGTTGTTGAAGTTTGGTTATTTAAGAAATTAGTAATAAATAATAATAAAGCAAGATACCCTGTTGAAATATGTGAGATGTGTGCTTTAGAAACTGCAAAGGTAAAGTATAAATTAAAATGATTGTGACCGACGTGAAGGGGGAGGAGAATGTATACGTGCGTCACGTTTAGTCGATAAAACACTTCCGCAAAGCATACAACTGTGTATCCTCGCTCATGACTCCTCTGGAAGCCTCCTCACTCCTCGATCCTCGACTCCTCGCGGTGCAATTAGAGAATTGAGATGTCCTTCAAGATGGCTGAGCTCGATCGGTTTCCGGGTCATAGGATGTAGGACGGAGGAGACGAGGGGGGATATTGAGAAGCACCCTGAGCCTCGGCTCCTCATGCCGAGGAGGAGATCATGCGTCCCGACAGGTGCGAGGAGCCGCTACTGAGAGGAGGCAGATGCGGAGCCACTGAGGGACTGATGGAGACGGAGAGGACTGGGGGCCACTGGGGGCTGGAGACTGGGCAAGAGACTGAAGACCAATGCAGAAACCAGAGAATAAGTAAAAATAGCACGTCTGTAATGTTAGTTTGAAGAGGCGGGGGGAGAGGGGGACTGGGCAGAAGACAGACTGGTTCGGGTGACAGTGCCGGTTGTTGGAGGACACCGCTAGACGATGATCAGCTGATAGACGCGATGCGCTGATAGACCATGATCAGAAGATGATCAGCTCGGCCTTATCAAGAGGATTTGACATTTCCACTTAATGTATTAAATCATTATTATTATTAATATTACTACTTTTATTATCAAATTAATATAACAATTAATTTAGACCGCAATAAATTTTATAGCGCATCACCTCGACGAGCTGCGAGGAAAAATAACAGATTACTTAGATTAGCTTGATAGTGCAGTACTGTGTTTGTGGTGCACACACACACACACGTATTTTCATGTTTTATGGGGATTTTCGATAGACATGATTTTTATACTGTAAAAAACTGTAGCCTATATTCTCCCCCCTTACACCGCTACCCCTAAACCTACCCTTCACAGAAAACTTTTTACATTTTCAAAAAACATAATTTACACCATATTTCAATGTGGGAATGTTTAGCTATACATCTCTTTCAAAGGTGCTGCATCCAAGCCAGAAGTGGCCACATTTTTATGATATTTAGGGCTTATTTCCAAGATGGCGCCTGTGATTCACTCGGCATGCCGTCGGTCTTTGTTTGTCCTCTATGTTATAATCCTCCTCTCAGTACTGCTGGTACAGAGAGCCAGCTCTCTTCTTGTATATGAGCGTAACTTTCTTTTGATTCTTCAAGAGTCGGCGGTGGATGTTTGCAGAGGCTATACAGGTGGTCAGTGGTCCTGTAATCCCCCATTATCTGAACACGCTTCGGTCTACCTGTGCGGACTATCAGATCTTTGTCGCAACAGAAGGAAACGGATTAGGAGACGAGGCAAGCGAGCGGGTGTGGCTGTGACACGGAGACGGGCGCGTGCGATAGCGCGTTCTTCAGCGGCTTGTCCGTGTGTGTCTACGGGCTTAGCGGTGGATTTCATCGACCCATCTTTCTGGCATTTTTCGTCGTGTCATTGGGATGAAAGGGTCTCTTACCTGGTTGTTGTCTCTCCTCGGCGCTGGGTGCGGTCAGCGGGGTTCAAGGACTCGCATCGGCGTTTCAGGAAGAGAGGGAGTAACCCTGAGAATCTCCGGTCCCTGGAATATGCATCTATCCCTTGTAATCGAAGTGAGCCGGCCCAAGGTACTATCATTAAGATTGCCCTCCTGAACTTAAGATCTATTAATAACAAAACATTTTTAATTAACGATCTCATCTCTTCTCGTGACTTGGATTTATTCTTAATGACTGAAACATGGCTCAATGATTATAATCGCGGCTCTCTCGCTGAAGCTTCACCTAGAGGCTATAATGCTCTGAACTCTCCAAGGATGGAAGGGCGGGGAGGGGGGATTGCGTCAATCTTAAAGAACTCTTTGAAATGTAGACTGGTGTCAATTGATAATTTTGTTAGCTTTGAAGTACAAGTATTTAAAGTCGACCTGATTAAGCCGGTCACATTTGCAATAATTTATCCCTCCCATTTTTAACAAAGAATTTATTAGGGAGTTTTCTGAGTTCTTATCCTGTTTGATGACCTGTGATGACAATCTTGTCATATTAGGTGATTTTAATATTCATATCTGTTGCCCTGAGAAGCCCTTAGTTCAAGATTTCCTGTTATTGCTGGATTCCTTTCACCTTACGCAATCGGTGGCCGGTGCAACACATATGCAGGGGCACACTCTGGATTTAGTTTTGTCCTCGGGTGTCCCGGTGGGTGATCTGACTATAGAGAACTTGGGGTTGTCAGATCACTTTGTTATATCGTTTAATGTCACTATTGCCAGGCGGATTGCAGGACCAGGGAAAGTGGGCCATCGTGCCCGGGCAATAAATGCTGCATCAGCTTTTAGGTTTTCAGAAAAGTACAATGCCCATAAGTTATAATAAATAATAAAACCCAAAATAAACTCAGTGATTTAAACCAGAGTGTAGAGGACCATGTCTTAGATTTTAATACGGAGTGCAACCATATATTGGATTGTATTGCCCCCTGGAGACAGGTAAAAGCAAAAACTGTATCCCAGCCATGGTTTAATGATGAGAGTCGACTGTTGAGGCAATTATGGAGGCAGGCAGAGAGGAAATGGTTGAAGGACAAACTGCAGGTCTCTTACGAGATTCTAAGAGAGCGTATGCTATCTTACCAACAGTTCGTAAAAGCGGCCAAGGAGAAACATTTCTCGGACCTAATCTCTAAAAATCAGCATAGCCCAAAAATGTTATTCCGTGTGATCAATTCTGTGATGAGCCCTGCCAGCCCCTTTGTTTTCGAGCATGTGGGGAGTGCCTGTGGAAAGTTTGCTCAGTTTTTTATGGACAAGATCACAATGATCAGAGCCGGCATCGTGAATTCTGCCAGTGCCCAAGGTAGCCTGGAACCACCACTCGATTTGTGTGCTCGGGGTGTGCTGACCACATTTGAGCCGGTTTCTTTGGATGATTTGCTGGATATTGTCCTACACCGGAAGCCAGCTTTTTGTTCGCTGGATATTTTACCGCCTCGTTTGTTGATTCAGGTGTGGGATGCGGTGGGGCCCACTATTACAGTTTTAGTTAACCAGAGTCTTACAAAGGGATAGTGCCATCTTATTTCAAACACGCTCTTGTACAACCGCTTTTAAAGAAAACGAGTTTAGACCCCTCTGTGCTAAGCAATTACAGACCAATTTATAAGGTACCTTTCTTAGCTAAATTGCTGGAGAAGGCGGTACTTAAGCAACTTCCTACTTTTTTAAACAAAATAATATTGTTGATACTTTTCAGTCAGGTTTTAGATCGCAACACAGTACAGAAACTGCCCTTCTTAAAGTATCGAATGATCTGTTGTTATCGGTGGATGCAGGGAATTGCACAGCGCTAGTATTACTGGATCTTAGCGCGGCCTTTGACACAGTGGACCACGGGATTCTTCTTGAACGATTGAGTAAGTGGGTGGGAATTGGGGGGTATGTGCTATCCTGGTTTGTCTCTTATCTTCAGGGGAGGACCGTTGCGGTGGAAATAGGGACTTCTACCTCGTCTGTTTGCTCTGTTGTTTGTGGGGTGCCTCAAGGCTCATGCCTTGGCCCAGTACTATTTTCATTATATATGCTCCCCCTGGGTTTAATCTGTCAGAGACATGGAGTGGCATACCATTGTTATGCTGACGATACCCAGTTCTATTTGCCTTTGAACTCTGAGGATAAGTCTAAAGGGTCAGCGCTGCTCAATTGCTTGGATGAGATAAAACAATGGATGGCAGATAATTTCCTTCAGCTGAACGAATCAAAATATGAAGTGGTGGTGTTCGGCCCACCGAAGTTAGCTGAACAGCTTTCCGAGGAGCTTGGCACCCTTGTCCCCAATGTTAAGACTCAAGTTAGAAACCTCGGAGTTATCTTTGACGCTGAATTAAAATTTGATAAACAGATAAATGCGGTGGTGAAGGGTAGCTTTTTTCAGCTAAGAGGGATTGCCAGAATGAAAGGCTTTTTGTCTACTAAAGATATGGAAACTTTGATCCATGCTTTTATCTCGTCCAGATTAGATTATTGCAATTCCCTGTATGTGGGTGTGTCCAAAAAGTCCCTGGCGCGTCTGCAACTAGTGCAGAATGCAGCGGCCAGATTGCTGACCGGGACCAGTAAATATTCTAGTATTACTCCAGTTCTGGCCTCTTTACACTGGCTCCCGGTGGAGTTTAGGGTGCAATATAAGGTTCTTTTAATGGTTTATAAGGGTCTACACAGACAAGCCCCTGTCTATATCTCCGAGCTTTTGCAGCATCACTGCACTTCCAGACATTTAAGATCATCGCAAAGCTTACTGTTAAAGGTTCCGCAATCTCGCCTGAAAACAAAGGGAGATCGAGCTTTCTCGGTGGCTGCACCGAGGCTTTGGAATGGTCTCCCTGTTTACATCAAGTCTTGCGATTCCATCGAAGGTTTTAAGTCTATGTTGAAGACATATCTATTTACTGTTGCTTTTAATTGTGTTTAGCAATGTGGTTCTGAATGATTTGTATCATTCTATGTCTGTTTTTATCATTAGTGAAATGTGGATTCTGTAAAGCACTTTGGTCAACTCGTGTTGTGTTTAAATGTGCTGAAGAAATAAATTTGTATTATTATTATTATTTGCCCTGTCAACTGTACTGTACATTTGTCAAAAGTGGCCCTAATTGATATATAATTAATGACTTGCTTACTGTGCCATAAGGCTTACAGCCTGATTATCCAGTGCTGACTGTGCCATTCATTTGCCAAATGTCCAAATTTGGTGCAATGTAATCGGGCCATATTTGCTATGTCATGTGTGGGCCACTTTAGGTTCACATTCAGATTCACAGTGATTACTGTCCCTCATCTTTGCCAAAACTGGCCCTGATTTGTTGTAAGATAACTGGGACACATTTGCTGCAACATATGAGGGCCATATTTGGTTTGTGATATTTGGCCCATATTCATTGGAATAGCCTGTATGATCACATACCATGGCTGCAGGTGGGAGAGGGGCTGTCACAGTGCTCCTAGTCTATTGTTTGCTCACAAAGATTTTAAAGCCTATTCATGTTGATCCAGCTCGGATGGTTGGTAATATCTTTCCACTGCTTAATTTAAATGACAACCCGTCAAAATTTGAAGACCTGGGAAACAAACAAACAAACAATGATTTGGCAAAGGCAAGCACCAGCTATGGAACCTACACACTGGCTGTGACTTTGGTCTACCCATCACTTTATAATAAGATTACCAAGACTAAATCAACAACATCGACTCAATCATCTCTGACAACTGGACTTATTATCGCCATATGTTTGATGTTATCCGGAGACATCCATCCGTGCCCTGGCCCGCACCACTTCGAGATGACAGGAGAGGCTAACCCACGCGCAGAGGACAAACGCGTCACTCTTACCTTACAGGTATGGTCAGGTACATCTCCATTTTCCTCTGCACAACATCCTGATCCTCTCCTTTCTCTGTACCCGTTGTCAACTGTGGCCGAGCTGTCTGTCCGGGGAGGCGATGGCGAAGGTGTGGATGGCGTGGTACCGGGGGGGTCTGTCGGGGCGCTGCACGGGGAAACTCCGGGTCCGAGGGTGTGTGTCGATGCGTCGGACGGAAGCTTCAGTCGCGAGTCCTCGGGACAACAGCGCGGTACAGCCTTGGTCTCGCATGGGAGCGGGAGGCATGATCATGACACACAACAACAACAAACTTTTCTGAATGGCCGCGCCGTCACCATGGTAACAACTGTAAACAGGAAGCGGCTCAATCCAGGGGTAGCCAAGGAAATGGGCGTTCTTTCAAACTCTCAATCACTCGAGAATAGTTTGGGACCCTAAGGCAAAACCCAAAGGTCTGCTGGGTGGGCATTTAAATATAAGAAGCATCATGTCAAAAACAGAACAAGTTAATCACCTGTTACTTAAATCAAATCTGGATTATCTCTGTCTATCTGAGACCTGGCTCTATAATAATGCCCCCTCTGCAGCACTTAATATCCCTGGCTATAATATGTTCAGGAGAGACAGAGAAGGAGCAAAGGGTGGCGGTGTCATGATATACATAAAAAACAATATTCAGTGTCAGGAAATTCAATGGCTTAATGATCATGAACTGGAATGCTTGGGCTTAAACATCATACTATCACCACAAATGTCTTTTACAATCATTGTGGTATATCGCCCCCCCCTCTTCAGATGTCACTTTTTATGAAAAATTTGAAAAATTACTGAAGGAATCTAATTTAAACAAAGAGACCATTATTTTTGGGGATATCAACGTAAACTAGGAGAACAAATCATATAGAAAAAAGCTAAAAAAAATAACTGACAAATTTGATCTAGTCCAAATGATCAAAGGGCCCACTAGAATTACTACAGCAAGCAGCACCCAGATTGATTTAGCATTTACCAACCGACCTGAGAGAATATTTAAATCATACAATATGTTAGCTGGTCTTTCTGATCACAATTTGATCCTTGTGGCCAGGAAGCTCTCAAAAAAGAGATTTGATTATTCGGTCAGAGAGCGTGAGTTTGTTGGAATCCCAAAAAATCACCAGGAAGGATTTAATAGTGCTGTCCAGCAGATTGATTGGGATCAAATATTGTTGGAAGCAAATTGTGAAATGGATTGTGAATCTTTTGTAGCGACAATTGAGAGAACAATTAAAGATTTTAGCTGTAAAGTTAAACACAAACACAATAAAAACATACTTCCCTGGATGAACTCTGACATATTCAAACTAATGAAAGAGAGGGATCTTGCGTTAAAATACGCAATTAAAACTAAGTCAGATAGTGCTAAAAATCTGTTTACAACATTAAGGAATAAAACTGTTAAAGCTATACGCAAGGCCAAAGCAGATTTTTTCTTGATAATAATAGAAAATGCAAAAGGGGATTCTAAAACAATTTGGAACCAACTGAAAAAACTTGTAGGACAGGACCCAAAAAGGAAACAATTTCTAGAAATTAAGATAAATGGACAAATGACAAAAAACATAAACGAAGTTGCAGATGCCTTCAATATTTTTTTAGTGAATCTGTATCCACTATTGCCCAAAGCTTCCCATCTAACAATCTAAATATTTGTCCGATAAATAAGTCAGAGCCAATTTTCAACATTGGCACAGTCACAGAATCTGAAGTCTTACAGACAATAAGAACACTAAAAGCTTCCAGAACTAGAGACATATTTGGCATAGATATGTGCATGCTAAAAGATCTCAGTTCCACATGATTAACACCAGTAACCAAAATTGT
Organism: Tiaroga cobitis; assembly: GCA_030578255.1. Classification (NCBI taxonomy): domain Eukaryota; kingdom Metazoa; phylum Chordata; class Actinopteri; order Cypriniformes; family Leuciscidae; genus Tiaroga; species Tiaroga cobitis. The sequence goes on from CM060592.1 coordinate 7,027,799, forward strand.
CAATATCTCCATTATTGAGGCAGTATTTCCAAATGTGTGGAAGTCAGCTGCTGTTGTTCCAATTTTCAAAAATGGAGATCCATTGTCAGTGGACAATTATAGACCAATCAGTATCACACCTACAGTGTCAAAAGTCGCTGAGAAACTAATTTCCCAACAAATAATAACACATTTGAATACCACTACATTTTCCCTTCATTCAATGCAATTTGGTTTCAGAACTCAACATTCTACGGAAACTGCTAATTGTTTTTTCATAGAAAATATCAAACAATTACTGGATAAAGGTGGCGTGGTTGGAGCTGTTTTTCTCGATCTAAAAAAAGCCTTTGGCACTGTAAACCATAAAATATTATTAACCAAACTAAGCAAATTTAATTTTTCCTCGGATGCAATAAAATGGATAGAATCATATCTATCGAATCGATCACAGTCAGTCAGGATCAGTGATTACCACTCACCGCCCCTCGTCATGTCCACAGGGGTTCCTCAAGGTTCTATTTTGGGGCCTCTGTTATTTTCACTCTATATAAACGACCTCCCTTCAGTTTGTCCTGACGTCTATATTCAGATGTATGCAGATGATACAGTCATTTATATTCATGGTAAAAACACAAAACAAGTTGCTGAAAAACTTACACAGTCTATGGCCCATGTCTCTGAATGGCTAAATCAATCCTGCTTAAAACTTAATGTAAACAAAACAGTCTCAATGTACTTTTCTAAATCAAACATTGCAAATAATCTGGCAGATATTTATGTGACAGGGGAAAAAATTAAAGTTGTGTCAGAATTCAAATACCTAGGCATTTTAATAGACTCTAAATTAACTTTTAAATCTCAGATAAAAAAGGTATGCAATCGAGTCAAATTTAATATTGCAAATTTCCGGTTCATAAGATCACACTTGTCACTTCAGGCAGCTAAAATGTTCATGTACAGTATGGTTCTGTCTCACATTACTTACTGTCTTACAACCTGGTCACAGGCAAATAAAACAACACTAAAATCTTTAGAGTCACTTTACAAACAGACAATTAAAATTCTGGATAAAAAACCATCAAGCTATCACCATTGTGCCATTTTACAGAAGCATAAGCTTTTAGGTTGGGAAAATGTCATCAAGTATTCAAATCTTTGTTTGTTATATAAAATCATCCATGGTCTTTCATCTCCTCCACTTAGTCAGTTTGTAAACATTAGGAACACCACACAGAGAGTAACACGAGGGTCGGCCCGAGGAGACTGTGTTGTTCCTCTGCGGAGAAGTGCATTTAGTCAAAGTACCTTTTCCGTCACAGCAGCGCAGGAGTGGAACTCTGTCCCTCAGAACATCAGAGAACTCACCACATACACTCTGTTCAAAAAACATCTAAAAAACTGGTTCATAACACATCAGATATGTATGTCAGCATTAATAAGAATAGGTATCTTCCCTCATCCCAACTGTGCTGCCACTCGTGTCTATGCTGTGTCAATGTGTAGTATAATTTTTATAAATTAGTATCAATGTTAACAATGTCTATTATAGCAAACGTGTACACTGTATTTATCATATCTGTTTTACTGCTTTTTATATTTGTATTGGTCATTGTAATCTTTTATTGTTGTTTTAATGTTTTTCTTTTTAGGTAGACAATTTTAAGATCTGTCCAGGGACAACAGATGAAAAATAGCCTTTTGGCTAATTCTGGTGTATTTACAGCAATGTCAAGTAATGTACACCGTCCCTGTCAAATAAATAAATACATAAATAAATAAATAATTTATCATATGGTCCACTTTTGGCCCACATTCAGATTACACATTGCCATGAGTGCCGCATCTTTGCCTAAAAAGGCCCACATGTGATATTAAATATTTGGGCCATATTTGCCATTTTACACGTGGGCCACTTCAGGCTCACATACATTTTGTCGGGGCCATAAGAAGGCCTGCAGTGCCGCATCATCGCCTGAAGTGGCCCACATCCGTCTGCTATCTGAGGAGCGAGTGAAACACACACACATGCTGTTCACTGGGGAAAATGTTTAGTCGGTGTGTAGAGGAGAAGAGACTTCATCCACAGAACAGAGACAATATACTGTACAATATCTGTGCATCAGCAACACACACACACACACACACGCACGCACGCACGCACGCACACACACACACACATAACTGACTTCATATACAATAAAACAATAACAATAAAGATATTCTGTGTATAAAATGTTAGAGAGATAATGTAAATGTTTAAAAGTTACATGCAAACTTTATATCTTTTGAATCATTTATGTGCTATACTTGACAATCACGCTCATGATTAGAAATATTTGAATCATTATGGATGAGTTTAAACTAAACATTATTATATTTGCAGGCCTGATAGTGAAGATTTCTGCTGACACTCATCTGAGCTTCTTCCTCTGTTCCACCTTTAATTACAACTAAACCATCATTTGGCTGAATAATAAACCAACATTAATCATTCAATATCACATGTTTCTAATACGCATGCTAACACACACGCTGCTTTAGTTAATAGTGAAGTCTGAGTCTCTTCCACCTGTATGAAACACATTTACACATGTATTTCTCCTCATAGACAGCAGTGAGACTCTTCTGTGGATCACCTGATGGTTTCTGCTCCTCTCATCTCCGTTTCACAGATTTAAACCATGATGTAAATCCACTGACGTTTGATGACTGATCTCCATCTACTCTGTAAAGTGGAACAGAAGAGAAAACAATCAGTGTTCAGTGGAACAAAGTGCAAATTATTATATTTCAATTACTGTTTTTTGAGTAAAAATAAGTTAAATTGAATTCCTATAATCAGATTAATAACCGACTTTACATGATCTTGCATAGATATTTGTGTTTTTAAATATAATAGATGTAAAGCCTGAATCATGTTCATATGTGTGTGTGTGTGTGTCGGTGCGACTCCTATTGAGTCTCTGTAAAGGAGAAACTAATGAGTGTACGGCGTATGGAATAAACCACAGGGAGCAAATACTAATGTTATTTTGAGTTAAACACAAACCTTTAGTTAAAGCCGTTTGTCCTCTAGTTTAAACATGTTTGTAGGCTCTTAGTAAATAACTGAGAGTAAAGTAAGTGTAGAGTAGTGTGACGTGTTGCTTGTCACAGTAAACACACACTAGAGACAGAGACATTGCTCATGTGAGCTGGACGCTGTGAGCTGAAGCTGGAACTGCACTGATTTTAGCAGGAGTGCAGCGTTTCCTACAATCTGACCAAGTCTGTTTCACACTGAAATGATTCACTTCTACTGACACAGTTCATAAAGCAGGTGTTGATGTATAAAGCTGTGACAGTGAGCTTTTCTTCTCTTTCCTCCTTTGTGTTCAACATTTCAATAACTTCACATCAAGGATTGTTCACATATCAGAGGTAAATGAAGATCTCTTTAATATCTCAGTGATGTTTCCTCACCTCAGGACACAGTTTGAGTCTCGTAGCTCGTCT